>CM067169.1:49109511-49112221 GCA_034093135.1 Erigeron breviscapus
AACAACAACCCATATTAACTACAATTCACATTCATCACATTGAATTCAAGCTATCATACAATAGGTCTTAACTACGAACTCACACGGGGATTCACATAATTCACATGCACACGAATTCCTAACCATGCATGCTATATGAAGAGTTTTAACTTAAGCCGTAGTCTAGGTCAAACCGCCTAATTCTCTACGACCACGCATGGGCCACCATTCTGTAACACCCCAAGCCGAGGCTCGGAATATCACGGAAAACACATAGCACCAGGTGGAATTACAATAGAACAAACTAAATGCAATTAAGGATTCGGTGAATCCAAAACATAACGAAGCAAGTAACAAAATACAACAGGAGCAAATAGCCATCAAAGTAACATAATAACATCCAAAGATGGCAAACGATCCTAAGTATAATGCAAAAGGCAGGCCAATGAATCCTTGATCCATGAGGTCCATAGTCCGGGTTAAACCGCAAGCGAAGCAACTAAACTCCACGCCCTGGGAGAACCTGATTACCTGAAAAGTGTACTAAGCATAGTCAACACAAGGTTGGTGAGTTCGTAGTAATGGTTCGTAAAGAACCCACGATAATAATCACAACATACGAATAGAGGCTAGGCATGACTTACAGCGAGCCTCTAAGTAACCCAATAAGGTCCAACAACAAGATTACACAAGACAAGTAAATGTGTAATAAGAATGCACAATGATATACGAATCAATGTAAGTGTCAATGCATGAATAAGCCAACATGCCTATCCTATGCGTGAACTCCGTCACCTATGCAACGATACCCTTCTGTCATTACAATGAACAAGGCTGTATCTCAAAATCATCGAGATATATATGTCTATATACTCGGGGTCACGTTCTACATCCAAAATGGGGGCATACATCTATGCACCAGGATGTCGGCAATCCCCTGCCGAGGGCTCATCAACAGATGTATGCAATGCTTACAATCAAATGTAAATGCATAAATCATAAACCAACAATCAATATACGATGCACCTGTGCCATCAATCGATATACGATGAACCTGTGCCAACAATCAATATTCATCCAACATAAGCCAACTATCAACATTCCTCAAACATAAGCCTACTATCAACATTCATCAATCATAAACCTACTATCAACATTCATCAATCATAAACCCCTATTCACAATTTAAACCAACTATACGTACATATACTTCAGAGGATTGTACTTTCTTCAAGTCCTAGATGCTTATATATAGGGTCACCCGCAGCCTTCCCACCACATCTAAAACCCAATGAAGGCATAACCGACTTCCATGTATGTACGTCTATCCTAATATATATATATATAATAATTAACGGAGACATAACCCAAATCAATCAAACGAAATGAACTGTCACATCAATCCAATAATCAAGTCAACCAATCAATAAATCAATCAACAAAGTAAGTAAACACACCAGTTTTACACTTTTCAGCCCGAATCTCAAGCGAGTAGGGAGATACGAAACTCACCTCGATTGGTTATGAAGCTAAGATCGATATAAAGTTAAGTTATCGTCGTACAATGTTCACTTCACGTCCAACACCTAAATATCGATCATATACATACGCGTCAACATACATAAACACATATACGCAACTAATGAAAACACGGCAAAACCCTAATTAGGGTTCCAAAGCGTTTCTCGACGTTAAATGGTTTCTAAGACTCTTAATCAATGTTATATAAGATAAGAAGTGAATTAGATTAAGACTCGGCGCGTAAAATGGTCCAGAAAGTCAAACTAGGTCAAACAAGGAAAGTTCAGAATTACAAAGGCCGTAACTTACGGTCAGTATGGGCGTAAGGTACGGTGGCATTTTCACAACAGGCGTAAACTACGGAGGAAAGGGGCGTAAGCTACGCTGGGCAAGTTTTGACGGAGCGTAAGGTACGGTCAGTATGGGCGTAACCTACGGCCCTCTAGAAATGTCATTTTTGGCGTAGAAGTTGGCGTAAACAGTTAAATTTTGGCGTAAGGTCAAAATTGAAGATAGGGATAGGCGTAAGCTACGGCCCTCACTGGCGTAACCTACGCCCAAGTAAAATAGACCTGGCATAACCTACGGCCCTAAGGGGCGTAGGTTACGCCCCATACTGGGCAGCAACACCACCAGCAGCAACAAGTGCAGAAAAATAAGAACCCAAACCCCCAATTTTGACCCAAACCATACCAAACGATTTGTAAAGACTTTTAACCCATTTTGAAGTATAATCAAACATCATTAACCATAAATACACATAACCCAACCCACAAATTCGACCAAAACATCATAATCACTCACAAATCATTCAAACCCTAACCCTAACCCTAATTTCCATTTTTACCATTTACAAGTCTTGGAATCACATCAAAACGACTAGAAACATAAAAACAAGCATAAATGGAAGTAAGAGAGTTGAATTAGACTTACACAAACTTCTCCTTGAGCTAGAACCCAATTTAGGTCAAAATGGCCAAAGCTTGAACTAGGAACTTCAAGTTATGATTAAATGAAGATTATGAGGCAACAATGATGATGATTCTTGCACTATGGTAGCTCCAAAACACTAATTTGATGCAATGAGGGTGAAGAAATGAATTGAGATGGTTCCTTGCCTTTTTACTTAGAGAGAAAGAGAGGAAAGATAGATAGATAGAAAATGAGAGGGGGAAAAGAGATAAGGGGGAGAAATGGGTCTTGGGGGGGC
>CM067169.1:49113221-49186902 GCA_034093135.1 Erigeron breviscapus
AGAGCGTCTCAAAGCTACGAGTGGCCTCGATTTTTAAACTATACTCCTTGCCTTACATAAGTAGATCACATAGGCGAGAACATGATCCATCCGGAACCGAATACTCCTGAACACTTCTACTTTTGTGATTTAAGTATCCATAGTTAACTCCGTCATCCAACCTCTTAACTTTTCCTAAGGGAAAACTCTTTATCTTGAGAAGCAGTCATACATAAGATTTTGCGCAAACATAGGATCTTCATATCATCTTCACGTCACACCGGCGAAGGCAGTTGCGATAGAACTGCTGGAAGGTTCACGTGTTAGTTCGCCATTCATTCCTGCAATATGAGAAAGAATCTCCATCTCGTCGTTCGTTCTTAGCAGCTTCCACCGTCATTCGAAGGACCTGAACTCTCGTCTTTGGAGTGGCTGCATTCTTTCCTTCGTTCTTCATCTGAGGGCAATCGGCAATAAGATGTCCCGTTTCTTGACACTTGTAGTAATAATACTATCCTTATAATTAACTGCAATGTGCCTCAATGAACCACACGTAATTTACCCTTTGGTCTTGTCTGAACATTGGCCTTCATGCGTAATCTTGCAAGTAGGGCACCACGTGCCACTCTTATTCTTGTCCTTACTTCTATTCGAAATTGAACTACCTTTAAACTTCTTATTAGAACCCGAAGAACAATTAGATCTTCTCTTGAATCTCGACTTCTTATCATCAGCTTTCTCAACAACTTTTCAGATTTGAGGCCATCATTCAACCTCTTAAACTCCTTCATAGTTGTAGATAAGGTAGTGTGCCGCCTACATAAACCACGTTAATTAGCCGGGAGGCCATCACAATAAGCCTCATCTCCCAAGTTCCCACATACTCTTCCAAGAACTTCTCCTTAAATGTACTCCAATGCATCACTGCTAGTACCTCGGGAGCTATTGACACCGTAGTAGCCCTCCACCAGTTACGGGCATTCTTCTTCAGCAATCGAGTTGCACACAAAACCTTCATGTCATCAGGACAATAACATGAAGCAAGGACAACCTCAATGTCCGCTATCCACTCCATTGTACCAACTGCATTTTGTGTATCGTCAAAATCCTTAGCTCCGCAATTCGAAAAAAACTCTCGTATTTGAAGTTAGTGGTACGAGGAGCAACCACTACACAAGGCTCCACCACGTTACCTCCACCATTCACTCCTGCAACAACATTTTCAGGAGCAACTTACGACCTCACATTAGATGGCTCAGCTTCATTAAAGGGATTAGAGTTATTCCCATCGGTTTGCTCATCCCGACGCAAGTTAGCTTCTCATTTCATCCTCACTTTCGGCCCTTGCTCGAGCCAATTCTTCTTCATTTGGATCAACACAAATACAGTCTCACAAACACACACATGTCGTGATACATTTACAATTACGTTCGCGACCGGAATTGTAAATGTATCCTTCCATACGTGTACCCGGTAACCCAGCTGTGCATCACCTATTCATCACTCTTCAATTATCCTGCATTAACTCTACTTGTCAACTTCAAGTCCATATCCCTTGAACTAGTAGACTCAACAACAATGTCTACCAATCACTTCATTCCTCACGTACCTTTAGTCTTCATTTAACTTCATGTGCATTACAATCATCATACACATTTATCCGGCTATGACTTTTCATTGATCTTCACACATTTCCACACATACGAGACATCAACGTCATTAAAGTTGCTACACAATGTTTACTCTCAACACATGAAGGTTCACTACATAGAAACCTCTCCAACTTCATTACTTTGCACACCGGTCAACACAAGTACGACTATACAAATACGTTCGTGTCGTGATACGCTTGCAATTATGTTCCGGACCATAATTGTAATTGTATCCTTTCACTCGCATGTTCGTTACCGCATTTGTGTATCGCCTTCTCATCACCAACTACATTCACGCAAACATCTTCACACATATGCATCTCACTTCTTTTACGATCCATGTCACGAACCCCATGGGTTGGACATTAATGGAATACCATTTCATCAACTTCTCCAACATTCCTTCATTTCCAACACTTCACACATAAACTACATCGCACACTTATCAAATTCAGTTGGAAAAATGGCACATCACCTCGTGGACCTTCTATCGTAGCAATAGGATAACTAGCGACGGAGGAGCGAGAAACGAAAGAATAAAGGCTAAAACACATATCCACATATCAATAAACACACATCAAATAGCCTTAATCCTACACTCTCACTCAATCCCAACCCGTCCTAGAGTACTTCATCTCAAAGCTAGGCATCCTACTTAAGCCTAACACGGTCTTCGTCGGTCTAAGTCCAAAATCCTACGGCATAAGTCGAATTTTGGTTCACTTAAACCAATTCTCTGATACCAACTTGTAACACCCGTCGTTTAAAATATGGGTTTTCAAAAACTTTTCACCTAACGGTGTTAAATTGCGGAAGTAAAGACTGTAAAAGTCAAAACCGATAAAAACATTTCGGTTTCTGCATTTATTTGGTGTTACTTGTCATATCAAACAATAGTTCAAATGAAAACCCAACGGTTGCCCAACATAAAACAACCGTCCAAACGTCATTACATAAATTCGACATTAAGTACTGAATGTAAACAAATGTCTAAAGTAAGCATCGTCTAAGGGTAGCTAAGGCTCCTGCATTGCATCTACCCAAGCTCACACGTCCTGCATCTAGATTCCATCAAGCTAAACCTGAGGGAACAACCACATTAAAAGAAACAAGTGTTAGCTATTAAAATAGCTAAGTAAGATAACACTTAATTTAAAAGCATTTGTCCAATTAAAACAATCTTCATTATTAGACAAGTTCTTTAGGCACGTCACACATCACACAATCTGCATAACAACTTCATATCAAATAGGATAATCATCCTAAATGTGCCTATCCTGCATTACTTCATTATCCACATATCTGCTTTCTACATTTCTGCTTTACTACGTTATTAACTGCATTAAGTGTGCTCTACATTGCACCCGACTTGATGGTTCACCAAAAGGCCACCCATCGTACGTCGTTAAGGAATGGCAAGCCAATCCGAGAGTAATCCAAAATCCTGAGGGGGTCAATCCTCCGTTAATTACTCAAACTGCGTGTGACCACGTTGCTAGGAGCCACCCAAGCAACAACTGCGTTAGCGTACTCATCCGGCTAAGACTTGTACGGGTTAAGCTTAACACTTTACTGCATCAAAGTTTAACGAGCTCGAACCTACGTTATTTAGTTTAGGTGACTGCATTACCTAACATTTACTGCGTTACTGCTTTTACGTTTTGGGCCCTTAAACGTGCAAGTGACATGGCAACCTAGCAAGTCTAGTGCACTAGGTGTTCAAGCCATACAAACATGCACACAACATACATCAACTTCATTTCGACATTTCGTGCATAATACAATACTTCATTAGACTACATCAACTGCATAGCGTCATACTACATTAAGCAATACTTCATTAGACTACATCAACTGCATAGCGTCATACTACATTAAGCAATACTTCATTCTTCTACATTAGGGACTGCATTTCAGGTCTCATGGTCAACTACGTAATCCCATAATACCTCCCAAGTAACCCCATAAGTCCACATGCATTATAAGTTACCAATTGGAAGTATGTAAGTTTGAAACCTGCTTTTAGTTGATCCCCCAGCGTGACAAAAGTAGTGTATCTTACCTGATAGAAGTATACGTGCGCAAACAAACGCTAGTATTGCCTATAGGTAACCTCCGACACCTATCGTACATTAACATAATGAATATAAGTCATTTAGGACCTTAAATGGACCCTCGTACGAACTTAAGACTGGCTACGTAAAATTCCAGAATTACACCTTACGAATTTAGACTTCGTACGAACTTAACTTACGAAGTTATTCCTTATCTTCGTTTGGTTCTTACGAACTTAAACCTCATCTTCGTTTGCTTTCTTTTACGAAAATAGTTTACATCTCACGAACTTAGCTCAAACGAAGATAGCTTTTCAACTTACGAAGATAACCTCAAACGAAGATCATCTTCGTTCAGACACTGTTCGACAGATTTTTCAAATACGACTAAGTTCTTCGATTTTCCAATAACCGACTCATCAAAACTTCTTCCAAAACATGTATTTGACACCAGTAAACACATTTTGATCATCCGGATCGATTACACTCTCGTTTAACATCGTTTTGAATGTTAATTAACCAAAACACCATTAAAACTCTAACTCTTTGAAAACTTCTTTAAAATCAGATTTAATTCATAATTACACAACCTCTAAATCTGGAAAATACATTCAATGATTCAATAATTACCTGCTTGACTCGATGATCGACCAATTACAACACCAAATCGTTGATCAAATGCTCTAATAACTGCTTTAGGATTAAAGAAAGGCTTAATTGGTTTATTCTTTGCTAATGACTGCCAATTAACTCTAGATTAGGGTAATCCTAACCTAAACCCGTTTTTCAATTTCCACCTATGTCAAAATCAGCCCTCGGGCTTCTATATCCTTCATTATTGGTCACAAACTGCATTATTGACCATATACAACATTAGTCCTTCATTAGATGTCACTACATAGACATAAACCTTCATATTTCACACATTTATACTACATTAATATTTAGGCTTCCAAGCCTCTCACATAACACACATTAACTACGTATATGCATATATTCACACTAGACTTTTCGACACACACAAAGTTGACTTAACGGCGTTAGTCAAATCTTAAAGAAAAGTTTGGGATGTTACAATAACACAGTAATCATGCTCATAATATCATGCAATTAAACAACTAACACAAATGATTCAAAGTATAATCCGAATTCGATATGCTCTCTAGTTATTGACCGGGTATGTATACAAGGTGTACCAACGGCTAACCTTCCACCTAATCAACTTCCATTAAGCATATCGGTTCCTTATTATACTTTAAGCAACACGTGCGCAATCCACGATGTCATGAACTTGCTATAATATCGGGTAACCATAAAAGAGTTGATCGGGTTCTTTTAGGGTTGCCACAATATTATACTAAGTTAATGGCATCCCATCATTTTGCCCTAAATCATCACATTAATTCCAACAATTTACAACAACAACCCATATTAACTACAATTCACATTCATCACATTGAATTCAAGCTATCATACAATAGGTCTTAACTACGAACTCACACGGGGATTCACATAATTCACATTGCACACGAATTCCTAACCATGCATGCTATATGAAGAGTTTTAACTTAAGCCGTAGTCTAGGTCAAACCGCCTAATTCTCTACGACCACCCATGGGCCACCATTCTGTAACACCCCAAGCCGAGGCTCGGAATATCACGGAAAACACATAGCACCAGGTGGAATTACAATAGAACAAACTAAATGCAATTAAAGATTCGGTGAATCCAAAACATAACGAACAAGTAACAAAATACAACAGGAGCAAATAGCCATCAAAGTTAACATAATAACATCCAAAGATGGCAAACGATCCTAAGTATAATGCAAGAGGCAGGCCAATGAATCCTTGATCCATGAGGTCCATAGTCCGGGTTAAACCGCAAACGAAGCAACTAAACTCCACGCCCTGGGAGAACCTGATTACCTGAAAAGTGTACTAAGCATAGTCAACACAAGGTTGGTGAGTTCGTAGTAATGGTTCGTAAAGAACCCACGATAATAATCACAACATACGAATAGAGGCTAGGCATGACTTACAGCGAGCCTCTAAGTAACCCAATAAGGTCCAACAACAAGATTACACAAGACAAGTAAATGTGTATAAGAATGCACAATGATATACGAATCAATGTAAGTGCCAATGCATGAATAAGCCAACATGCCTATCCTATGCGTGAACTCCGTCACCTATGCAACGATACCCTTCTGTCATTACAATGAACAAGGCTGTATCTCAAAATCATCGAGATATATATGTCTATATACTCGGGGTCACGTTCTACATCCAAAATGGGTGCATACATCTATGCACCAGGATGTCGGCAATCCCCTGCCGAGGGCTCATCAACGATGTATGCAATGCTTACAATCAAATGTAAATGCATAAATCATAAACCAACAATCAATATACGATGCACCTGTGCCATCAATCGATATACGATGAACCTGTGCCAACAATCAATATTCATCCAACATAAGCCAACTATCAACATTCCTCAAACATAAGCCTACTATCAACATTCATCAATCATAAACCTACTATCAACATTCATCAATCATAAACCCCTATTCACAATTTAAACCAACTATACGTACATATACTTCAGAGGATTGTACTTTCTTCAAGTCCTAGATGCTTATATATAGGGTCACCCGCAGCCTTCCCACCACATCTAAAACCCAATGAAGGCATAACCGACTTCCATGTATGTACGTCTATCCTAATATATATATATATATATAATAATTAATATAACATAACCCAAATCAATCAAATAATATATATATATATATACATATATATATATATATATATATATATATATATATATATATATATATATATATATATATATATATATATATATATATATATATATATATATATATATATATATATATATATATATATATATATATATATATATATATATATATATATATATATATATATATATATATATATATATATATATATATATATATATATATATATATATATATATATATATATATATATATATATATATATATATATATATATATATATATATATATATATATATATATATATATATATATATATATATATATATATATATATATATATATATATATATATATATATATATATATATATATATATATATATATATATATATATATATATATATATATATATATATATATATATATATATATATATATATATATATATATATATATATATATATATATATATATATATATATATATATATATATATATATATATATATATATATATATATATATATATATATATATATATATATATATATATATATATATATATATATATATATATATATATATATATATATATATATATATATATATATATATATATATATATATATATATATATATATATATATATATATATATATATATATATATATATATATATATATATATATATATATATATATATATATATATATATATATATATATATATATATATATATATATATATATATATATATATATATATATATATATATATATATATATATATATATATATATATATATATATATATATATATATATATATATATATATATATATATATATATATATATATATATATATATATATATATATATATATATATATATATATATATATATATATATATATATATATATATATATATATATATATATATATATATATATATATATATATATATATATATATATATATATATATATATATATATATATATATATATATATATATATATATATATATATATATATATATATATATATATATATATATATATATATATATATATATATATATATATATATATATATATATATATATATATATATATATATATATATATATATATATATATATATATATATATATATATATATATATATATATATATATATATATATATATATATATATATATATATATATATATATATATATATATATATATATATATATATATAAAGTTAAGTTATATGTACAATGTTCACTTCACGTCCAACACCTAAATATCGATCATATACATACGCGTCAACATACATAAACACATATACGCAACTAATGAAAACACGGCAAAACCCTAATTAGGGTTCCAAAGCGTTTCCCGACGTTAAATGGTTTCTAAGACTCTTAATCAATGTTATATAAGATAAGAAGTGAATTAGATTAAGACTCGGCGCTTAAAATGGTCCAGAAAGTCAAATTAGGTCAAACAAGGAAAGTTCAGAATTACAAAGGCCGTAACTTACGGTCAGTATGGGCGTAAGGTACGGTGGCATTTTCACAACAGGCGTAAACTACGGAGGAAAGGGGCGTAAGCTACGCTGGGCAAGTTTTGACGGAGCGTAAGGTACGGTCAGTATGGGCGTAACCTACGGCCCTCTAGAAATGTCATTTTTGGCGTAGAAGTTGGCGTAAACAGTTAGATTTTGGCGTAAGGTCAAAATTGAAGATAGGGATAGGCGTAAGCTACGGTCCTCACTGGCGTAACCTACGCCCAAGTAAAATAGACCTGGCGTAACCTACGGCCCTAAGGGGCGTAGGTTACGCCCCATACTGGGCAGCAACACCACCAGCAGCAACAAGTGCAGAAAAATAAGAACCCAAACCCCCAATTTCGACCCAAACCATACCAAAACGATTTGTAAGGACTTTTAACCCATTTTGAAGTATAATCAAACATCATTAACCATAAATACACATAACCCAACCCACAAATTTGTTAGTCAAATTACACAAAAGTCCACGGGTCAAAATTCACGGATGTTACACCCGGCGTTGCCCGGGAGACAGAACTGTACATAAAACATACAAAAAGGTACTACACGAACATTAAAAACAGATGCAAAGAAACTATTTAAAAATGATGGTTAGTTGTAGCGGAAACACTACACGATTCTCTGGCCGTTGGTGTAACACCCGACATTTAAAAACATGGGTTTTCAAAAATTTCCACCTAACGGTGTTAAAAGATGCGGAAAAAAACTTTAAAAGTTCAAAACCGATAAAAACAGTTCGGTTTCTGCATTTATTGGTGTTACATGCAATACCATTAAAATGTCTAAATGAAAACCCAACGGTTGCCCAACACAAAACAACCGTCTACAAAGTACTTCATAAATTCAGCAACATAACAAAATGTAAATAATGTCCAATGAGGTGTAGCATCTATGGGTAGCTAAAGTTATCAGCAAGCTATCTACCCACTCCTCGCTCTTCACGCCTCATCTATCCTTCAAGCTAAACCTGAGGGAACCACATTTCAAGAAACAAGTGTTAGCTAACGAATTAGCTAAGTAAGATAACACTAAGGTTATAAAGCTTTGTCCAATTAAAACACTTCTACTTTATTGACAAAACATTAAGGCACAACTCACATTATAAACTGCATATCAACTTAGGATGAATCACCCTAATTGTGCCTATTCTTCTTTTATTCCACACATAAACACACGTATCTTCGTTAACTGCATATAAGTGTAACATACGTCACACCCGACCAGATGATCAACCAAAAGGCTACTCATCAAATGTCGTTAGGGAATGGCAAGCCAATCCCGGAGTAATCCGTATATGGAGGCGGGTCAAACCCCTCGTATTACTCAATCTGCGTTTCAATGACCATGTTGCAAGGAGCCACTCAAGCAACCACACGTTTACGCACCCGCCGGGCTAGGGCAAGTACGGGTTAAGCTTAACACTTTCTGCATATCAATTTACGAGCTCAGTTTCACACATTATTAGTTTAGGCAACACACAACCTAAACATTTACACACATTAACTCATTACGTTTGGGCCCTTAAACGTGCAAGTGACATGGCAACCTAGTAAGTCTAGTGAGCTAGGTGAACAAGCCACATAAGTATGCACATATCAAGAATCAACGTCATTTCTACATTTCAAGCATTGCAAGATACTACATAACATTACATAACAAATCACTACATTATACTATACTTCATTTCATAACATTTGGGACTGCATTTCAGGTCTCATGGTCAACTTCATAACCCACCATACCTCCCGTGTAACCCGTAATACCCACATACACCATAAGTTACCGTTAGGGAAGTTATAAGTAAGAAACCATTGTTTGTTGAACCCTCAGCATGTCAAAAGTAGTGTATCTTACCTTGATACAGCTTACCAACAAACTACAAGTATACTATAACGCTGGCTAGGTGCCTCCAAGAACCTAGAACAAGTATAAGATCGGTCTATGAGCTAAACAAAACAATTGCACTAGACCAGACACACCTATGCGCCGCACAGGACCTATGTATGCCGCACAAACCATAAACAAGACACATATGCGCCGCACATTTCTCACAGAAACTAAACAATTTTCTGGCAAAACAATCTGTGCGCCGCATATCGGGCACCCATCAGAAATCCAACTTTCAAAATTGGCATCTGTGCGCCGCACAAAACCCCTGTGCGCTGCACAAAGCCTTCTGCGACCAAAACCAACTTTTTAAAACCCTTTAATCGAATCCCATACGAACACCAACCATTAATTCGACCTGGGAATATAAAATTAACCTTTTTAAAGACATTATTAAGGACTCAAAACCATGGATCATTCCTTTGATCCAATGCAACACACACCATTCATCAAATCCTTCGATTAATAAGAAATCGGTTAATGTTTAGATCAAATAACCCAACCCAAACCCCATGGTCTGGATTAAAACCAATATAAGACCCCTACAATCAGATCTCAAATGCTAATTACCTATATTACCTACACTTTATGCAAAAGATTCAAGATCTAAGCAACACTTGATCTATACGGCACCAAAACGATTGGATCTTGAGAGAAACTTGTTTTCGGAAGAGGGGAATCGGCTGGGGGCAGAGTAACACACACAAGGCAGGAGTTTGTGACAATTAGGGTTGCCTAATTGTCCTCCTAATCCCTGGACAGCCCTCCTAATTTACACACAAGTCCCTCTACTTCATTATACTTAACTTCCTAAGCTTAAACTTCTATTTGGGAGTCTTGTCACACTTACAAACACTTAACTACATTATCACACGACAACTACTTTCTTTCAAGACCACATTAATCACTTGACACTAACACACAAATGTCAAATCACACAATCACACATGACGGGCCTAACGTTAGTTAACAGAAAGTCAACTAGTCAAACACACAAAAGTTTGGGATGTTACAAAAAGTGCAGAATTCTTCTTGCAAATTGATGAGTATACAGGTTCGAGCAAAGTCGGGACTACTTGACCGTATCAAAGAAGCTCAAGTTAAGGCGTTAATGAAGCACAACATTGATAAAAGAGAGTATTGGAAAGAAGAAACGCCTTGAGATGGAAACAAATAGTCGTGGTTTCAAGACGTATAAGGGTCAAATTTGGGTGCCAATGCTTGGTGGTAACCGAGAATTGATCCTTGAAGAAGTCCATAGAAGTAGATATTCAGTTCATCCCGGTATTACCAAGATGTATGCAGATTTGAAACCTATCTATTGGTGGCCAGATATCAAAGGAGAAGTAGCTCATTTTGTATCAAAATCTTTGACTTGTGCACGTGTGAAAACGGATCATCAAAAGCCGTATGGGTTATTACAACAATAGTCACCATGCAAGCATTGGAATGCCACCATTTGAGATGCTTTATGGTAGAAGATGTAGGACTCCAAGTTGTTGGATGGAGCCCGGAGAGAAACAATTAACCGGTCCCGAAATCATTGAAATCACCTCTGAAAAAGTTAATGTAGCTAAAGAAGCTTTACGTGTAGCGAGAGAGAGACATAAAACTTACGCAGACAAGAAAAGTAGACCGATTGAGTTTCAAGTTGGTGATTTGGTGATGCTGAAAGTTTCACCATGGAAAGGAGTCATTCGATTTGGAAAGAAGGGAAAGTTGAGTCCACGTTTCATTGGACCTTTTAAGATTCTGAACCGCATAAAAGATTTAGCATATCAGTTGGAATTGCCTCCAGAATTGGATGGAATTCACAACACCTTTCATGTATCCTACTTGAGGAAATGCTTAGCTGAGGAGTCAAGTGTGATTCCTATTGAAGATGTGAGTATTGACCCAATGAAGAGAATGGTAGATGAACCAGTGGCGATACTTGGAAGAAAGCAAAAGAAGTTACGCCGAAAAGTGATTGATCTTGTATTGATAAAGTGGAAACATAATCATGGAGAAAGCTTAACGTGGGAAACTGAAGCAGTAATGAAGGAGAAGTATCCAGAGTTATTCCTTTCTGATAAGATTCCGGGGACGGAATCCTCTTAAGGGGGAGGTAATTGTAACATCCCAAACTTTTTATTTAACAGTTGACTAATGTCGTTAAGTCAACATAGGGTGTCGTTAAGTCTATAGTAGATTTAATGCTTGTATGTAGTTATTGTGTGATATGTGTGAGGCTTGAAAGCCTAAATGTATAATGTAGTATATGTGTGTAAAATGTAGTTAAATACCTATGTAGTGGTATTTAAAGAAGTATTTATGTTATATATGGTCCCTATAGTAGTTTTCGACTAGTAATGAAGGATTAGGAAGCTTAGGGACTAGTTTTGACATAGAAGGAAAGTTAAAAACGGGTTTAGGGAGTTAGGGGGTGTCATTAGGTTGTCAATTGCAGAAAATTCATTCCCTAAACAAACCCTAGCAGCCCCATAACATTCCTTCATCAATTGCAAGCCGAAAAGTCTTCCAACGTGTGATTCGAGAGTGTTTAATCAAGTATTTTGCATCCCTAATAGTGATCTACAGGTAGGAAAGGTATATTAACACTAATTTATATCTTTTCAATCATATAAGTCATTTGGAATCAGATTTGTACCATAGGGTGTGTTAATCGATTGAAAATCGTTCATTTTGTTGTTTCGGTGACCTAAAATGTCAATCGTTATCTTGCAAACCAATTAGATGTTAAGAAGTGTTTTCATGGCATCATTAGAGTCTTAAAATGATGAATTTTGAGGGTTAAAGGTCGTTCTTGGGGTTTGGGATCGTTTGGTATTGTTTGGAATTCGTTTTGGATGAAAAAGCAAGTTTGGGTGCTAATTCGTTCAGGAGGTGCGGCGCACTCATTGATTCCGAGAAGGGGTGCGTTAGAGGGTGCGTTATAGGGTGCGGCACACCTTTATGTTCCTCCTAGTTTTTTTCAGTTGGTGCGGCACACCATGGTTAGGGGTGCGGCGCACCTAGCCTAATTATGCTGAAAACTCGTGTTGATGCTTAGCTTTCCTATATTTCGTTTCTAGGTTCCCGGGAATACTTATCAAGCACGGTAACTCATTAATTGGATGTTGTTGACCTCCTTTAAGGTAAGATACACTACTTTTGACACGCTGAGGGTTCAACAAACAATGGTTTCTTACTTATAACTTCCCAAACGGTAACTTATGATGTATGTGGGTGTCTCGGGTTACACGGGAGGTATTGTGGGTTATGAAGTTGACCATGAGACCTGAAATGCAGTCCCAAATGTTATGAAATGAAGTATAGTATAATGTAGTGATTTGTTATGTAATGTTATGTAGTATCTTGCAATGCTTGAAATGTAGAAATGACGTTGATTCTTGATATGTGCATACTTATGTGGCTTGTTCACCTAGCTCACTAGACTTACTAGGTTGCCATGTCACTTGCACGTTTAAGGGCCCAAACGTAATGAAGTTAATGTGTGTAAATGTTTAGGTTGTGTGTTGCCTAAACTAATAATGTGTGAAACCGAGCTCGTAAATTGATATGCAGAAAGTGTTAAGCTTAACCCGTACTTGCCCTAGCCCGGCGGGTGCGTGAACGTGTGGTTGCTTGAGTGGCTCCTTGCAACATGGTCATTGAAACGCAGATTGAGTAATACGAGGGGTTTGACCCGCCTCCATATACGGATTACTCCGGGATTGGCTTGCCATTCCCTAACGACATTTGATGAGTAGCCTTTTGGTTGATCATCTAGTCGGGTGTGACGTATGTTACACTTATATGCAGTTAACGAAGATACGTGTGTTTATGTGTGGAATAAAAGAAGAATAGGCACAATTAGGGTGATTCATCCTAAGTTGATATGCAGTTTATAATGTGAGTTGTGCCTTAATGTTTTGTCAATAAAGTAGAAGTGTTTTAATTGGACAAAGCTTTATAACCTTAGTGTTATCTTACTTAGCTAATTCGTTAGCTAACACTTGTTTCTTGAAATGTGGTTCCCTCAGGTTTAGCTTGAAGGATAGATGAGGCGTGAAGAGCGAGGAGTGGGTAGATAGCTTGCTGATAACTTTAGCTACCCATAGATGCTACACCTCATTGGACATTATTTACATTTTGTTATGTTGCTGAATTTATGAAGTACTTTGTAGACGGTTGTTTTGTGTTGGGCAACCGTTGGGTTTTCATTTAGACATTTTAATGGTATTGCATGTAACACCAATAAATGCAGAAACCGAACTGTTTTTATCGGTTTTGAACTTTTAAAGTTTTCTTCCGCATCTTTTAACACCGTTAGGTGGAAATTTTTGAAAACCCATGTTTTTAAATGTCGGGTGTTACACCAACGGCCAGAGAATCGTGTAGTGTTTCCGCTACAACTAACCATCATTTTTAAATAGTTTCTTTGCATCTGTTTTTAAATGTCGGGTGTTACACCAACGGCCAGAGAATCGTGTAGTGTTTCCGCTACAACTAACCATCATTTTTAAATAGTTTCTTTGCATCTGTTTTTAATGTTCGTGTAGTACCTTTTTGTATGTTTTATGTACAGTTCTGTCTCCCGGGCAACGCCGGGGTTATAAATGCTAGTTATATATAAAGAGTAAAATACATACATTTATCTATCTATATCTATATATCTAAAACTAATAAATTCGAAGATATAGTTACCTTAAAAAGCCGATGCTATCCAACTTTTGCCCACTTTTCGAACCCAATATTTCGCTCTCACGCAGTTTATAGAGTTAAAACAATGGATGGAAAGGTTATTGGATAATAATCTATTAATCCATGTGTGTCAAACAGTTACGTATATAAGTTAAGGGGTTTAATGTGTCAAAAATAAAGTCTACAACCGAATGGAAGTTATTTTCGGTTATAGGCAGTTAGGATTGTGAAGGGACATGTCGGTTTGTAAAGTCACACCGGTTAGTATGTACCGGTTGGAAAACTATATATACATGTAAACATACTTTGTATTGTACCGTGAAGTAAGAAGAACGCTCTGCGTTCAAGTTTAGTGTGTGTTTTGTTTTGTTGTTCGTGAGAGAGAGACGAGGGACCAACAGTGGTATCAGAGCCACGGTCGTTCGAACCAGAGAAGAAGACCAACGATTCAAGAGGAATCGTTTTTTAGAGAAGAGAGACAGAGAACCGATTTGATTCAGGGAATCAATCGAGAGAAAAGTGATCAAGTGTAGACCGATCAAGAGAGAAGAAAGAGACTAAGAACAAAATTGATTCAGGGAATCAATTAACAGAAAAAGATTCAGAGAAAGAGAAACGTACCAGTTTTTTGAAGAAGAAGAAGAAGCCGCCGCCGCCGCCGTGTGCTTGCCGGAGAAGACAAAGATAATAGTAACCGTCATCAACAGAAGAGAAAGAAAGGAAAGAAACCACCATCTTTGTGAGTGAGACACCGATTAACCACCACCACCATTCAATTAGAAGAAAGCTAGAAGGAAGAGGGGCGTTTGGATTGTAGCCCTAATCTGCGTACAGAAGAAAGGAGGAGGAAGAAGGAACATGAAGAAGCGTGAAGGATTTATGTTATTTGGGGGGAAAAAAGCAACTGTGTTTTATTTGGGATTAAAGGGGCGTGTGATATATTTGTTTGGAGGAGCCCACAAATAAAAAAAGAAGCCCAAATAACAGGTTCAATTAATCCTTTAAATATTTGTTATTTTTAGGTATCTATTAGAAGAAAAGATAAGAAAAGTCTAGATTTTGCATATTGTTATTGTGGGTTAGACAGAAATTTAAGTTCGACTTTTGTTAGAATTATATTGGTTTTAGAAGAAAACCAAATCGAAAGGATATGTCGAAAGATAAAAACGAAAACAACAATCTTGTTGTTGCCACACCGCTATCATCATATCAATGTCCAATTTTAAACAATAGCAATAATACACTATGGGCATTAAGAATGAAGAAGATACTTGGCAAATGGAATATGGGATTTAGTAGAAGGAACGAGTACATCAAAAGAGATTGATATAAAAAAGGATAGTTCTGCATCTGCATATCTATTCCAAGGATTGCCCGAAGATTTGCAAATGCAAGTTGCGGGATGTGAAACAGCAAAACAAATTTGGGACTCATTAAAGGCCAGATTTGTTGGGACAGAAGATGTTCAACAAGCGCACTCGCAACAATTGAAATCAGAATTTGAGAGACTCGTGATGAAAGAAGATGAATCAATAGATTCATTTGCCGGAAAGATGATGAGTATTATTACAAAGGCTTGCTACATGTGGATTGACATTTGATGAACAAACGAAAGTACGAAAATTACTCAACGCAATGCCAGATAAGTTTGTACCGATAGTAGCAACCATTGAAATGATTGTTGATTTTAACAAAGTGAAATTAGAGGAGGTTATTGGGAAACTTAAGACTTACGAAGAAAGGCTTAAGTTTAGAAAAGAAAGTGGAGAAGATGATAGTGAGAAGTTGTTGTTCACACGTCAAGGGAATGGCAGAAATTGTGAACGCAACTATGGAAACAATAGACGAGGAGGTGGTAATCAGACAAGAGGAAGAGGCCAGACAAGATTCATGAGAGATAATAGAAATGAAGATAGTTTCGATAGATGGAAGAAAAGCCCTGGAGATCAAAACTATCCAAGAAGACAACTTAAGGACGTACAATGTTATAATTGTCAAGATTTTGGACACTTTGCTGCAAATTGTCCAAAACCAAACCATAGAGAAGAAAAAGCAAACCTTGTGTTCGAAGATGACGAACCAGCGCTATTGATGGTTACTACTAAGGATGAAAAGGAGACAACATCCTCAAAGGAAGAAAAGAGAAGAAATGGAATTATCATTAAGGAAGATGAAATTCCAAAAGGAAAGTTAGAAGACATGAGGTCAGAGATTGAAACTGACTTAAGAAGTAAACTAGAGTTTTGGAAGTTTGAAATGCTTCAAGACTTTGAAATGGAGAAACAAGAGTTTGAGAAGAAAATGAGAGATAGAGAGATAGCATTTGAGAAACAAATGCAAAAGGAGTTAGAGAACCTGAAGAAGTTAAGAGATTACACAAGCAAAAAGATAAAAGAGTTAGAGACAAAAAGAGAAAAGTTTGAGAAAGAGAACCTTGGAGTTTTTTCGAATAAAAACTCCTAGAAAAAGAACCAATAATTGACAATGGCAAATGCAAGAAGCATCAAGAGACTCCATCAAGATTTCAAAAGGAAAGCAAGATTGAGAAAGACATCAATTCAAGAAACAAGAAAGTTGAATCCGAAGATCGTGATACAAGAAACACATTGTTGGAGATTCAAGACTATGAGATGATACAATTGAAGGAAGATACCAACAAACTTGACATGGATGATCAAGATGAGATTGAAGACAAGGAAGAAAGAAGTGAAATCAATGAAGAAGTTCAAGACGTGGATCGAGTTAAAGATCAAGACAAAGGAAGTGGAAACAAGCCAAAGTTCAAGTATAAAGACAATGAGGCGCTTGAAGCAGTGAAGGCATGGATTAATAAATTAGGGGGGAGTATTGGATAATAATCTATTAATCCATGTGTGTCAAACAGTTACGTATATAAGTTAAGGGGTTTAATGTGTCAAAAATAAAGTCTACAACCGAATGGAAGTTATTTTCGGTTATAGGCAGTTAGGATTGTGAAGGGACATGTCGGTTTGTAAAGTCACACCGGTTAGTATGTACCGGTTGGAAAACTATATATACATGTAAACATACTTTGTATTGTACCGTGAGGTAAGAAGAACGCTCTGCGTTCAAGTTTAGTGTGTGTTTTGTTTTGTTGTTCGTGAGAGAGAGACGAGGGACCAACAAAGGTATATTGTGTTATATATTAATTGGATTTTAGGCTACGTATGTACTTCTTTATAAAGTGCAGGTTTGGATGATTCGTTTAAATATATGAAAATTTGTGCTAATAAGAAACCCAAATATATACTCCGTAATTAGGATTAATCGAAATACAACATGTGTTAGAAAGGAGTTCTTAGCTATATATATATATATATATGGGAAAAGTGAAGGTGGTGCTGTTATGCACCCAACTTGGGTGAAATCCCTCTCACATACTAATTTTTTAATATTTAATATATAATGAATAAATAATTGCCCCCCATGTTTTTTATGGTTTAAAAAATTAGCATGTGAGAGGGATTTCACCCAAGTTGGGTGCATAACAGCACCACCTTCACTTCCCCCTATATATATATATATATATTTATAATTTTTTTTTTTGTAAAGTTAGTTTCGATTCAGACGTGCTGGAGTCAATTTTAACCAGCGATTTGCTGGACCTCCAACCCCCTCCTCATGGAAAATATCTTGAGATGAGAAATCCAAGAACTAAGAGACCTTGGGTATCTAAATTCTGCATATAATTAATTAAATACTTTAATTATATATGATAAATAAATGAGAAATACTAGACTTAATTACAAACATTATATAAAACAAAAACTTACAAATACATGTGAACCAATGAATAAATAAAGGTAAAAAATGACTATATTTGATTGATAAAATATGTATTTATAAACTTTTGTTTGTGTATTGTTTATAAGTGTAGCCTCTCTCTAAATGAATAGTGGACTTTTAATAGTATAGACCAATCAAAAGACTTGCGAAAGTCTTTATGCGATTATCTAACAATATACTAAAACAGGATTAAGGGGTCATTTGAGTGACACATGACGTAATCCTTCATCGACATGTTTATTTTTAACTATTTAATAAATAAAATATGTTTTCAGTTTTAAATTTATGATAATCTTTACCTAATAAAACTTTTATATAATTTATTTAAAAATATACTTATATGAGTTCTAATCAAACTATGTTTCTAATTATTATTATTATTAATTAAATTAATTAATATTATTATTATATATATAAAAAAAGAACTCTGACAAAATATCCAACATAAATAGTAAGATAATGTAATTATATGTATAGATACGAAATATCTTTTTTATGGTATACACGACATATACGTTAATCATTCGTACGAGCATTAGTACTAGTATATATATATAAATATATATATAAACAAAATGATAAATTATGTAGGTAGTTGAAAAAAAATACATACACATAACAAACACATATTGTCGCTCAAATTTATATATTTTTCTATTGCTCATAATTTTTTATTTTGAAATTTGTACTATGTGATACTAATTTTATAATAATATGTGTGTGTATGTATAATGTATGTAATTATATATATCTATATATATATATATATATATATATGGTAATTGAAAAAACTATATTTGTTGACGAAATTTATATTTATATGGGAAGTATAGAGACAATAGAACAAATAATGTATTCAATAAGTATAAGAAAAATACAAATTAGGAATTTAGGATAAGAGTCGTATGACTAAAAAGAACATATGACGTTTAAATACCACAAGCGTCAATTTGAAAAATGCTCGAGTCTATATTGATAGATGGTAGATACCGGTTCAATGCTATTTGACTAAAAAGTGCCCGGCCATCCCAATCTTACTATATTATTTTTATTTTTATTTTTTTTAGAATAGCAAGGGCCGGATCACGGATATCCGGACTGGATACCGTGAACCTACCCGATTCCCTCCCCCCGCTCGCCCCACCCGGTAAATGCTCCACGAAGGCCCAAGAAACCTAAAGCCTGAAAATCCCACGCCCGAGAGTATCGAACGTAAGACCTCACGGACAAACGTCCGGGTGTCCAACCACTAAGGTAATCAGTGAAGGACCCTATCTTATCTTATCTTACTATCTTACTATTTTACTATTTATATATATATTATATATTATTATTTTATACTACTAAAGAAGGAATTCTGATGACATAAGAAAAGCTGAGTTGTCAGCCACATAACATAGCCAACAATGATTTTCTTATGTCATCATGATGTCAGATTCCACTAACAAGATTCTTTTTTATTTATTAATAAAGATAATGAGTGGAATACACATCTCACATTTATATGGTTTTAGAATGATTTTTAGACTAATCTTTAAAAGAATTAATCATTTTACTTTAAAGAAAAAAACCCTCAAAATGCGTGAAATGCTCCAGTGAATATCATCAGTGAAATGCATCAGTGAAATGCATCACTGAAGTGCTTCAGTGAAATGAATAAGTGAATGCATCAGTGAAATGCTCCAGTGAATATCATCAGTGAAATGCATCAGTGAAATGCTTCACTGAAGAACTTCAGTGAAATGCATCAGTGACATGCATTAGTAAAGTGTTTCAGTGAAATGCATCAATGAAATGCTTCAGTGAAGTACTTCAGTGAAATGCGTCAGTGAAGTAAAAGGCATCAGTGAAATTCTCAGTGAAATGCTTCAGTGAAATGCATCAGTGACATGCATCACTGACATGCATCAGTGAAGTGCTTAAGTGAAATGAATCAGTGAAATGCTCCAGTGAATATCAATGAGGTGCTTCAGTGAAATGCATCAGTAAAGTGCTTCAGTGAAATGCATCAGTGAACTGCTTCAGTGAAATGCATTAGTGAAGTGAAAGGGATGAGTGAAATGCTCCAGTGAATATCATTAATGAAATGCATCAGTGAAGTGAAAGGGATCAGTGAAATTCTCAGTGAAATGCTTCAGTGAATATCATCAGTGAAATTCATCAGTGAAATGCATCAGTGAAATGCTCCAGTGAATATCATCAGTGAAATGCTCCAGTGAATATCATCAGTGAAATGCATCAGTGAAGACTTCAGTGAAATGCATCAGTGAAATGCTCAGTGAATATCATCAGTGAAATCATCAGTGAAATGCTCCAGTGAATATCATCAGTGAAATGCATCACTGAAGTGCTTCAGTGAAATGCAATCAGTGAAATGCTCCAGTGAATATCATCAGTGAAATGCATTAGTGAAGTAATCAGTGAAATTTCAGTGAAATGCTCCAGTGAATATCATCAGTGAAATGCATCACTGAAGTGCTTCAGTGAAATGCATCAGTGAAGTGCTTAGTGAATGAATCAGTGAAATGCTCCAGTGAATATCAATGAGGTGCTTCAGTGAAATGCATCAGTGAAGTAAAGGCATCAGTGAAATTCTCAGTGAAGTGCTTCAGTGAAATGCATCAGTGAATATCATCTGTGACATGCATCAGTGAAGTTTTACTATAA
This sequence comes from Erigeron breviscapus, assembly GCA_034093135.1. Lineage (NCBI taxonomy): Eukaryota > Viridiplantae > Streptophyta > Magnoliopsida > Asterales > Asteraceae > Erigeron > Erigeron breviscapus. Next base: position 49,134,285 of record CM067169.1, read on the forward strand.
TATATATATATATATATATATATATATATATATATATATATATATATAACCGAAAAAAAATATAATATATATATATATATATATATATATATATATATATATATATATATATATATATATATATATATATATATATATATATATATATATATATATATATATATATATATATATATATATATATATATATATATATATATATATATATATATATATATATATATATATATATATATATATATATATATATATATATATATATATATATATATATATATATATATATATATATATATATATATATATATATATATATATATATATATATATATATATATATATATATATATATATATATATATATATATATATATATATATATATATATATATATATATATATATATATATATATATATATATATATATATATATATATATATATATATATATATATATATATATATATATATATATATATATATATATATATATATATATATATATATATATATATATATATATATATATATATATATATATATATATATATATATATATATATATATATATATATATATATATATATATATATATATATATATATATATATATATATATATATATATATATATATATATATATATATATATATATATATATATATATATATATATATATATATATATATATATATATATATATATATATATATATATATATATATATATATATATATATATATATATATATATATATATATATATATATATATATATATATATATATATATATATATATATATATATATATATATATATATATATATATATATATATATATATATATATATATATATATATATATATATATATATATATATATATATATATATATATATATATATATATATATATATATATATATATATATATATATATATATATATATATATATATATATATATATATATATATATATATATATATATATATATATATATATATATATATATATATATATATATATATATATATATATATATATATATATATATATATATATATATATATATATATATATATATATATATATATATATATATATATATATATATATATATATATATATATATATATATATATATATATATATATATATATATATATATATATATATATATATATATATATATATATATATATATATATATATATATATATATATGAATATATAAGTTCTTACTTATTAAGTAAAAAGGAAACAAGGCCTTAGGCAAAGTTTGACAAACATATTTGTAACTTTTACTACATACACAGCTTAAACATGATTTAATAATTTATCATAAATTGCTCTGTGCTATTGTACAGAAATGATCAAGGGACGATCACAAAGACAAAGCAACATAATGAACAAATTGCTAAAACTTTATTAATCAAATATAATAGAATTACAACTGTAGCAGCCAGAATACTGTAAGTCATTACCACCACGAGAGTGTTTTAAGCAGAGAAATCGAAACAAAAAGAACCGAAGTAGCAAAATGTGTCTATCAAGATACCATTCCTATACAAGATTCAATATCACAATCGCACATCCTGATATCATCTTCTGTCGTTACATAAGAAACATGGTCAACAAGAAGAGTGAAACCCAAGTGACTAAGGACTCGATTATTTTTCTGGCAAAAAACAACGTCAAGGGAATGGCAGAAATTGTGAACGCAACTATGGAAACAATAGACGAGGAGGTGGTAATCAGACAAGAGGAAGAGGCCAGACAAGATTCATGAGAGATAATAGAAATGAAGATAGTTTCGATAGATGGAAGAAAAGCCCTGGAGATCAAAACTATCCAAGAAGACAACTTAAGGACGTACAATGTTATAATTGTCAAGATTTTGGACACTTTGCTGCAAATTGTCCAAAACCAAACCATAGAGAAGAAAAAGCAAACCTTGTGTTCGAAGATGACGAACCAGCGCTATTGATGGTTACTACTAAGGATGAAAAGGAGACAACATCCTCAAAGGAAAAAAAGAGAAGAAATGGAATTATCATTAAGGAAGATGAAATTCCAAAAGGAAAGTTAGAAGACATGAGGTCAGAGATTGAAACTGACTTAAGAAGTAAACTAGAGTTTTGGAAGTTTGAAATGCTTCAAGACTTTGAAATGGAGAAACAAGAGTTTGAGAAGAAAATGAGAGATAGAGAGATTACACAAGCAAAAAGATAAAAGAGTTAGAGACAAAAAGAGAAAAGTTTGAGAAAGAGAACCATGGATTTTTTCCGAATAAGAAACTCCTAGAAGAAGAACCAAGAATTGACAATGGCAAATGCAAGAAGCATCAAGAGACTCCATCAAGATTTCAAAAGGAAAGCAAGATTGAGAAAGACATCAATTCAAGAAACAAGAAAGTTGAATCCGAAGATCGTGATACAAGAAACACATTGTTGGAGATTCAAGACTATGAGATGATACAATTGAAGGAAGATACCAACAAACTTGACATGGATGATCAAGATGAGATTGAAGACAAGGAAGAAAGAAGTGAAATCAATGAAGAAGTTCAAGACGTGGATCGAGTTAAAGATCAAGACAAAGGAAGTGGAAACAAGCCAAAGTTCAAGGATAAAGACAATGAGACGCTTGAAGCAGTGAAGGCATGGATTAATAAATTAGGGGGGAGTATTGCATAATAATCTATTAATCCATGTGTGTCAAACAGTTACGTATATAAGTTAAGGGGTTTAATGTGTCAAAAATAAAGTCTACAACCGAATGGAAGTTATTTTCGGTTATAGGCAGTTAGGATTGTGAAGGGACATGTCGGTTTGTAAAGTCACACCGGTTAGTATGTACCGGTTGGAAAACTATATATACATGTAAACATACTTTGTATTGTACCGTGAGGTAAGAAGAACGCTCTGCGTTCAAGTTTAGTGTGTGTTTTGTTTTGTTGTTCGTGAGAGAGAGACGAGGGACCAACAAAGGTATATTGTGTTATATATTAATTGGATTTTAGGCTACGTATGTACTTCTTTATAAAGTGCAGGTTTGGATGATTCGTTTAAATATATGAAAATTTGTGCTAATAAGAAACCCAAATACTATTTTTAATATTTAATATATAATGAATAAATAATTGGCCCCCCATGTTTTTTATGGTTTAAAAAATTAGCATGTGAGAGGGATTTCACCCAAGTTGGGTGCATAACAGCACCACCTTCACTTCCCCCATATATATATATATATATTTATAATATATATAATATATATTATATATATATATTTTTATATTTTTTTTTTGTAAAGTTAGTTTCGATTCAGACGTGCTGGAGGCAATTTTAACCAGCGATTTGCTGGACCTCCAACCTCCTCCTCATAGAAAATATCTTGAGATGAGAAACCCAAAAATAAGAGTTTTATATAGTAGGTATCTAAAATTCTGCATATAATTAATTAAATACTTTAATTATATATGATAAATAAATGAGAAATACTAGACTTAATTACAAACATTATATAAAACAAAAACTTACAAATACATGTGAACCAATGAATAAATAAAGGTAAAAAATGACTATATTTGATTGATAAAATATGTATTTATAAACTTTTGTTTGTGTATTGTTTATAAGTGTAGCCTCTCTCTAAATGAACAGTGGACTTTTAATAGTATAGACCAATCAAAAGACTTGCGAAAGTCTTTATGCGATTATCTAACAATATACTAAAACAGGATTAAGGGGTCATTTAAGTGACACGTGACGTAATCCTTCATCGACATGTTTATTTTTAACTATTTAATAACTAAAATATGTTTTCAGTTTTAAATTTATGATAATCTTTCCTAATAAAATTTTATATAATTATTTAAAAATATACTTATATGAGTTCTAATCAAACTATGTTTCTAATTATTATTATTATTAATTAAATTAATTAATATTATTATTATTATATATATTTAAAAAAACCTACAAAATATCCAACATAAATATGATGTAACATCCCAAACTTTTTATTTAACAGTTGACTAATGTCGTTAAGTCAACATAGTGTGTCGTTAAGTCTATATTAGATTTAATGCATATATGTAGTTAAAGTGTGATTGTGTGTGAGGTTTGAAAGCCTAAAATGTATAATGCAGGATTTGTGTGTATATAATGTAGTTAAACGCCTATGTAGTGGCATCTAAAGAAGTATTTATGTTGTATGTGGTCCCTAGGGTAGTTTTTGACTAGTAATGAAGGATTAGGAAGCTTGGGGGTTAATTTTGACATATGAGGAAAACTAAAAACGGGATTAGGGAATTAGAGGGTGTCATTAAATCATTATTTGCAGCCAATACATTCTCTAAACAAGCCCTAAGCCGCCCCATAGCATTCCTCCATCAATTGCAAGCCGAAAATCTTTCCAACGTGTGAATCGGTTGTGTTTAGCCAAGTGTTTTTGCATCCCTATTGTCATCTACAGGTAGATCAGGTATTAAATCATTGATTTCAGGTCCTTTTGATTATATGAGTCATTAGGATTAATTATGGGGTTATGGGAGAATCGTTTAATGATGGTTAAGGATGGTTTTGATGGATTAAAGTCATGTAGGATGTAATTAAAGGTTGAAATGCTTTGCAATGGCTTAAATATGAAGGATTTTGATGTTGGGAATCTGTATTTTAGACCTGGAGTCGTATAGGGTCGAATTGGGGGTGAAAACGATTTTTGTAAAAGTGCAGGTCGAAGGGCCATTGCGGCGCAACACTGTGTTGCGGCGCAATGGGGGTACAGTGAGTTAAGTTGCGGTGCAACAAAAGGTCCAGGTTACGGCGCAACTCTGTGTTGCGGAGCAACCCAAATGCAGTGATGTTAAGCTGCGGCGCAACTCAGTCAGTTTTCGAAATGTTTATGCTTTTGAACCGTAACATCGTTTTGACACGCAGATTAGACCTGAATCTTAAGTGAGTCTTTAAATGTGTGGTTCCCTCAGGTATAGCTTGAAGGATAGATGAGGCATGAAGGGCGAGGAGTGGGTAGATAGCATGCTGATGGCTTTAGCTACCCTTAGATGCTACACCTCATTAGACATCATTTGCATTTTGATATTATGCAGAATTTATGTAGTACTATGTTGACGGTTCAATGCTATTTGACTAAAAAGTGCCCGACCATCCCAATCTTACTATATTATTATTATTATTATTATTATTATTATTATTATTATTATTATTATTATTATTATTTTATTATTATTATTCCAATTATTATTATTATTATTATTATTATTATTATTATTATTATTATTATTATTATTATTATTATTATTATTATTATTATTATTATTATTATTATTATTATTATTATTATTATTATTATTATTATTATTATTATTATTATTATTATTATTATTATTATTATTATTATTATTATTATTATTATTATTATTATTATTATTATTATTATTATTATTATTATTATTATTATTATTATTATTATTATTATTATTATTATTATTATTATTATTATTATTATTATTATTATTATTATTATTATTATTATTATTATTATTATTATTATTATTATTATTATTATTATTATTATTATTATTATTATTATTATTATTATTATTATTATTATTATTATTATTATTATTATTATTATTATTATTATTATTATTATTATTATTATTATTATTATTATTATTATTATTATTATTATTATTATTATTATTATTATTATTATTATTATTATTATTATTATTATTATTATTATTATTATTATTATTATTATTATTATTATTATTATTATTATTATTATTATTATTATTATTATTATTATTATTATTATTATTATTATTATTATTATTATTATTATTATTATTATTATTATTATTATTATTATTATTATTATTATTATTATTATTATTATTATTATTATTATTATTATTATTATTATTATTATTATTATTATTATTATTATTATTATTATTATTATTATTATTATTATTATTATTATTATTATTATTATTATTATTATTATTATTATTATTATTATTATTATTATTATTATTATTATTATTATTATTATTATTATTATTATTATTATTATTATTATTATTATTATTATTATTATTATTATTATTATTATTATTATTATTATTATTATTATTATTATTATTATTATTATTATTATTATTATTATTATTATTATTATTATTATTATTATTATTATTATTATTATTATTATTATTATTATTATTATTATTATTATTATTATTATTATTATTATTATTATTATTATTATTATTCAATTATTATTATTATTATTATTATTATTATTATTATTATTATTATTATTATTATTATTATTATTTTAGAACAGCAAGGGCCGGATCACGGGTATCCGGACTGGATACCGTGGATCTACCCGATTCCCTCCCCCCGCTCGCCCCACCCGGTAAATGCTCCACGAAGGCCCAAGAAACCTAAAGCCTGAAAATCCCACGCCCGAGAGTATCGAACGTAAGACCTCACGGACAAACGTCCGGGTGTCCAACCACTAAGGTAATCAGTGAAGGACCCTATCTTATCTTATCTTACTATCTTACTATTTTTTTTTACTATACTACTCCCTCCGTCCCAATTTAAATGTCCTATTTTGACTTTTGAAGTCTTTCTTTCGCAACTTTGACCGTAAATTGTTTTCGTGTGTGCTATACAATAATTGATGAAAAATATATGAATAGATTGAGCTTTTGATGTATTTTTCATTGATATAACTTTCATTAGGTATTATATGATACAAACAAAAATACTAACGGTCAAAGTTATAAAAGAAAGACTCAGGAAGTCAAAATTGGACATTTAAATTGGGACGGAGGGAGTACTAAAGAAGGAATTCTGATGACATAAGAAAAGCTGAGTTGTCAGCCACATAACATAGCCAACAATGATTTTCTTATGTCATCATGATGTCAGATTCCACTAACAAGATTCTTTTTTATTTATTAATAAAGATAATGAGTGGAATACACATCTCACATTTATATGGTTTTAGAAGGATTTTTAGACTAATCTTTAAAAGAATTAATCATTTTACTTTAAAGAAAAAACCCCTCAAAATGCATGAAATGCTCCAGTGAAATGCATCAGTGAAATGCATCAGTGAAATGAATCAGTGAAATGCTGCAGTGAAGTGCTTCAGTGAAATGCATCAGTGAAATCATCACTGAAATGCATCACTGAAGTACTTCAGTGAAATGCATCAGTGACATGCATTAGTAAAGTGTTCAGTGAAATGCATCAATGAAGTGCTTCAGTGAAGTACTTCAGTGAAATGAGTCAGTGAAGTAAAAGGCATCAGTGAAATTCTCAGTGAAGTGCTTCAGTGAAATGCATCAGTGACATGCATCAGTGAAGTGCTTAAGTGAAATGAATCAGTGAAATGCTCCAGTGAATATCAATGAGGTGCTTCAGTGAAATGCATCAGTAAAGTGCTTCAGTGAAATGCATCAGTGAAGTGCTTCAGTGAAATGCATCAGTGAAATGCATCAGTGAAGTGAAAGGGATGAGTGAAATGCTCCAGTGAATATCATCAGTGAAGTGAAAGGGATCAGTGAAATTCTCCAGTGAAGATCATCAGTGAAATTCTCCAGTGAAGGGAAAGGCATCAGTGAAATTTTCTAGTAAATATCATCAGTGAAATGCTCCAGGATATCGAAAATACTTAAAACGAATTAAATCACTCTCGAGTGAATATCATCAGTGAAATTCTCCAATGAATATCGAAAATACTTAAAACGAATTAATTCAACAGACCCGCGTTTTACGCGGGATCTAAATCTAGTAGTGGTTTTATATTTCAACTTTACAAGTTCATTGAAATAGTTGAGGTTTATTTGGTACAAATTCTCAATAGGCGTTTAATAGATGTTAAAGTAGATGGCCGGTGTGGCCCGTGTGCTAGGATATAGGAGGGAGAAAACAAGATGGTGTGTACAAATGTAAGTATCTTAACATTTTTATTTTATTTTTTTTTATAAAAAAAATAAATGTAAGTATCTTAACATTTTAAATAATGAAGTGAAGTATATATCAATACTTTACGTCTTAGGAAAATGTTCCTTGATCTTGTGTGGCTGGCTTATGTTTCTTGATCTTGTGTGGTTACCTTAAAAGTACAACAATACTCAATCTCATTAAAAAAAAAAAAAAAAAAAACGGTATGGGTGAGGTAGATTTAGGGCCGTTTCTTTTTTTAGTCATTAAGTGCTGAGTGTATTAAATGGCTGAATGCATTAAGAATGTATATATTAAGTAAAATATATGTAATTGACGGTTATTTTGTATATTAAGTAAAAAAAGAAACATAAAACTTGACTGAATGATTAAGTTCTTACTTATTAAGTAAAAAGGAAACAAGGCCTTAGGCAAAGTTTGACAAACATATTTGTAACTTTTACTACATACACAGCTTAAACATGATTTAATAATTTATCATAAATTGCTCTGTGCTATTGTACAGAAATGATCAAGGGACGATCACAAAGACAAAGCAACATAATGAACAAATTGCTAAAACTTTATTAATCAAATATAATAGAATTACAACTGTAGCAGCCAGAATACTGTAAGTCATTACCACCACGAGAGTGTTTTAAGCAGAGAAATCGAAACAAAAAGAACCGAAGTAGCAAAATGTGTCTATCAAGATACCATTCCTTTACAAGATTCAATATCACAATCGCACATCCTGATATCATCTTCTGTCGTTACATAAGAAACATGGTCAACAAGAAGAGTGAAACCCAAGTGACTAAGGACTCGATTATTTTTCTGGCAAAAAACATAGACTTCACTAAAACCACATACATACATACAAGATGCATTTTCACCATTAGATTCTTTACAAATTTCTAATCTAAAACAAATCAATATCTAAGTAGTTGTTACCAGTAGGATTCACATCTACATTCTCTGATGACACTACTGGCACGTCAGGTGGAGTTGCACACCGGATCAACGCCCAATTCACACTCTGAAAGAACGGGTGCTGTTTAATCTCTGTCGCCCCTCTCCTATAGGCAAGCCGATGTTGTGGTTCTTTTACCAACAAACCCCTGATCAAATCCCTTGCTGCAAAACTAACCGAAGGTGTTTCTGGAAACCTCAGTGGATGTCCAACCACATTGAACAATGTTGCCCGGTTATTTGCCCCTTTGAAAGGTGTTTTCCCAAACAACAGTTCGTAAAGGAAGATCCCGAAAGTCCACCAATCAACAGCACTGCCGTGGCCTTCACCCTTGATGATTTCCGGTGCCAAGTACTCGTGGGTCCCCACAAACGACATTGACCGTGCATTTGTCGGCTCTGCAATAAGCTCAGGCAGTGGGATCATTTGATTGTATATCTCCATTTTATGTTTAGATCTCTTTTCTTTCTTTTGCTTGTTCATGGACCGGGGACTAAAACACATGGGTTGCAAACAGGATGGCTGGAACATACAAGATGGTTCGATACATGAGGGCTGAATACGTGAAGCAGAGTTTTTTGGTTCCATGGTAGTGTTCACAGATCTAACCAGTCTTGGTTTCACGACACATCTTAAAGAGAGGTCAAAATCTGATAGCATTATGTGACCATCTTCCCTCACTAAGACGTTCTCCGGTTTAAGGTCTCTATAGATGATCCCAAGCATATGCAGATACTCTAAAGCAAGGAGAACTTCTGCTACATAAAACCTACATAGAGTTTTATGGAAAAATAACCATCAATGTATAAACTTGAGGTGACATGACAGGCAGGTCTAATTAGTTGGGAAATGCATCAAGCAGGTTTATGTCAGTAGTCAAAAACAGGTTGACCCAAAGCACTTTGTGTCTAAAATTTTTGGTTTTTTACCATATTTGTGGTGCCAAACTATATTATTCAGCAATAATATAGCTTTTATTAATTGAATGAATTAGGAGGTTATTAAGTTTTTTAAAAATATGCTTTGTGAGAGGTTTAAATGATTTAACCCATTTTACCCATGTACTTTTACCCTTTTTTTTTAAAAAAAATCTGACCCACCATGTTTCCTTAACCAGAAATTAGCCATTAATATATACCCTATAGGTGGAAAAAGGTGAGTTGGGCCGGGTCAGATAGTTTGGATCTAGATGAATCATTTTTCCAAGAGTCAAAAAAGGTTGACCCGAAACACTTCTAGTCCAACTTCTTATATATATAAGTGTGTAAATATGATTACAAAAACTGTCTTATGTTAGAGACAAAGTACACAATATCTTAAATGAAATCATTAGGGAGGTTTTATTGAATACAAAACTAATTTGGGAGATGTTTGACCCATTTGATCCAGATAAAAGTTACCCGAATCGACTCATTCATATGCAAACGGGTCAAAATCAACAATCCTAAGATAAACTAGAAGTCAGATGCACAAATGGAAGATATGGGTTGCTAACCTGGCTGCGTGCTCTGGAAAAAACCTCCTAAAAATCCTTCTAAAACTTTAAGAAGATGACATGTGCTATCTACTAATTTTCTTTCTTAATTGCCCCCTGATTTTGCAACATGTCTTCATCTAATAGTTAGGATGAGTTTTAGGCCATTATATTAGGAGGATTAATCATTTCCCTTATTAATTAGTAGGTTGTAGGTATAATACGATGACCAAACCAAGCCAAGTAGAACCAAAGAAATTAAACCTATAAGCAACGTTCCAAAATCAAATTGTTTATTGACTCATATAAGTTGATGACCAGCCTCAACCTGACTTTGTCTTTCATCAATGAATTTGATATCAACATCGCGTAAATGAGGCCTCCGAGTGATGCTACTGATTAAATGAAAGCTACATATAAATGAAGAAATCAACGTAAAAAAAAAAAAGGAATGAAAAAAGGTCCTACCGAGATTTGAACTCGGGTTACTGGATTCAGAGTCCAATGTCCTAACCACTAGACCATAGGACCATTTTGTTTTCTTATTTTGAACATATTCTTTATATGCTAATATTCACTTTGCTCATTGCCTAAAAGGAACAAGTCTTTTTTTATTTTGTTCATTGCCTAAAAAATTTAAAAGGAACAAGTTTTATTTTATTTTGCTCTTAATAAATGCTACTCATTTGATATGAACAGAGAAGGTTTTTAATTTTTTATTTTGTGTATATCGGATGTTTAATAAGTATTTCAGTAAAATTGTATATCTAACCAAACATTGCGAAATGATGGTACTTGGGTACTATTATGTTGATCTGCTGCTGCTTATTTAGCTTTTCATAATTGACAAAGTTTTTTTTTACAGCAAATACTCATATACAATGGTGTTAAAAGTATGTATTGGACATACATGTTATTTTGGTGTTTATACTTTATATAGATAGACATATATTTTGGTATTTTGTGCTAAACATATTTTTTTTTATTTGGTTATAGTACATTTATATATTTATTTTTCCAGTCCAGCTAAGTAAGTTTAACTTAGAAAATTTATTTTTTTTAGGTAACACAAAATACAAATGCACAATATTCTACTGTAAGTATAAGTATATAAAAAAAAATACAACATTAATCACGAAAAACAAAACAAAACAAACAATTATAATATCATATGAAATTATCATCTTATTAACAGTCATGAAATCATATACAAAATCTTTACATAGTCAGGGGAAATCAAATATGTTCCAAACTCTAAAAATAATACTAAAAAAAAAAAACAATGTGAAATAGTCATAAAAATACCCAAAGAAACTTAACCTCTATATTTGGTTTTCTCAGCATTACCAAAATTTTCAAAGAAAGAATCCAATTCTGGTGAAGTAAAATACTCAACATTTCCATTCTTGTGACATTTGGACACGGGCCGAATCTTTCGTGGTGGCGACGGACACAACAGCTTCTCAACCAACCTCGATTCCTTCCCCGTGGGTGTCGTTGAGCCCGAATTCAATTTTTCATCATATTCATCATTTGCCTTTTTGGTTGAAATAGGCTTCATTGCCTTATGCTTTTTGGAAAGACCCATTATCAAAAAAATCGAAAAAAAACTAACAAATTTATTGATCACAAAATGAAATGAAATTGAGAGAGAGTATAGAGGAAGGAAAGACAGAAATTGGGGGGTCTTTGAAATGGGGCGGCAAAGATAAATATAAGGGGGGGGGGGGGGGGAAATGAAGTTTTTTTGGCGGCAGTTTTTTATTAACGGCTCTATTTCGCGCGGTTTTTGGGAGATTAGGATTATGGGTCAGTTGGTAATTACTTACAGGGGGGATGGTAGTGGGTGAACTGTTTTTGGTATGATTACGTGGGCCCGAAAGATTCCCCAGAATATATGCCACTACGTGCGATTGGGTTGGGTTGTTGGCCCATAATCAGCCCTTTTTTAATTACTATTTGTATTTATGTATGTATACTTTTAGTAAGAAATTAGGAGGGGCATAATTAAGTTTTATACTTTTATCCATACTTGAAGCTATGAACCTAATTTCACTTTTTTAGTTTCTTTCATAGTTTCATGATCAGAAATAAACAAATATTTTGTTATTTTTTAAGATTTAGATAAGTAGAACACATATGTTTCGACTAAACTATAACTAATTCTAAAAGACAAGGTTAAGAATGTGTAATTTTAACCTGCCGACTTGATTTTTCAGGTCGTGTTTAGATTGATTTTTTGGGCTCACATGAACCATAACAGTTTTAAATGATTTTATTTCGAAAACTTTATGTTTTACAAGGCTTTTGTTATTATATTATAATACAACTTATTATGATGTTTTGATTATCATACAATTTATTTAGTCTAGTTATTCAAATAAGCATATGCATCATTAGTTACTTTGTTTTGAAAACTTTAATCCCTGGGGAAAAAAATTGCAACAGATGAATCTTTGACCCATGTATTAATCCGGAAATTGATCTGCTATAAATATTTATGTTCATATCATTATATGTCACCAAAAATGCAAGAAACACTTTGGTTTGTCCATATTTGTATATATTATTAGTTGTCATCTATTCTATAGTATAGATCTTTATTATTAAATAGCAGAAATAGGTCTTAACTAATACCATTATTTAGTTACACACGGCCACAATTATTTGCTCTGTGAATTACAAAATTATTTCCTCTGTTAAAGAACAAAATGATTTGCCACGTGAATTTAAAAATTATTTGTTTTTAGATAACCGAGTGTTTCAACTTTACCGATCACAATAGTTAGCTTTGCGACAAAACTTTAGAGTGACAAATTATGTTATATATATATTTTTTACAACGATAAGATTAACTAATTAAATCTATATAAATGTAACAAGTATGCTTTTGGAGAAATTCATGAATAAATTTATTTCTATATCGAATAAAAAAGAAGTCTATTTAATTTCAAACACTTCCATATGGGTTTAGTTCCATTAATAATCACCGTATTACTAGGGGTTGCAAAGCGTCGTAACTATATGACATACAAGCTTACAAATATAGTTAATGTTACAACAAAATGGAGCAATCCTTTCATCGTGGAGCGAGTCACAGGCAACACTTTGTACATACATAGGTTCAGACAAGACCGAACCAAAATACATAGGCTCAGACAAGACCGAACCAAAACTCCAACGCATGTAGAAAACGAATCCATTAAACCTGGCAATCATGAGCACAACTTTTACGTTATTTGTATGTAATAAACTCAGCAGTCAGGACTAGAGATGACAAATGGCCAGGTCTAAATAGGTTCAGCACAGTTGATTTTTGGGCTTGGTTTAGGCTGGGTTGACTAAATACACTTTTTGTCAACTTCTTAGAAAATTAGATACTTTGGGTGTTAAATGTGATATAAATAAGCCATGTTATTACAGCAACTTACAGAGAACTAGAAGGGGGTTTTCTTTTGAAAAACATAATGGAAATGTTCTATTGATAAACAGACAACAATAACAAGTATAAGGTTGTATGCATCAAAAATATACATTCAGCGATTTTAACCTGTTCAACCCATTTAACCTGTTTCATTCTAGCTTTAAGTTTCTATCAATTAGAGATTAAGGGTAACCCAAATAGACCCATTCATAAGTATATGGGTCGAAACAACCACCTCGTCGGGATGTGGGAAGGAAGTATATGCTTACTACGGAATAATCTATTGTATGATGTAAAGCTCTTGTTTGGCAATGGAGTAACGGCCAATGACATTCCCAGCTTCCATTATAAATTGTTCTTGAAACGTTCCCATTCGTTTACTAGGTATGTCGATATTAAGATCTTTAAAATCTGGTACATCTTCTGCCTGTATACCGTCTCCACATATAAGGAACTGGTTTCCGACAATGAATGATCCCGACACACGGATTGCAACTCCATCTTTGCCATGAGCTCTGCATTGAAGCTTCTCAACAACGTGCACAAGCTTTTCAGAAGGCCATTCACCAGCTAATGTACACCGAATGTTCGATAGAGTTGTGAAAATATCCTTAGGCCCAACAGATTCTTTCCCTGAGAAGCTGATAATATTGAAAATAATGGTAGGTTAACCCACGTTATCACAAGTATTTCAGTCATTTAAGGAATGTGGGGTAAATGGCCAAAATGTACTCACAATAAAAGATGAATGATCTAACTGTTCAAAAGAAATCATACGGGTAACATGCTTGGAGTCTCGGACATTTATAAAAGCATGGGTGGCCTAACTAAATGACATGTACAATTGACATATGAATTAATTGCATATAACAAACAAGTAGCTTCAATCATATCTACCTGAAAGTTGAGTCTTCGTTATAGAAGCTCTCTGCATACTGCCAAAGTTCATCGGACCCATCAAATAGTAAGTAGTAATGTACAGCTAGCATCTGATGAAACAAAAACACATGAAGATGTACACCATGAGAAAGAACAAACTGAAGATTATTATTTAACTTACAGCATGAACGTGCATAATAAGAGAGGAAGGAATTATATACATAATACATGATAAATAAATGTTGCAAATCCTTTCAATGTGTCGATGCTACACTTGTTGAAGAGCAATAATAGTTCTTAGCTGGATTGGAATACTCTCATGTTGAAGCAAACATGAGAGAGAGAGACAATGTTCTCTCGTATACAAATAAAAATGGCCTTTGAATTTAAGAACATTGAGGGTCCTTTATAGTACCTATTTTCTGTATTCAACGGAAAGCGAGTACATGACCTCGCATGTTGCCAGTCAGAAGTAATCTAAAGTGTTACTATCAAATGGAAAACAACTTACATCTGCCAAATCTTTCATTCGTTGGGTTGGATCAAAAATGCTACGAACAAATGCTGCCAAGTCCACTGTGGCATCCTCATACTTTGTGATAAATGGATGTGAAAGAAGCTGTATATATACATCAATTAAAACAATAAGTTCCCAATCTCTTAAGTTGGATCATATCTAATCAAAGAAACTGAAATTATTTTGTCTATGAAGATGGGCTTATCTAGAAATCTAAAATGACTATTTTCACTGTGAAGACTAACAAGTTATATTCTCCTAAATATCTTGTGCCCTCTTTTTATCTTACCTGCTCTGCTGTTGGTCTTGCCTCAGCATCTTTCTGTAGACAAGCATCGATGAATGAGCAGAACTCTGGAGAAAAAGTGTCTTTTGGTGGTGATGGAGATGGGTCATCTAGGATCTGTTAAGATGTAGCAAAGAAAGAAAACTTAATGAAACAAATAAAGGACAAAGGGCAACCAAGACCAATATGCTTAACAGCATTATTAATACGATTAGAGAAAATAACACATCATATAAACTTACACCTTGAACATTCATCAACTATTTGCTATCTTTAGGATAACTAGAATGCATAAAAGTGCAGAACAATATATGGGGGTAATTTAGCTATGTTTGTCTTAAACTGGTGATTCCAACATATGCAACTTATAATTACTTTAAGTAGTGACATTCAGATGTTACCTGTAACATAAGATTTACAGGTCCTTCATTTGCTGTATATGGAAATTCACCCGTACCACACTCAAAAAGAGCAAGACCAAGGCTCCAAATATCAGCCGGATATGAGTAACTTTCATTTCGGATTCGTTCAGGTGACATGTATGTTACAGTTCCAACAAACGTAGCACACTGAAAAAAGGATCTAGAAATATTACACCACATTTATAATGATAGTTAGCTTCACAGGTTATTTATAACAAATGAAGAATAAAAACCCAGTGATCATGATAGTCATACCATTGCCATAGAGTTCTCTAAACCAGCACTTATCCCGAAGTCCGTTATTTTTGGTTCTCCCTTGAGATTTATAAGCAAATTTGCAGGCTTTATGTCTCTGTGGACCAAGTATCTACTTCCATGCAAGTAGCTTAGTCCCTGGGAAACAAAATATATACATAGAACATAGTAGCTTAATCCCTGGGAAACAAAATATATACATAGAACAGTTCAGCAGAATAAAAGATAACCAAAAAATATGAAAAGAATCCCATGAAATTAAATATAAGAATAGTTACTTGCAACAGTTTTTGAACCATCAAAGAAAGGACTGCTTCGGGTATACATTTCTGTCGTTTTATTACATCAGCTAGTGAACCCCCATCCATATACTCTAGAGCAATGCTTATTTGCCCTGAATCAGGAGTGTAAAACGCTCCATAAAATTCCACCAGACCTTGATAACAAGGTGCCTCACACAACGTTCTTATCTCAGTAAGAAGCTGTTGCCTTTTCTCCTAAAACAGCAGTATAAAATCCAATTTAACGCTACACATGCTAATAATCATAGATTTAAGAGAGCTATTCTCCCTAATGTCACAAAAGGTAAGTGATATACTCATATGCAGACCTTTTCAAAGATGTTTATCTTTTTTAATGCAATAATTCTATGGGTAGGAATATGAATTGCTCTTTGAACTACACTGCTTGCACCGCTACCTATCGCTCCAAATATCCTCATTTCATGTGAAGCACACTGATAAGTCCTTTCTGAGTCGTCCACATCCTTCACCGATCTAGATGTGCACTTTTGCAATCCAAGCTCATTAAAGTTGTATACTCCATAGGATCGACTAAGCAAATTAACAGTCCCGCCATCTGACAGCTTCACCAAAACAAATACAAAATCAGTATATTTACTGTAATCTACATAAACATTTACATCCAAACATGAATCTACCATATAAGAATCAGAAGGATCCAATGTTGATCCTGAAGAAAAGCCCTTCTCTGCATCGAAAAGTGGTACCAGTTTCTTTTTCAATTCCTCTAGTCCTGCCATTTTTTGATATAGATATATCTAAGACAATGCTACCACATCCTTCCTTCTATCCTGGCAATCAAGTAAAGATATATATGTCAAGAGTCAATATCATCAGCTTTATGTGTAAAAGGTGTGCGGCTGGAAAAATGGGCGTAGTCTAGAATACACTCTCATGATCCCCAAACAAAACCCAAGAGTAGGTGTTTGTGTGAGTGTTTGTGCTGATCAATTAAGAACCCATGCCGAATTGAATGACAATTGAGTATATTAGCAAACTAATGGCGTGTTCATGAATTTGAAGGTGCTGGAAGCATTATACAAAACAAAGAAAAGTTAACGTAAATGCTTAAACTCAAGTTACTAAGTTCGGGGTTTGAGCTAAAATCTGGTTTCTTGTTATACATCCTGGAATAGAGTCTAATAGTGATTCTTAGCATGCAAGCGTGTTAACAGTCAATAAAAATTATGTTTGAGTTTAAATTCCAAGGCGTCTCAAGAGTAAAGCTAATGAAACTAGGGCAAAGAAGAATCTTAAAAAAATATCATTTTAGGCCTCGCAAGCGGTTGCAATGCCTATGAGATTAACTGCATATACATATATGAGAGCTGTAAGCAGCATACGAGAGGTGTGAAGCGGTGTAGTACTAAGCAAAAGACCGTTCACTATGAAGAAGATAATGCCGGAAAGGTATACTACTTTAGGTCAAGGATTAAGGAATTGATCTGAAAATTATAAATTAAAATGTTGGTTTGTGGTGAAAAGTCATATATTCTGGCAGCAAACATCGTTTTCCGAGGTAAAAAAATTCAAGCAGTGTTATTTTGCTTATCTTCAAGCTCATTTTGATTTGGTTTATGTTCGATAAGTTTCGTTTTAGTGGCTTATTTTTGAACTCATGAGCTTATATCTAAGTCCAATATACAACAAAAAAAATGCAAATAAGCCAAAATAAACTCAGCCGAACACCTCTTAAGTAGTGCCTAGTATAAAAGTCAGTATTGTTTTTCATAAATAATTTTTTTTAAGAAATATATAGATTGCAAATTATGGTGTATAGCATTACCAGGAAGGAAGGCCTGATCAGATCAACAATATAGTACTTTAGTGATTCCATTTACATAGATAAATGAATATATAATGTAATTGTTCTAATTGCTTAAATATCATTTGAGGGTTCTTTGTAGTAGTATATGATATGATATATAAAATGATAATAATGCATAAAATTTAGATTAAATAAAAAGTAATAAAGTTAATTATAATTTATACATAGAAGATTGAAGTTTATAAGGTACCTGAAATATATTGCCAAGGGCTGGCCAGAATCAAGCAGTGATGAACAGCAGCGATGGTAAGAAAATAATAATAACAGCAATTATAATAATTCAATATTTGGTAAGACAGATTACAATTACAAGATCAAAGGAAAACTCAGGAGGAACACGTTAAACAAAAAGTATATAAATAATTCTTTTCTTTTCTTTCTTTGTCCGAAAGTTTTATTTGGTGGTATTAGTTTTGGGAATGAAATGTTTGAACAATTGGACCTGGAAGGTTCAATATACATCAGCAATGACCCTTTATCTTTTATTAATGAAATATTTTTTAGAAGATGACGTTATTAATTTTTATTTGAGAAAATTACATTTTTGGTCCCTCAAGTTGGCAAAATTTTCAGTTATTTCTTAAGTGAATTAATTACAAAAAAACCCTGAAGTTGGTAAATTTTTTCACTTTTCACTCCGCGACTAACGGTCGTCTATTAGGTCCGTTAACTGAGGGGCAGATTTGTCATTTCACCATGATCTCTTCTTCTTCTTCTTCCACACTCAAACACAAACCCAGATTTATACACGACAGCCGGAAATTTTGGAGAAAACGAAATGCCAACTGAAATCACGCAGCAGAAATTTGAAAATCACGCCGGGGAAATTAAAATCTAGATATATCTCTTGTTTCTTCGAATCAGAACACGAAACATGTTGCAATCGACTCGGAAATCAATCGCGCACGAACCCTAGCCAAAATAAATCCGATCTAGACTCCGTCGGAAAAACTTGACTCTCCGGAAAATTGTAACCGTCAACAAAAAACACAAACCCAGATTTTTCGGTTTTGGCTAGATCAGAATTACTAGTTCTTTTTATTGACGGTTACAATTTTCCGGTGAGTCAAGTTTTTCCGGCGAAGTCTAGATCGGATTTATTTTGGCTAGGGTTCGTGCGCGATTGATTTCTGAGTCAATTGCAACATGTTTCGTGTTCTGATTCGAAGAAACAAGAGATAAATCTAGATTTTAATTTTTTCGGCGTGATTTTCAAATTTCTGGCCGCCGTGATTTCAGTTGACGTCTCATTTTCTGCAAAATTTCTGGTCGCCGTGTATAAATCCGGGTTTGTGTTTGAGTGTAGAAGAAGAGGAAGAAGGGATCATGGTGAAATGACGAATCTGTCCTTCACTTAACGGACCTAATAGACTGTTGTTAGTCGCGGAGTGAAATGTGAAAAAATTGACCAACTTCAGGGTTTTTTCTGTAATTAATTCACTTAAGGGCAATAACTGAAAATCCTGCCAACTTGAGGGACCAAAAATGTAATTTTCTCTTTTTATTTTCTGTAAAATCTTTCAGATCTCAAATTCTCAATGTGTGGGTATAAACCTCATGCTTCCACCAATTCCCGGATAATTATTAAGAGATCATACGTTAGCTTCTATTTTTTTCATCGAGATCGGGTTGGTGTTGAGTATAGCGCTATAACTTGGGCTTATCATGCTATACTTACGGGGAAGAAAAAACAAGTTTTATCTAAAACCTCATTAGCACCTTGTAAATGAACTTTAAGTGTATTGTATATACTTTCAAATGAATATACAACAATTCAAACTATAATCTTTATTTTGATTATTCTAAATTTCTAAGTAGAGTTGTATGAGTTGATTTCTTAAGCTTTACAATTTCATAATAAGTTTTGTATTAGTATAAATTTTTATTATTTTTCTTTAATTATTATGAGATTTAATGACAAACAATGTTTGTTTTTTTCTAAAAAATTATGAAATTCAATGACAATGAATTTTAATATATTATGAGATACATATGAGTTATTCAAGCACTTAGTTTTGTTTAATACCTCAAAATCCAAATGACTATGTGCCATTTGATGATTTATAGTTTTGTAAAGTGATGTACTTTCAATTTTTTGACCCTAATCAAATTAGAGTCATATTTAATTGTTGATGAATATATATTATCTATCTTATAAAAAAACGAGTCATATGCCTGCACAATGCAGTGGTGATGGTGGCGGCGGCGGTGGTGGTAGGTGGTGGGGGTGTCGGCAATGGTGGCGGTGACTGGTGGTGGGGCGACAATTGTGGTGAATGTAAAAGTAATTGATGTTAAAGGAGGTAGTGTAGTTATTTTAAGGATCGGGGGATTTATGTTGTAAATTGGTTCATTAAGGATATTATAGGTATGTTAGGTGGAGATTTTTAAAATTAATGAATAAAGGATAGGGGTATTTTGGGTATATCAATTCATCTTTTGAGATTTTGGGGGAGAGGTTCTCCTTTTATAAGGTATTATAGATAACACTCATTTTCATAAGTGTTGAAAATGTAACCATGCGAATGTACGAAATTGACGTTTCTTTATTTCGATTCCAATACATTCCTATTTAAACCACTCTCACCTCAATTGATTGTCCACTTATATTGTTAATACATGTATTGTTTGTTAATGTTGGCTGGTATTGAAGCTACGCTATCATCGTGGTATCTCGCTTAATTTATTGTCCACTTATACTGTTTTCGGTAATCACGACATCGAACACATTGTCAATGGTAACCGCTGCAACGCGCGGATACCATGCTAGTAATAATTAAACCAAAAGATAAATCATATAATAAACGTGTTGTTAGTTGCTTAAGCTTGAAAAAATATATATCGATAAAAATATAACTAGTGTACTAATAGATGTCGAAATTAACAAAGTGTCATACTGGATGATTTAACTATTTAAGTATGATCTATTGTGTTGAACAAGTCAAATGGATGCATGTTACATACCAACACAAATAAACGAAGTAAATATGTCATGAATAAATTCAATAGAATATCTATGTAGTACTTTTTCGGATGGAAGAGGTTTACCTTTTGGTTTAATCGCACAAATACGAATCATTACATTACATTGTTGTTATCCTATATTGTTCACCGTATTAAAAGGAGTTCAAAAAATAACTACCAAATGTTTTATACTCGAACAAATGACATAGTAATATTTGGCTAAGCTAGAAGTGAGAAAAACAACAACTACAAGCAAACAACATCAACTACAATGAGATAAGACTCATTTTACGGTTAAAAACAAAATTCTTTGATTAGTTAAAGTAAAGCTATATGATAATTCACTTTTAACTACAAACAATTAACCATAACTTAAAACTTGGGAGAAACCATGGGATTCCTCTACGGGTAAGACTCCAAAAGCAATGAAACTTGTGCTTCATGCAAGCCTTATTTCTTCCACGTGACACATACGTGTCATTACCTTGCATGCACCTCTTCTATTTTTTTCACCTTTATTAACACCACTACTCTCTTAACTTCATTTCCATCTCTCATATCAAAAACAATCCAATTTTATTCACCAAAAAAAAAACATCCATGGCTACTCACATCTCTCACGATCGTGATCGTGATCGTCAACAGTCACACCAAGTCCAAGTCCACACCATCGGCAGCCAACCACATGGACGGTTCGACATCCACGGTGGAGATAAGTCACGCCTTGACTACCAACAAGGTGGTCAAGGACCATCAAAGAGCAAAATCTTGGCTGTTGTGGCTTTGCTTCCTATTGGTGGAGCTTTACTTGGTCTAGCTGGGATTACCCTAGCTGGGACCATGATAGGGGTTGCTATAGCAACCCCACTTTTTATTCTGTTCAGCCCGGTACTTGTCCCGGCTATCCTAGCCATTGGATTAGCAGTGGCTGGGTTTTTAACATCCGGGACATTCGGGCTGACTGGTTTGAGTTCATTATCTTACCTGGTCAATTATCTTAGACAGTTGACTGGGTCAGTGCCAGAGGAAGTTGATGCGGCTAAGAGGCGGCTACAAGATCTTGTGGAGTACACGGGACAAAAGACTAAGGATGTTGGTCAGACAATTCAGGACAAAGCTCATGACATCGGATCCGAGGGTCAGGTTCATGGTGGTGCAAAAGAAGGACGTGGTACAAGGAGTACTTAATTGTTCCATCGATCGGGTCATGTTGGAATGGTGGAGCTATGTTAATTAATATTTCTGAGTTTTAATTAAGTTCGAGTCCGAGTCGAGTCATCATGAGTGTGTTTTTTATTTTATGGTCAAATAGTGTAATGGATGCTTATGATTATGATTATGAAGCGTTTTGTTGTTATTTTATGAATGAATGAATGTGTGTTTATTGTTTATTTTTAATTAATTTTAGAGTTAATTACATTGGTTTGTACCAATTTTTACAGACCATCCCTAAGTACACGAAATTACGTGTATCATCCCTGAGTATGGAACTCCGTTAACAAGTTTGGTACACGACCCCAACAGACGTTAGATTGGTGGTCACATGACCTGCACGCCGAGGGTATTCTTGTCATTTCTTGGTTATAGGACCAAAAATGTAATTAACTCTTGCCTGGATTAAGTAGTCTCTCTTCGATCTCCCTCTTAATTTCTTATTCATCCCTTACCTTCTCTCTTATTCTTAAAAATCAATCTCCAAAACTATGTACATACAAACGCAGACAAACTCAAATCTCTATATCTATATCAATTATCATCATCGTTATCATGTTCACAAAAAACAACATACAAAAACAAAATCAAACATCAAAGTTCCGATCCATAAACAAATTAAACCAAATCTAAAAACTCAAAAGTCTTATTATCATATATTAAAAACCCAATCTAAAATTAATATAGGAATCGAACAACAACAAATCGTAGATCTGAAACATACTAGTGTGGTCAAACCCGTCAACGACGGTCAAGCCCTTCATCGTTTAAAAGAGGGGTAACAAGATAATGTCACCGGAAAATGGCATCGACTTTGGTTTCCCATCATTAGCGGCAGCGACTTCTACGGTGAATGGTGTAACGATAATCAGATCCACACTCATTGGTTTCCCATATGTAACGACTTTGGTTTCCCATGTGTAACGATAATCAGATGCCTGAACTCGATAATATGACCACCAGCACCACTCTTCTCTTTCTCTTGCAACTACCACTGCCGTCGGTAGGTGTATGACCGGAGATGGTTGTCAATAGCTACAATATAAGAAAAGAAATTTGGAATTAAAAATTAAGAAGGAAAAGGGGTTTCGGTGGGGTGTTGTTTAGATATATGTGTAATAGTGTATGTATATATATGTTTTTTTTTAATTTAGAGTTTTTAACTTTTTTTTTGTTGATAATTACTTGCATATGGTGGTGGGATTTTGATTTTGAATTCACGATGAACCTGATCTATGTTGTTACTTTCATTTTGGTTCGATCAAAAGTGGTGTCCGACAAAGCAGTGGTGGAGGTGTTCGGTTTTGTGGTGGCAGTGGTTGTGATGTTGTTGGTGGGGTGTATAGATTATAAAGATGTATGTATATATGTTCTTGTTAATAGGATTTGTTTTGGTATTAGAAGAAGATGATGATATATCTATTCATTATTAATTAAATGAAAAGTAAGAATAAAATGACAAATATACCCTTGGACCAAAAGTGTTACTAATCTTTTTTTAACGTCCGTTTGGGTCGTGGTGTTATCGGTTTAAGTCCAATTCCTATGACAAACTTATAGTCATTGGTTCACTTAAACCATTTCTCTGATACCAACTCGTAACACCCTGCTTTATTAAAAATGTGAATTTCCAAAAACTTTAAACTTTAAATATAACAACGTTAACAAAATGCGGAAGCGACGTTAAAAATCCCAATTGATTCTTAAAGGAATCATTTATCAACTTTAAATGGTGTTACTAGCAATGTATCGTTACAATAATTAAAGGAAATCCACAATCAACATTATGAAGTACCAACCGACATAATACATAAGCCTACTTAAAGCTACTAGCAAATGGGTAACTAAAAGCCATCTTTATGTATCCTCAATAGCTACCCCATATCTCGCGAATCCACTAGCTCCGTCAACGCCTAACCTGAGGGCACAACACATTTTCCACAAAACACAAGTGTCAGCTTAAAAAGCCGAGTAAAATAACAGGTTAATACAAAACAAGGATTGCCAATTAAAATGTTTCATAAGAAATCATCTCACACATATGTATAGGCACATCACACACATCCACATAATAGAACATAAAAAGGTTCATCATCCTATAATGTGCCTAGCAATCCTCAATACTCCACTTTAATCCACTTAATAATTCCACATTTATCCACTTTAGGTTATGCCAATTATTTACATCTTTAAAGGTTGTGTGTAGGCAGCCACAAGACCTCACAGGGAACCTCACACCCGACTTGATGGGTCGGCCTTACGGCGGTCCATCGTTGTCATTACGGATAGGCATAACCATATCCACGAGTAATCCGTTACACACTAATGGTCAACCACGCCACCCGGAAATACTCTACCACTTTAGGTTGTGTCACACGAGAGCATGTACAGTGCCCCGAGTGATCCACTTTGCACAATAGCCAAATAGACTAGTGAGGGTTAAGCTTAACTCTTTTCCACTTTAGTGCTCGAGACTTTGCACACTTAATAATTTCCTCAAATTCACTTTATCTACTTTAATCCACTTTGTCTACTTTAATCGACTTTATCACATTAGGGCCCTTAGCGTGCACGTGGCATGACAACATAAATCATGTCTAGTGTACTATGTGTACAAGTCCAGAAATATCCACAATATCACATTCACAAACCGCTTTAGTCCACATTATCACAATATAGTTCACAACTACTTAACATGCACAAATGATGTCATTCACAAACTACTTTAAGCAATAATATCACAATAGAGATCATAACTACTAAGCATGCATAAACAATACCCCAATCACCTCCCACATATATCCCATACCCAACATATGCATGAGATATTTTAAACAACATAAAATGGGGCATAATTATCAAATCTATGTTTTGTTGTATCCCTCATATGTCAAAAGTAAGTTATCTTACCTTTTGGAGCTTCACAAACCACTATTACTAATAATTTACCAAGCTTGTTATGTATTCCCTCAAACCTCGTCATCCGCTTCTGCCTCATAAGCAAGCATGTTGAAGGCACGAGCTGTAGCTTTGGGCCGCTCATCCTTCTTATCAGCATTCCTTAACCGAGGACAATCGGATTTCTGATGTCCTGTTTGCTTACAATTATAACAACGGGCCTCATTCTTGCAATCTTTAGCCATATGACCCGTGCCAGTGCACCTAGCACAACGCATAGTGTGAATAGAACATGAACCAGTATGCTTAGTCCTACAGTCAGCACACCAAGTCCTAATTTGTTTATCATCCTTACCCTTTGGGGATTCACCCTTAAACTTCTTATTGGAACTAGAAGACCCCTCATGCTTCCTTTTGGAACCCGAATCAGCATCTTTAACAGTTGCTTTCTCGACTTTGAAATCATCATCTAACCTTTTGGACTCCTTTATCGTAGCAGACAATGTAGTATGTTGTCTACAAAGGCCACGATAGCTACCAGGGAGACCATCACAATAAGCTTCAATTTGATCAACATCTCTACGAACCATGTGGCCAACAAACTTGAGCTTTTCCAATACATTTGAGATGGTATTTATACATGAATTTGTAAGATAACTATGGAAAGCTTTGAATACGTTTGACTGTTTGACTATTGACTGTTGACTGTTGACTTTGACTGTTGACTGTTTGACTTTGACTGATTCCATTCTTGTTAACAATTAGAAGCTAATGACCTGCTCCAAGACCCTAACCCCGTTTTTTAGTTTCCACCTATGTCAAAACTAGTCCCTAGACTTCCTTATGGCTCATAATAGGCTAAAATCACCTATTGGGAATACTTACAACACATTAAACACTTCAAGCACATCTAAAGGCATATAAATATACCTTAAACACATTAGTACATCAATTATTAAGGCATTAAAGCCTCACACATATAGCACATTAAACACATCTAAGCATTAAATCTCCTAGAGACTTAACGGACACAATGTGTTGACTTAACGACTCAAATCAACCGTTAAATAAAAGTTTGGGATGTTACACAATTAAGTATAACATACACATTGTAACATCCCAAACTTTTTAATTAACGGTTGACTTGAGTCGTTAAGTCAACGTAAAGTGTTCGTTAAGTTTAGGGTGGATTAACGCTTATATGTAGTTAAAGTGTTTTATGTGTGAGACTTGAATGTCTTATTAATTGATGTAGAAATATGTTTAAATAAGAAGTTATGTGCCTTTTAGAGGTGTTCAAAGTGTTAATCAAGTTGTATATAGTCCATAGAGGTGTTTTGGGCTAATAATATGACTTTACGAAGTTTAGGGACCAGTTTTGACATGGTGTGAAAGTCAAAAACGGGATTAGGTCAATGGGGGAGTCATTAGTTTATCAAATCAGATCTAATAAATTTTCTCCCAAGCCCTAGCCACCCCTTTGATCCCCTATCAAATTCCTAAGCCGAAAATCCTTCAAAACGTGTGATTCAAGTGAAGTTTGATCAAGATCTGTCATCCTTGCTTTCATCTACAGATAATATAGACGATTTCCCTTTGATTTGTGATCATAAGAGTCGATCATATGGATCTTACTTCTGGTCTCTAGGGTTGAGATTGATTTGATTATGTTTCATTGTCGATTATTGGGGTTTTCGGGTAATATAATGTATTGTAATTGTATCCTCTTGTTCCTGGAACAAGTGATCATGTGAAATCATTATATAAGTCATATTTTGGGTGCATATGAGGTTCATAGGTCGTGGTGGTTTCTATGGTCATCTGATGGTCGAAAATTGCTTGCAAAACTAAGGGTTTACTAGATCTGAAAAATTAGTAATATTGCAAAAATCATATCTCTTTCAATTAGAAGAGTTATAAGATGAATCTTATATTTTTTAAAAGGTCTATGTGTCCTCTTGATTCGATATGAACAATGTTTCTTTTGATTTTGCCCAGATATGGGTGAAAAATGTCAATTTCCAGAAGTGGTCGGATTTAAGACGAATTCTGTAGGTCTATTTTGCAGACGCCATAACTAATTCATTAGAGATCTTCAAGAGTCAAACTTTATATTTCTGGAAAGGTCTTTGAATTCCCTACATTCCTTAAGAACTAAGTTTTGACTCATTTGGTCGTCTTGAGGTCGAAAAGTCGCCTACAAGTGAAGGGCGCGAGTCAGTCTTTAGACCAGCACTCCATATGCGGCGCATATAACCTATGTGCGGCGCATATCGGGGTCTGGGAGGTTTCTGGGTGATTTTTGAAGCAAATATGCGACGCATATTCAAAGCATGCGCCACATAAAGGGTCTGTGAGCCCGTTTGAGGTCCGAAACAAGCGTTTAAGGGTCCTATAAGTGTACCTAAGTTAATGTATGGTCTTATAACCTTATTAGGTTGGGTTTATACAGGTTTAATGACTATGAACTCTAGATAGGTTGTCGGGATCACAAACAAGATACATTAACGTTGCTTATTGATCGTCACGAGGTAAGATACACTACTTTGACACGCCGAGGGTTCAACGAAAAGATGGTTTCAAATAATAACTTCCCAACTTATATCTTGAATTGCTTGTGGGTATTCGGGGTTACACGGAAGGTGATATGGGTTATGTAGTTGACCATTGAGACCTGAAATGCAGTCCCAAATGAAGTATAATGTAGTGTATGTTATGATATGAAGTATAATGTAGTGTATGTTATGATATGAAGTATAATGTAGTGTATGTTATGATATGAAGTATAATGTAGTGTATGTTATGATATGAAGTATAATGTAGTGTATGTTATGATATGAAGTATAATGTAGTGTATGTTATGATATGAAGTATAATGTAGTGTATGTTATGATATGAAGTATAATGTAGTGTATGTTATGATATGAAGTATAATGTAGTGTATGTTATGATATGAAGTATAATGTAGTGTATGTTATGATATGAAGTATAATGTAGTGTATGTTATGATATGAAGTATAATGTAGTGTATGTTATGATATGAAGTATAATGTAGTGTATGTTATGATATGAAGTATAATGTAGTGTATGTTATGATATGAAGTATAATGTAGTGTATGTTATGATATGAAGTATAATGTAGTGTATGTTATGATATGAAGTATAATGTAGTGTATGTTATGATATGAAGTATAATGTAGTGTATGTTATGATATGAAGTATAATGTAGTGTATGTTATGATATGAAGTATAATGTAGTGTATGTTATGATATGAAGTATAATGTAGTGTATGTTATGATATGAAGTATAATGTAGTGTATGTTATGATATGAAGTATAATGTAGTGTATGTTATGATATGAAGTATAATGTAGTGTATGTTATGATATGAAGTATAATGTAGTGTATGTTATGATATGAAGTATAATGTAGTGTATGTTATGATATGAAGTATAATGTAGTGTATGTTATGATATGAAGTATAATGTAGTGTATGTTATGATATGAAGTATAATGTAGTGTATGTTATGATATGAAGTATAATGTAGTGTATGTTATGATATGAAGTATAATGTAGTGTATGTTATGATATGAAGTATAATGTAGTGTATGTTATGATATGAAGTATAATGTAGTGTATGTTATGATATGAAGTATAATGTAGTGTATGTTATGATATGAAGTATAATGTAGTGTATGTTATGATATGAAGTATAATGTAGTGTATGTTATGATATGAAGTATAATGTAGTGTATGTTATGATATGAAGTATAATGTAGTGTATGTTATGATATGAAGTATAATGTAGTGTATGTTATGATATGAAGTATAATGTAGTGTATGTTATGATATGAAGTATAATGTAGTGTATGTTATGATATGAAGTATAATGTAGTGTATGTTATGATATGAAGTATAATGTAGTGTATGTTATGATATGAAGTATAATGTAGTGTATGTTATGATATGAAGTATAATGTAGTGTATGTTATGATATGAAGTATAATGTAGTGTATGTTATGATATGAAGTATAATGTAGTGTATGTTATGATATGAAGTATAATGTAGTGTATGTTATGATATGAAGTATAATGTAGTGTATGTTATGATATGAAGTATAATGTAGTGTATGTTATGATATGAAGTATAATGTAGTGTATGTTATGATATGAAGTATAATGTAGTGTATGTTATGATATGAAGTATAATGTAGTGTATGTTATGATATGAAGTATAATGTAGTGTATGTTATGATATGAAGTATAATGTAGTGTATGTTATGATATGAAGTATAATGTAGTGTATGTTATGATATGAAGTATAATGTAGTGTATGTTATGATATGAAGTATAATGTAGTGTATGTTATGATATGAAGTATAATGTAGTGTATGTTATGATATGAAGTATAATGTAGTGTATGTTATGATATGAAGTATAATGTAGTGTATGTTATGATATGAAGTATAATGTAGTGTATGTTATGATATGAAGTATAATGTAGTGTATGTTATGATATGAAGTATAATGTAGTGTATGTTATGATATGAAGTATAATGTAGTGTATGTTATGATATGAAGTATAATGTAGTGTATGTTATGATATGAAGTATAATGTAGTGTATGTTATGATATGAAGTATAATGTAGTGTATGTTATGATATGAAGTATAATGTAGTGTATGTTATGATATGAAGTATAATGTAGTGTATGTTATGATATGAAGTATAATGTAGTGTATGTTATGATATGAAGTATAATGTAGTGTATGTTATGATATGAAGTATAATGTAGTGTATGTTATGATATGAAGTATAATGTAGTGTATGTTATGATATGAAGTATAATGTAGTGTATGTTATGATATGAAGTATAATGTAGTGTATGTTATGATATGAAGTATAATGTAGTGTATGTTATGATATGAAGTATAATGTAGTGTATGTTATGATATGAAGTATAATGTAGTGTATGTTATGATATGAAGTATAATGTAGTGTATGTTATGATATGAAGTATAATGTAGTGTATGTTATGATATGAAGTATAATGTAGTGTATGTTATGATATGAAGTATAATGTAGTGTATGTTATGATATGAAGTATAATGTAGTGTATGTTATGATATGAAGTATAATGTAGTGTATGTTATGATATGAAGTATAATGTAGTGTATGTTATGATATGAAGTATAATGTAGTGTATGTTATGATATGAAGTATAATGTAGTGTATGTTATGATATGAAGTATAATGTAGTGTATGTTATGATATGAAGTATAATGTAGTGTATGTTATGATATGAAGTATAATGTAGTGTATGTTATGATATGAAGTATAATGTAGTGTATGTTATGATATGAAGTATAATGTAGTGTATGTTATGATATGAAGTATAATGTAGTGTATGTTATGATATGAAGTATAATGTAGTGTATGTTATGATATGAAGTATAATGTAGTGTATGTTATGATATGAAGTATAATGTAGTGTATGTTATGATATGAAGTATAATGTAGTGTATGTTATGATATGAAGTATAATGTAGTGTATGTTATGATATGAAGTATAATGTAGTGTATGTTATGATATGAAGTATAATGTAGTGTATGTTATGATATGAAGTATAATGTAGTGTATGTTATGATATGAAGTATAATGTAGTGTATGTTATGATATGAAGTATAATGTAGTGTATGTTATGATATGAAGTATAATGTAGTGTATGTTATGATATGAAGTATAATGTAGTGTATGTTATGATATGAAGTATAATGTAGTGTATGTTATGATATGAAGTATAATGTAGTGAATCTTTATGTGTCGAGAGTAAACATCGTGTAACAACTTTAATGACGTTGATGCCTCGTGTGTGTGGAAATTTGTGAAGATCGGTGAAACGTTATAGCCGGTTAAATGTTTATGATAATTATGAAGTACATGAAGTTAAATGAAGTCTAAAGGTACGTGAGGAATGAAGTGGTTGGTAGACAATGTTGTTGAGTCTACTAGTTCAAAGGACATGGACTTGAAGTTGACAATTAGAGTTAATGCTGGATATTTGAAGGGTGATAAGCAGGTGATGCACAGAAGGGTTACCGGGTACACGTATGGAAGGATACAGTTACAATTCCGGTCGCGAACGTAATTGTAAATGTATCACGACATGTGTGTGTTTGTGAGACTGTGTTTGTGTTGATCCGACTGAAGAGAAGATGGGAAAGATGGAATCACTGGTTGGTGGCATAATTAACCATGTGAAGAGTAGACATGTATCTATGGATTAAAGAATGATGAAGCTGAAGCAAGTAAAGAAGATAACGCTATGGATGATTGAACCTTTTAACCATGAAGCTCTTCCATTCGATGAACACCATGTTATGATGTGAGGTTACCTTCGAGCTGCGAAGTCTTAAAGTTGTGCTTGGGTGTAAGGAAGACGCTTAGATTTTGTTTGAAATTATCTTTCCTGGTCATAGATGGTATGCGGCGCATATTTTGAGTTTTTAAGTTTATGCGGGGCATGTGCAAATGCATGAAAGTTACTGTTCAGAAATGCTCGAGTTATGAGGCGCATGCACCATCCATGCGGTGCATATTTTGGTCTGTTTTGGATTTACGACTCGCTCAGTTTAGATTTCGTTACGGGATGATATATGACGATTGGAACGAGTATTCACAGCTGGAGATTCTTCCTTATATTGCATGAATGTGTGGTGAACTAACACGTGAACCTTTTTAGCAGTTCTATCGCTTACTGCCTTCGCCGGTGTGACGTGAAGGTGTTGTTGATATCCTATATTTGTACAAGATTTTATGTTTGGCCGCTTCTCAAAGATAATGATTTTTTTTCCCTTATGAAAAGTTAAGAGGTTGGATGACGGAGTTAACTATGGATCCTTAAATCACAAGAAGTAGAAGTTTTCAGGAGCATTCAGTTCCGAATTGATCATGTTTCTCGCCTATGTGATTTACTCATGTAAGGCAAAGGTTGTGTATTTCTAAAGTCGAGGTCACTCGTAGTTTTGAGATATTCTATTAATGTTCTCGGTTTCATTGCGATCGTGAGGTCAAACCTTCTGTTGATGTGTGACGAGTGCTACTTTTATTCAAAGACACCTTTCGTTTTGTTCTCACTTATAGGAAGAAGTTAATGTTTTCGATTGTGGGATGTATTTCTTTCTATAAGATGGGTTTACGATTGGTACTACCATATGATGAAGTTGATGATGAAAGTCCTGTTTAAGTTAATTATACGCTCATTATGACTCTATTGAGTTTCTTGAAGTCCTGCATGTTAACGAATGGTCCTTACCATGTCGTGAACTTAAGGGATAAAGTTTAAAGTTTCTCTAGACCGTTCAGTCATTACATTCGGTGATGACATTATTATCTATTCTAAGTATGACGAAGAACATCATGTTGTGTAAGGAACGTTACTACGATTTTCTATAAGTAGAGGCCTAATTTTAAATTCGCCCAAAGTGAGTAAAAGTTAAAGTAGAAGCTGACGCGTAGAATTGAAAGGAACAAGGTTCCATTTAATGCTTAATTCCATGACTATAAGGTTAGGGTAAGCAATTGTCTACAATGAGCCAGTCCAAGGTGATGTTTCTAGAGACGAAGATGTTGGTATTATGTGGGTGGATTCTGAAAATTCATAAATAACCAGCGTGGAACTATAAGTCTAAAAGTAAGATTTCGGTATCCGAGAACGAAATGACTAAAAGTTGTACTTGAGGAAGTTTATGAACCGTAGTGACATGCTCATTTGGATGCTGCCTGAAGTGTGATACGACCTATTATGATACGAGGTGTAGTAAATTTTATATGTTGATGTGTGACGAGTGCTACTTTTATTCAAAGACACCTTTCGTTTTGTTCTCACTTATAGGAAGAAGTTAATGTTTTCGATTGTGGGATGTATTTCTTTCTATAAGATGGGTTTACGATTGGTACTACCATATGATGAAGTTGATGATGAAAGTCCTGTTTAAGTTAATTATACGCTCATTATGACTCTATTGAGTTTCTTGAAGTCCTGCATGTTAACGAATGGTCCTTACCATGTCGTGAACTTAAGGGATAAAGTTTAAAGTTTCTCTAGACCGTTCAGTCATTACATTCGGTGATGACATTATTATCTATTCTAAGTATGACGAAGAACATCATGTTGTGTAAGGAACGTTACTACGATTTTCTATAAGTAGAGGCCTAATTTTAAATTCGCCCAAAGTGAGTAAAAGTTAAAGTAGAAGCTGACGCGTAGAATTGAAAGGAACAAGGTTCCATTTAATGTTTAATTCCATGACTATAAGGTTAGGGTAAGCAATTGTCTACAATGAGCCAGTCCAAGGTGATGTTTCTAGAGACGAAGATGTTGGTATTATGTGGGTGGATTCTGAAAATTCATAAATAACCAGCGTGGAACTATAAGTCTAAAAGTAAGATTTCGGTATCCGAGAACGAAATGACTAAAAGTTGTACTTGAGGAAGTTTATGAACCGTAGTGACATGCTCATTTGGATGCTGCCTGAAGTGTGATACGACCTATTATGATACGAGGTGTAGTAAATTTTATATGTTGATGTGGTATAAGACATGGATTAAGATGTGAGTATACGATGATATGATGTATATGTTGATATGAAACCAATGTGAACCCGTGGAGAGATATGAGTATTGATGTTAAGGAGTGTTTGTAGTTGGCCTGGTTGAGATCCTTGGCCAAAAGTAAAAGAAGCTTCATAGGAAGTTAATTGAGCTTGTGCTAGTGGGATGGAATCATATTTACGGTGAAAGTTGATTCGAAAGTTATCCTCACCTATTTGATGCTGAAATGATTCCGAGGACGGAATCCTCTTAAGGGGGAGGTAATTGTAACATCCCAAACTTTTTAATTAACGGTTGACTTGAGTCGTTAAGTCAACGTAAAGTGTTCGTTAAGTTTAGGGTGGATTAACGCTTATATGTAGTTAAAGTGTTTTATGTGTGAGACTTGAATGTCTTATTAATTGATGTAGAAATATGTTTAAAGAAGAAGTTATGTGCCTTTTAGAGGTGTTCAAAGTGTTAATCAAGTTGTATATAGTCCATAGAGGTGTTTTGGGCTAATAATATGACTTTACGAAGTTTAGGGACCAGTTTTGACATGGTGTGAAAGTCAAAAACGGGATTAGGGTCAATGGGGGAGTCATTAGTTTATCAAATCAGATCTAATAACTTTTCTCCCAAGCCCTAGCCACCCCTTTGATCCCCTATCAAATTCCTAAGCCGAAAATCCTTCAAAACGTGTGATTCAAGTGAAGTTTGATCAAGATCTCTCATCCTTTCTTTCATCTACAGGTAATATAGACAATTTCCCTTTGATTTGTGATCATAAGATTCGATCATATGGATCTTACTTCTGGTCTCTAGGGTTGAGATTGATTTGATTATGTTTCATTGTCGATTATTAAGGTTTTCGGGTAATTTAATGTATTGTAATTGTATCCTCTTGTTCATGGAACAAGTGATCATGTGAAATCATTATATGAGTATATGTTGATATGAAACCAATGTGAACCCGTGGAGAGATATGAGTATTGATGTTAAGGAGTGTTTGTAGTTGGCCTGGTTGAGATCCTTGGCCAAAAGTAAAAGAAGCTTCATAGGAAGTTAATTGAGCTTGTGCTAGTGGGATGGAATCATATTTACGGTGAAAGTTGATTCGAAAGTTATCCTCACCTATTTGATGCTGAAATGATTCCGAGGACGGAATCCTCTTAAGGGGGAGGTAATTGTAACATCCCAAACTTTTTAATTAACGGTTGACTTGAGTCGTTAAGTCAACGTAAAGTGTTCGTTAAGTTTAGGGTGGATTAACGCTTATATGTAGTTAAAGTGTTTTATGTGTGAGACTTGAATGTCTTATTAATTGATGTAGAAATATGTTTAAAGAAGAAGTTATGTGCCTTTTAGAGGTGTTCAAAGTGTTAATCAAGTTGTATATAGTCCATAGAGGTGTTTTGGGCTAATAATATGACTTTACGAAGTTTAGGGACCAGTTTTGACATGGTGTGAAAGTCAAAAACGGGATTAGGGTCAATGGGGGAGTCATTAGTTTATCAAATCAGATCTAATAACTTTTCTCCCAAGCCCTAGCCACCCCTTTGATCCCCTATCAAATTCCTAAGCCGAAAATCCTTCAAAACGTGTGATTCAAGTGAAGTTTGATCAAGATCTCTCATCCTTTCTTTCATCTACAGGTAATATAGACGATTTCCCTTTGATTTGTGATCATAAGATTCGATCATATGGATCTTACTTCTGGTCTCTAGGGTTGAGATTGATTTGATTATGTTTCATTGTCGATTATTAAGGTTTTCGGGTAATTTAATGTATTGTAATTGTATCCTCTTGTTCATGGAACAAGTGATCATGTGAAATCATTATATGAGTCATATTTTGGGTGCATATGAGGTTCATAGGTCGTGGTGGTTGCTATGGTCATCTGATGGTCGAAAATTGCTTGCAAAACTAAGGGTTTACTAGATCTGAAAAATTAGTAAT
Organism: Erigeron breviscapus; assembly: GCA_034093135.1. Classification (NCBI taxonomy): domain Eukaryota; kingdom Viridiplantae; phylum Streptophyta; class Magnoliopsida; order Asterales; family Asteraceae; genus Erigeron; species Erigeron breviscapus. Next base: position 49,170,267 of record CM067169.1, read on the forward strand.
ATTGCAAAAATCATATCTCTTTCAATTAGAAGAGTTATAAGATAAATCTTATATTTTTTAAAAGGTCTATGTGTCCTCTTGATTCGATATGAACAATGTTTCTTTTGATTTTGCCCAGATATGGGTGAAAAATGTCAATTTCCAGAAGTGGTCGGATTTAAGACGAATTATGTAGGTCTGTTTTGCAGACGCCATAACTAATTCATTAGAGATCTTCAAGAGTCAAACTTTATATTTCTGGAAAGGTCTTTGAATTCCCTACATTCCTTAAGAACTAAGTTTTGACTCATTTGGTCGTCTTGAGGTCGAAAAGTCGCTGCAAGTGAAGGGCGCAAGTCAGTCTTTAGACCAGCACTCCATATGCGGCGCATATAACCTATGTGCGGCGCATATCGGGGCCTGGGAGGTTTCTAGGTGATTTTTGAAGCAAATATGCGACGCATATTCAAAGCATGCGCCACATAAAGGGTCTGTGAGCCCGTTTGAGGTCCGAAACAAGCGTTTAAGGGTCCTATAAGTGTACCTAAGTTAATGTATGGTCTTATAACCTTATTAGGTTGGGTTTATACAGGTTTAATGACTATGAACTCTAGATAGGTTGTCGGGATCACAAACAAGATACATTAACGTTGCTTATTGATCGTCACGAGGTAAGATACACTACTTTGACACGCTGAGGGTTCAACGAAAAGATGGTTTCAAATAATAACTTCCCAACTTATATCTTGAATTGCTTGTGGGTATTCAGGGTTACACGGGAGGTGATATGGGTTATGTAGTTGACCATTGAGACCTGAAATGCAGTCCCAAATGAAGTATAATGTAGTGTATGTTATGATATGAAGTATAATGTAGTGTATGTTATGATATGAAGTATAATGTAGTGTATGTTATGATATGAAGTATAATGTAGTGTTATGTTATGAAGTGATATGCAGTAGCTTGTGATGCTTTGAGATGTAGTATATGTTGTTGATTGTTGATATGTGCATGATTGTATGGATTGCTCATCTAGTTCACTAGACTTGTTAAGTTGCCATGACACGTGCACGTTTAAGGGCCCAAAACGTAAAAACAGTAAACGTAGTAAATGTTTAGGTAATGCAGTCACCTAAACTAAATAATACAGGATCGAGCTCGTTAAACTTTGATGCAGGAAAGTGTTAAGCTTAACCCGTACTTGCCCTAGCCCGGCTAAGTGCATTGATGTAGGTTGCTTGGGTGGCTCCTTGCAACATGGTCATTGAGATGCAGTTGAGTAATACGAGGGGTCTGACCCACCCTCATTTGTCTTGTGCATACGGATTACTCGGGGATTGGCTTGCCATTCCTTAACGACGTTTGATGTTCAACTGAATGGTTGTCATCTAGTCGGGTGTAACTTATGTTACACATTGACGCAGTTAAAATGTAGTAAAGCAGTTAAAACGTAGTAATGCAGTTAAAATGTAGTTACGTAGTTAAAAGTAGTAATGCAGTTATGTAGTTACTAGTTAAAACGTAGTAATGCAGTTAAAATGTAGTTACTAGTTAAAAGTAGTAATGCAGTTAAAATGTAGTTACTAGTTAAAACGTAGTAATGCAGTTAAAATGTAGTTACTAGTTAAAAGTAGTAATGCAGTTAAAATGTAGTTACTAGTTAAAAGTAGTAATGCAGTTAAAATGTAGTTACTAGTTAAAAGTAGTAATGCAGTTAAAATGTAGTTACTAGTTAAAAGTAGTAATGCAGTTAAAATGTAGTTACTAGTTAAAAGTAGTAATGCAGTTAAAATGTAGTTACTAGTTAAAAGTAGTAATGCAGTTAAAATGTAGTTACTAGTTAAAAGTAGTAATGCAGTTAAAATGTAGTTACTAGTTAAAAGTAGTAATGCAGTTAAAATGTAGTTACTAGTTAAAAGTAGTAATGCAGTTAAAATGTAGTTACTAGTTAAAAGTAGTAATGCAGTTAAAATGTAGTTACTAGTTAAAACGTAGTAATGCAGTTAAAATGTAGTTACTAGTTAAAAGTAGTAATGCAGTTAAAATGTAGTTACTAGTTAAAACGTAGTAATGCAGTTAAAATGTAGTTACTAGTTAAAAGTAGTAATGCAGTTAAAATGTAGTTACTAGTTAAAAGTAGTAATGCAGTTAAAATGTAGTTACTAGTTAAAAGTAGTAATGCAGTTAAAATGTAGTTACTAGTTAAAAGTAGTAATGCAGTTAAAATGTAGTTACTAGTTAAAACGTAGTAATGCAGTTAAAATGTAGTTACTAGTTAAAAGTAGTAATGCAGTTAAAATGTAGTTACTAGTTAAAAGTAGTAATGCAGTTAAAATGTAGTTACTAGTTAAAAGTAGTAATGCAGTTAAAATGTAGTTACTAGTTAAAAGTAGTAATGCAGTTAAAATGTAGTTACTAGTTAAAAGTAGTAATGCAGTTAAAATGTAGTTACTAGTTAAAACGTAGTAATGCAGTTAAAATGTAGTTACTAGTTAAAAGTAGTAATGCAGTTAAAATGTAGTTACTAGTTAAAACGTAGTAATGCAGTTAAAATGTAGTTACTAGTTAAAAGTAGTAATGCAGTTAAAATGTAGTTACTAGTTAAAAGTAGTAATGCAGTTAAAATGTAGTTACTAGTTAAAAGTAGTAATGCAGTTAAAATGTAGTTACTAGTTAAAACGTAGTAATGCAGTTAAAATGTAGTTACGTAGTTAAAAGTAGTAATGCAGTTATGTGGTTAAGGTGCTAGATGTAATGCTAGTGCGTAAAATGTGGGAAATCGTGCTAGATGTAATGCTAGTGCGTAAAATGTGGGAAATCGTGCTAGATGTAATGCTAGTGCGTAAAATGTGGGAAATCGTGCTAGATGTAATGCTAGTGCGTAAAATGTGGGAAATCGTGCTAGATGTAATGCTAGTGCGTAAAATGTGGGAAATCGTGCTAGATGTAATGCTAGTGCGTAAAATGTGGGAAATCGTGCTAGATGTAATGCTAGTGCGTAAAATGTGGGAAATCGTGCTAGATGTAATGCTAGTGCGTAAAATGTGGGAAATCGTGCTAGATGTAATGCTAGTGCGTAAAATGTGGGAAATCGTGCTAGATGTAATGCTAGTGCGTAAAATGTGGGAAATCGTGCTAGATGTAATGCTAGTGCGTAAAATGTGGGAAATCGTGCTAGATGTAATGCTAGTGCGTAAAATGTGGGAAATCGTGCTAGATGTAATGCTAGTGCGTAAAATGTGGGAAATCGTGCTAGATGTAATGCTAGTGCGTAAAATGTGGGAAATCGTGCTAGATGTAATGCTAGTGCGTAAAATGTGGGAAATCGTGCTAGATGTAATGCTAGTGCGTAAAATGTGGGAAATCGTGCTAGATGTAATGCTAGTGCGTAAAATGTGGGAAATCGTGCTAGATGTAATGCTAGTGCGTAAAATGTGGGAAATCGTGCTAGATGTAATGCTAGTGCGTAAAATGTGGGAAATCGTGCTAGATGTAATGCTAGTGCGTAAAATGTGGGAAATCGTGCTAGATGTAATGCTAGTGCGTAAAATGTGGGAAATCGTGCTAGATGTAATGCTAGTGCGTAAAATGTGGGAAATCGTGCTAGATGTAATGCTAGTGCGTAAAATGTGGGAAATCGTGCTAGATGTAATGCTAGTGCGTAAAATGTGGGAAATCGTGCTAGATGTAATGCTAGTGCGTAAAATGTGGGAAATCGTGCTAGATGTAATGCTAGTGCGTAAAATGTGGGAAATCGTGCTAGATGTAATGCTAGTGCGTAAAATGTGGGAAATCGTGCTAGATGTAATGCTAGTGCGTAAAATGTGGGAAATCGTGCTAGATGTAATGCTAGTGCGTAAAATGTGGGAAATCGTGCTAGATGTAATGCTAGTGCGTAAAATGTGGGAAATCGTGCTAGATGTAATGCTAGTGCGTAAAATGTGGGAAATCGTGCTAGATGTAATGCTAGTGCGTAAAATGTGGGAAATCGTGCTAGATGTAATGCTAGTGCGTAAAATGTGGGAAATCGTGCTAGATGTAATGCTAGTGCGTAAAATGTGGGAAATCGTGCTAGATGTAATGCTAGTGCGTAAAATGTGGGAAATCGTGCTAGATGTAATGCTAGTGCGTAAAATGTGGGAAATCGTGCTAGATGTAATGCTAGTGCGTAAAATGTGGGAAATCGTGCTAGATGTAATGCTAGTGCGTAAAATGTGGGAAATCGTGCTAGATGTAATGCTAGTGCGTAAAATGTGGGAAATCGTGCTAGATGTAATGCTAGTGCGTAAAATGTGGGAAATCGTGCTAGATGTAATGCTAGTGCGTAAAATGTGGGAAATCGTGCTAGATGTAATGCTAGTGCGTAAAATGTGGGAAATCGTGCTAGATGTAATGCTAGTGCGTAAAATGTGGGAAATCGTGCTAGATGTAATGCTAGTACGTAAAATGTGGGAAATCGTGCTAGATCTGAAAAATTAGTAATATTGCAAAAATCATATCTCTTTCAATTAGAAGACTTATAAGATGAATCTTATATTTTTTAAAAGGTCTATGTGTCCTCTTGATTCGATATGAACAATGTTTCTTTTGATTTTGCCCAGATATGGGTGAAAAATGTCAATTTCTAGAAGTGGTCGGATTTAAGACGAATTCTGTAGGTCTGTTTTGCAGAAGCCATAACTAATTCATTAGAGATCTTCAAGAGTCAAACTTTATATTTCTGGAAAGGTCATTGAATTCCCTACATTCCTTAAGAACTAAGTTTTGACTCATTTGGTCGTATTGAGGTCGAAAAGTCGCCTGCAAGTGAAGGGCGCGAGTCAGTCTTTAGACCAGCACTCCATATGCGGCGCATATAACCTATGTGCGGCGCATATCGGGGTCTGGGAGGTTTCTGGTGATTTTTGAAGCAAATATGCGACGCATATTCAAAGCATGCGCCACATAAAGGGTCTGTGAGCCCGTTTGAGGTCCGAAACAAGCGTTTAAGGGTCCTATAAGTATACCTAAGTTAATGTATGGTCTTATAACCTTATTAGGTTGGGTTTATACAGGTTTAATGACTATGAACTCTAGATAGGTTGTCGGGATCACAAACAAGATACATTAACGTTGCTTATTGATCGTCACGAGGTAAGATACACTACTTTGACACGCCGAGGGTTCAACGAAAAGATGGTTTCAAATAATAACTTCCCAACTTATATCTTGAATTGCTTGTGGGTATTCGGGGTTACACGGGAGGTGATATGGGTTATGTAGTTGACCATTGAGACCTGAAATACAGTCCCATATGAAGTATAATGTAGTGTATGTTATGATATGTAGTATAATGTAGTGTATGTTATGATATGAAGTATAATGTAGTGTATGTTATGATATGAAGTATAATGTAGTGTTATGTTATGAAGTGATATGTAGTAGCTTGTGATGCTTTGAGATGTAGTATATGTTGTTGATTGTTGATATGTGCATGATTGTATGGCTTGCTCATCTAGTTCACTAGACTTGTTAAGTTGCCATGACACGTGCACGTTTAAGGGCCCAAAATGTAAAAACAGTAAACGTCGTAAATGTTTAGGTAATGCAGTCACCTAAACTAAATAATGCAGGATCGAGCTCGTTAAACTTTGATGCAGGAAAGTGTTAAGCTTAACTCGTACTTGCCCTAGCCCGGCTAAGTGCGTTGACGTAGGTTGCTTGGGTGGCTCCTTGCAACATGGTCATTGAGATGCAGTTGAGTAATACGAGGGGTCTGACCCACCCTCATTTGTCTTGTGCATACGGATTACTCGGGGATTGGCTTGCCATTCCTTAACGACGTTTGATGTTCAACTGAATGGTTGTCATCTAGTCGGGTATAACTTATGTTACACATTGACGCAGTTAAAATGTAGTAAAGCAGTTAAAACGTAGTAATGCAGTTAAAATGTAGTTACGCAGTTAAAAGTAGTAATGCAGTTATGTAGTACGCAGTTAAAAGTAGTAATGCAGTTAAAATGTAGTTACGCAGTTAAAAGTAGTAATGCAGTTAAAATGTAGTAAAGCAGTTAAAACGTAGTAATGCAGTTAAAATGTAGTTACGCAGTTAAAAGTAGTAATGCAGTTATGTGGTTATATGTGTGTAATGCAGAATGAAGGATAGGCACATTTAGGGTGTTTCATCCTATTATGTAGTTTTGATGATGTGATATGCTTGATGTGTGTTGTGCCTTAATGACGTTGATTAAATCCACAATGTTTGAAATGGATAAATGTTTTATAACTTGAGTGTTATCTTACTTAGCTAATTCGTTAGCTAACACTTGTCTTTTGAAATGTGTTGCTCCCTCAGGTTTAGCGTAGCTGAGGTAGTTGATGAAGAATAGCGAGGAATAGGTAGATAGCTTGCTGATGACCTTAGCTACTGATGTGACCAATTTATATAGATCGCCCACATCATTATTGGCCTTTTTCGTACCTTCCGTTTTGGACTAAGTTTGTTTTTCCCGTCAACCAAATTGGACTTCCTTTTTAGGAAGAGCAATTTGTGGTGCGGGGTCGACTTACTTGTTTTGAAACGGAATGTGTCCATGATCCGGTATGTGTTCTCATTCTTTATGTCTATTTTGCTTACCCCTATTTACCTTTGTTTTGACCGAATACGGACATTGAGGGCATTGTCCATCTTAAGTGTGGGGGGGTGGCAAATAGGTTTAAGCAACCGGATATATTTCTTTTGTTGTTTTGCCATTGAGATTTAGCCGTTCTTGTGGATGTGTCCCTCTCGTAGGCTTTTGGGTTTTATCCAAGAGCAAGGGTTCTATCTTGAAATCTGAACTATGATGTGCATGTTTGAGATTGGTTGTTTCGATTTGGTAAGATGACGGAAGATGATATGATTTGAAACTTGTGTTGAGCTTGTCCTTGTGGTAAATTGCTTTTGTCACTTAATTCATAACAACTTAATGAGCAATTTTACTACAAAATTTTTCCTTGGCACAATTTTAATCGGCGAAATGTGTTCTGAACGGTTATTGGGCTGATCCTTGTGGATTGATAACATTACTTGCATACTCAAATTTCCCAAACACCAAAGTTGTGAGATTCATCATTCATTTATAGATGTGCTAGGTGTTTACGGTTTTGGTTTGATTGCCTTGTAATTTGTCCTCTCTTAGGCTCGTGGATTTATTCGGGAGTAAGGGTTCCATTTCGAACTCTGAACTAAGATGTGCGAATTTGAGGTTTATTTATTCCATTTCCGGGTTCATTTCTTTGATATGAGTGTGCCGGTGATGTGTTGAGCTAGAACTTGGCCTAGTGATCGTTACGAGACCGCAGTGAGATCACTTTTGTGATATAAGTACATTGGATGACGAATTGGCATATTAGGTTTGACCCATATTTTCTTTCTTTCTTTGCACCTTTGCTTTTGTATATTTTTACCTTTACTATACATACACTTTCTTTCCTTCCTTTGTAAACCTGTGTTGCACTCATCCTTAGTGCAAAGTACACTTATACATCCTTTTTAACTTAGCCTTTTCCTTTGTATATATCCACTTTTAACTTGCCGCACCTGACCTGCACGTGTTACTTGCCTCACTGCGCCGCAGTGGGAATCTTCTGACCCGCAGTTGAGTTTGATGTTGAATGAGGTTTCAAGTTTTGCATTCCACATTTAACGTGTTTGTTTGCTTTAATGTTTGTGATTGCAGACTGCTACTACTGATAAGAGGAAGCAAGCGGAGGTGGGACAATCTAGCGGGACTGCCGATGTCTCCGGTAAGACGGATAGGAGAGAACCAGCGGTACCTCCTCTTAATTTTTGGCCGGGTGCATTGAACGAGAAGCATGCATGGTTAGAGTTTGATGGGGCTAGGCAACCCCACAAGAACAATTATTTGAACAAGCTTTACACGCTTCATAAGCAAGTTGTTTGCCCACCCAGGTATCTTGCTCAATCTGATGCTCGGTTTTTTGGGGTTCAGGGTGATATTGGAAGGTGGTTTAGTATAGAAGCGAGGGTTGGTGATAGGACAGTTAATAGTGATATGTGGCAACAGAGTTTTCTTAACAGGGAACCTGTCTATCGTGAGTTATGCCTTGAGTTTTATTCTAATTTGAAATTGACTAAGGAATTGAATAAGATCAAGGATATTTTTGAAGAAAGGGTTGTTTTGTTTTACTGTGGGGGACAGCAGAGGAAGCTATCTATAGCTGAGTTTGGGTTTTATGCTGGGATGTATTCTAGGAAAGAGCTGGATAACCAGGACTTCAGGCAACTTTTGAGACAGGGTTATTATGTCAAAGGTGATTTGGGTGATGGTGAGTCCATTCCACAGTATTGGGGTCGGATTTTTGGAGGAGAGGCTTGGCCTTCTGGTGGGACGGTTAGTGTGTCTAAGATCCACAGTGTTAAGCTTAGGTTGCTTCACAGGATGATAGTTACGTTTTTGGTCCAGAGGTCTACTCATTGGGACAAGGCATACCAGACTGATTTGTGGTTGCTAAAGCTGTTTTCAGAGGGGGCTCCTAGGAAGTTTGCATTGGCCCCGATGGTGGTGATTGATCGCATGTGTAATCATTCTGACTCAGAGTTGGTTTTGGGACATTTCATCACCAGGATTTACAAGAGGATGGGTGTATTTGATTCTGAGGAGTGCCAGACCCATCTGTCTCCACAAGTTAATCAAGAGGATTTCCATGTTAAAGAGTTGATTCGGGGGAAGATAGTGAAGAAGAAGCAGGGGAGCCAGCCTGCTAGATTGTTGGATGACACTGGTGTTGTTGAGGAACCACCTCCAGACTTGGAGGCTGCTGATGTAGAGATGGGTGATGCTTCCCAGGAGCCACCTAGGATGCGTGGTCATAGCATCCCTGTCCCGAGCTCCTTTGATCTTACGCTTTTGGGACAGACTGTTCAGAATATATATGATGATCAGTAGGCTAGCCGCCGGGCTTTTGATGACTACCAGCGGAGGATAGATCAGGACATGACCTGGATTGGATCACAGCAGGCCCACACAAACTATAGCCTTGATTATTATCAGCCTATGTGGGATGCTCAGTATCATGGTCGGGAGTTTGTTCGACCTGACCCGATTCCTCCATTCTCTCCACCGCCTATTTATGTCCCTGATTATCGTCAGGGGGGTCAGCCTTTTTTCTCTCAGACGACTATTCCGGGGAACATGTCACCACGACCCCATGATTTAGGAGGTTCTCCCCGTGGTCCAGTACAGTTTGGGGTTTTTCAGGGTGGACATGATGCTGGTGGATCCGGAGGTTTTGTCGGTGGTTCATCTTCCTTTGTTCCTGGTTTTGATGCAGGTGCTTCAGGATTTGATGCTGGTCAGTCAGGGGGAGGTGCTGGTGGTTCAGGTTCAGCTCAGGAGGAAGAGCAAGATTGGGTGACAAGTATTTTTGGCAAACCTGGACTACCCTATGGCTATCATGGACATCAGCAATGAGTGGAGATGATTCCCATCCGGTACCGTGGGATGGAATCATATGATGATTGATTTTGTTGGTATTCTTATGACATTACTTTATTTATCATTGTCTGGTATCCACCCTACGGGGTGATGAAACATTTGTAATCTCCTTTGTTTTCTTTTATTTTCTGCATGGTACTTTATTTTGTTTGAACTATTTTGGATATTTTGGATGGTTGGTCTTTTGGAATGTTATTGAACAGGTTTGATCCGATTGATGGCAATACCTAGTGGAACCCAAGTGTGGGGGAGGACCCGTTGGATTTGTTTGATTGTGTGATCGTGTTAGTAGCTCACTATGATGTCATGTGCATATGCTGGCAGTAAGTTCAGCGCAATATTTTTGATTGGCATCTTTATTAACATTGTTTCACACACAGCTCTCGCACCTTCCGTTTTGGACTAAGTTTGTTTCTCCCGTCAACCAAATTGGACTTCCTTTTTAGGAAGAGCAATTTGTGGTACGGGGTCGACTTACTTGTTTTGAAACGGAATGTGTCCATGATCCGGTATGTGTTCTCATTCTTTATGTCTATCTTGCTTACCCCTATTTACCTTTGTTTTGACCGAATATGGACATTGAGGGCATTGTCCATCTTAAGTGTGGGGGGGTGGCAAATAGGTTTAAGCAACCGGATATATCTCTTTTGTTGTTTTGCCATTGAGATTTAGCCATTCTTGTGGATGTGTCCCTCTCGTAGGCTTTTGGGTTTTATCCAAGAGTAAGGGTTCTATCTTGAACTCTGAACTATGATGTGCATGTTTGAGATTGGTTGTTTCGATTTGGTAAGATGACGGAAGATGATATGATTTGAAACTTGTGTTGAGCTTGTCCTTGTGGTAAATTGCTTTTGTCACTTAATTCATAACAACTTAATGAGCAATTTTACTACAAAATTTTTCCTTGGCACAATTTTAATCGGCGAAATGTGTTCTGAACGGTTATTGGGCTGATCCTTGTGGATTGATAACATTACTTGCATACTCAAATTTCCCAAACACCTAAAGTTGTGAGATTCATCATTCATTTATAGATGTGCTAGGTGTTTACGGTTTTGGTTTGATTGCCTTGTAATTTGTCCCTCTCTTAGGCTCGTGGATTTATTCGGGAGTAAGGGTTCCATTTCGAACTCTGAACTAAGATGTGCGAATTTGAGGTTTATTTATTCCATTTCCGGGTTCATTTCGTTGATATGAGTGTGCCGGTGATGTGTTGAGCTAGAACTTGGCCTGGTGATCGTTACGAGACCGCAGTGAGATCACTTTTGTGATATAAGTACATTGGATGACGCATTGGCATATTAGGTTTGACCCGTATTTTTTTTCTTTCTTTGCACCTTTGCTTTTGTATATTTTTACCTTTACTATACATACACTTTCTTTCCTTCCTTTGTAAACCTGTGTTGCACTCATCCTTAGTGCAAAGTACACTTATACATCCTTTTTAACTTAGCCTTTTCCTTTGTATATATCCACTTATATATGTAAACTTTACCTAATTATACCTTACTATACCGATAGTCTAATCTGGGGGGCCATTGATTGTCATTGGTTTGTTTGGACGGTTTGGGAGAGCTTCAATGGGTTATCGGTTGGAATATTCTTGGTCTTTGGGAATACGTCGATTGGTCAAGTTATTGGGGAATGTCTTGGATTGTTCAAAGGAAGTATATTGTTATAGACATTGTTCATCATTGTAAGAGGGTGCCTACTAGTAGAGTAAAAATGATTCAATTAAAAAAAAAAAAAAAAAAAAAAAAAAAAAAAAAAAAAAAAAAAAAAAAAAAAAAAAAAAAAAAAAAAAAAAAAAAGGGAAGAAAGGAACTTGGGCTACTAGTGGGTACTTCTCATTTTTAGATGTCTAAAGTTTTGTTGTATCATTAAGAATGGGAGACTTGGTTGAATTTAAGTTGTTTGAAGTTGATACACCACAATGGTGTCGGGTTTTGCTTGGTATTTTTGAGGTGTCTTAGCGGGATAACATCTTAGGGGTTGGTAGTTGTTGGCAATCAATGGTACGGGTTTTGATTAGACTATTTTTGTACATATTTCATACATACCCTATACTTTTGATTGTTTCCTGTCATTTCTAACCTACACTCCCATACTCCATTGTAAATATCCATTATATATACCTTAGCCTAACTATACAACCGTCCTATATGCCTATTTTGATGATGTACTTGGTGCTTACGCCACGTCGGTGGAGCTATGATCCTTGTTCAAGCCTATGGTAAGATATGCATCACTACCGAGCAATGAGTGGTTATTCATATATATATTCAACCCCAATAGTAAGTTCGTTGGAGTATGATGATTTTGATAGGCTCATTTGTTCCACTTTTGCTTAGTCGTGTTATTGAGGCTTGTGGTCTGTTCCGATATTGTCAAACATTTCGGGTTTTCATTTAAGATTAAAACTGCTTCACCCAACTTTTTGTCATTGACATGCTTGGTGTGGCTTCTTTTTGATACTCGTAATTTGTTTCTATAGCTTCATTGCCAAGGAATGCTTTTTGCTTAATTTCCAGATTTGCTTGAGGACAAGCAATGCTCAAGTGTGGGGGATTTGATGTGACCAATTTATATAGATCGCCTCACATCATTATTGGCCTTTTTCGTATGTGTTTTGAGTCGATTTTGTATGCATTTGGCGCGTTTATGGTGTTTGTTAGTGCTTTCAGGTTCTTAGCAGGTCGCGCGTCCATTTGGTACATTTTCTGACGAGTGTGCGAGTGATGTTGATAATGAAGAACAAAGATTTCAGCAGATATGCACTGCGCCGCAGTGGGAGGGTTATTTCCCCACTGCGCCGCAGTCGTTGGGTACCAAAGATACAAGATTCCAGTGAATTATCACTGCGCCGCAGTGGGAGCATTCACACCCCACTGCGCCGCAGTCAACAACGAATAAACAATTCAGGGACTTCTCACTGCGCCGCAGTGGGAAGTGCACAAGGCCACTGCGCCGCAGTGAGTGCACGGGAGAATCAGGGTTGCAGCCTTTTGCTGCAGATTTTGGGGGAGGTATATAAAGAAAAAAAAACCTATTTTCCCAAGTATCAAAATTCTTTCTAAGAGCTGCTCTCCAAGGGATTCCTTCAAGGATCAAGGGTAGATTTCTTCGTCCGATTCATTGAAGATTCACGGGCACCACTTAGATCGTATCTATTTCATTGTCTTGCAATTTCAATTTCAAGAACGATTGGTACATCATGTTCTTTTTTTATTTTGATTGTTATTTTAAATTAATAATGAGTGGCTAAACATTCACTCATCCACCTTGAGGAAACTAGACGAATGATGTGATTGCTATATGTTTTAATCCAAAGAGTTGATTTCAATTATCGTTGTGTCGAGATCTTGATGATTTAATTCCTTTTTATATATTATTATGATATTGGTGGCATGTGTGTTCTTCGTTAGTGGTACTAGTTGGATGCATATGTGATTTTCAAATGGTTGTTTGTCTATGAGCAATTATCACTAGTTCATGGTATGATAGTGAATATCATTTTAATAAAAGGAGTCATTTTGTCAACGTGCTTTATAACGGTTGGTGGTACCACGTTATCTTCACATAGGCACAATTGTTAATTCGATAGTCAAGCAAACTAATTGTTGGTAAGGTTGTCTAGGCATTGGTGGTACCGGCTTGGGTAATTAGACTAGCAACTTAGGTGATTGGGTAATTTGCTCACGGTTGGTGGTACCACGTGAGCACCTTAATCCTTTTACGATTATCTTTTCAACTCAATGAATTTGGTCTTAATTGAATGCAATCATGTTTGAAGTCTAGCGAATTCAAGGTGGATGATCTTTATTAATATTGTCTGAAGCTTTTCTTTACTTTTATGCGTTTTGTCTTTTAAATTTATTTTAATTTAATTGTCAAAGTGAGACTCGAAGAAACACCCTGTTTTCCAAACCATTTTATTAAACAACTAGTTCAAACCAATCCCCGAGAACGAACACGGACTTACCTCTTAACTATATTGCATACGAACGGGTCCACTGCCCGATACTGTGTAGTAGTGAGTTTCTAGGTATTTCTAGTTTATAATTTTTAATTTCGATTTAGCACATCAAGTTTTTGGCGCCGCTGCCGGGGAAGGGTTCTTTTTGGACGAGTTTTTCAATTTAGAAGTAAAGCAAGAGGAAATGGGGGACGAACAACCAAGGGGTCCAAATGACACTCGCTATGGCGAGAGGGTTCGAACTATCCCAACGGGCCGTGGTTCCGCCATTAGACCTCCAACCATTGATCACACTTTCGCTTTAAAAGGAAACCATCTAAAAAGCATAGAAGAGCATCAATTTGATGGGAAACGGAAATGGTATCCTTACCAACACTTGGATAGGTTTGAAAAGTTGGCTCGGCTATATCAATATGGGCAAAACTAAATGAATGCCGTGAAACTTGAGACATTTCCCATGTCTATCACAGGAGAAGCACTTGATTGGTTCAATGATCTTCCAGAAAATTCTATTACTACTTGGAACCAACTCAAGGAGGCTTTCATTGGTGAGTTTTATTCACTTAGAACTCAAAGAAGGTTGGAGAACATGATTAGATATTTTGAACAAGATAATGGAGAAGATGTTGTTGAGGCTTGGATTCGTTTCAAGGAAATGTTGAGAAATTGTCCAGGTCACGATTTGACTAGGGAAAAATATGTGGAGCTTTTCTTTGATGGGTTAGATAAAAAGTCTAAACGAGAATTGGGATATGCTTTCGGGGGTAGTTTCAATAACATTACACCCAATGAAGGTTATCAAATCTTGGAAGACATGGCGAAGGATAGCTCAACTTTGGATGATGAAAGGTTTTTGAAGAATGAGAGAAAGATGAAGAGAGGTACTAACCAAGGGAGAGTTGCTAAGGTTGAAGCTAGCAATGACCCAGGGGTTATTGGAGAGATTAGGGCGTTATCTGAGCGCATGGAAAAGGGGTTTGCTACTTAAGAGAATAGGTTTGGAGCAATTGAGAGGGATGTTAAGGTAGTAGCCGATGGGTGTGATCATTGTGGTGATATGCACTATTCTGATGAGTGTCCAAATCGGGCACCCGAAGATGTGAGTTATGTTCAAAATCAACCCCAAGGAAATTTCTACCGTAACACCGGTTTCCAGAACCGGCCTTCAGGTAATACTTCTTATAACTCTTCTTTTCAGTCTAATAATTATCGTTTTTCAGGTAATAGGTGGCAAAGAGATAATTATCAGAATCAGCCACAACAGCAGACTCAGCAAGGACAAGGATCAGGTTCTTCTTCTTCTAATCCCGATCCTAATGCCGAGTTGAGAGAGATGATGAAGCAGTTGGCTAGTAATCAGGTTGAAACAAATACTAGCATTCAAATAATCAGGGAAGATACTAAGACTTTGAGTGAGAGGTTGGATCAGTTAAGTGGGAAGGTGGAGATCAACATGAAAAACCAGGGAGTTAATTTCAAGGATCTCGAAAGTAGGATGGCCGCTCTTGCTAGGCCCACGGGGACTCTTCCTAGCAACACACAGCAGAATCCTAGACCTCAGTTTAGTCTTGGACAGAATCAAGGACAGAATAAGGGACAGAAATACACTCCACCTCCAGTCCGCAATGAGCAAGCCAAAGCCATCACCACTCGTACTGGTAGGTCTTATGACTCACCTCCTATGCCTAATGTTGGTGTTTCAGATGTGCAGGATAAAGGGAGTGATGATGATAAGGTTGATGAAGAGATTGAAATGGAGGAAGATTCAACCGTGAAGACTCCGGTCACTCCACCAAAACAGGATGTGGTTCCAGAGGTTAAACCATACAATCCAAAGATACCGTTTCCACAGAGATTCAAAAAGGCAAAGCTGAAGGAGCAATATAACAAGTTTGTGGAGATGATTACAAATGTTCACATTAATGTGCCTTTAGTTGATCTTATTCAGGGGATGCCCCATTATGCCAAGTTCATTAAGGAGCTTGTGACTGACAAAGGAAAGATGGATGAGGTGAAAGCTACTTATCTTAATGCCGAGTGTTCTGCTATCTTGCAGAAACGCATCCCACCTAAGCTTGAAGATCCAGGGAGTTTCCTTATTACTTGTTCTATTCGTACTCTTACTTGTAAGGCACTTGCTGATTTAGGTGCTAGCATTAATTTGATGCCTTACTCGGTTTGGAGTAAGTTGGCTCTAGGAGTTTTGAGACCTACCCGCATGAGTATTATATTAGCTGACCATTCTTTTCAGTATCCCATTGGGATTGCTGAAAACACGACTGTCCGGGTAGGCCATATTGTGTTTCTAGTTGACTTCGTTATCCTCGAGATAGAGGAGGATACGAAGGTACCCCTTATTCTTGGACGACCATTCCTTAATACCGCGGATGCTATCATCCGTGTGAAGGATAAGGAAATTTCTTTGGGTGTGGTACGGATAGAATTGTGTTTAATGTTGAAAAGTCTATCAAGCATTCATATTCTAATGATGAGTCTTGTTTCAGGATTGACGTTATTGATGATGCTTTAGACCGAGAGTTCCTGGAACTAATGGAGACCGACACTGGAGATGAGGAGATTGCTAATTTAGGATCGGGAGATATATCTGATGATGATTTGTTTGCAGAGGTTATGGCGCTTAGCTTGGATGAGACACCTTCTCCCGAGGATGAGAGTTTTGAGGAGGTTGTTGCTGATGGAAGTTCGAGGGTACCGAATTCTGTTGATGTACCACCCACTGATTTGGAGCTTAAGCCATTACCTTCCCATTTGGAGTATGCTTATTTGTCAGGTGAATCTTCTTTACCCGTGGTTATCTCGTCCTCACTCTCGAGTGACAAGAAGGATTGTCTTTTGTCTGTGCTTCGAGCCCATAAGCGGGCTTTTGCTTGAAGACCACCGATATTCCAGGTATTAGTCCTAACTTTTGCCAGCATAAAATAGATTTTGTTGATGATGTTAAGCCCGTTGTCCAGAGACAAAGGAGGCTTAATCCGAACATGAAAGAAGTTGTTAAGAAAGAGGTCATTAAGTTGTTAGATGTCGGGATCATTTTTCCTATTGCTGATAGTCCTTGGGTTAGTCCTGTTCATTGTGTGCCCAAAAAGGGGGCATGACAGTTATTGAGAATGAGAATAAGGAACTCTTGGCCACTAGGACTATAACGGGTTGGCGGGTTTGTATTGATTACCGTAAGCTAATA
>CM067169.1:49187902-49327016 GCA_034093135.1 Erigeron breviscapus
CTAAAATGAAATTTACTTTAGGCTTTGGTGTATTCGTTGAACACAGAGGGCATTGTAAATTTCAAGTGGGGGCATTTTGAGCAAGTATGGAATTTTCTAGCTCTTTTAAGACAAAAACTCTACACATGTAAAATGATTGGCCCAAAGTGATAGGGGGCATTACCCCCGGTGTTATACACTTACATCCGCCCCTGATCATCAATGTACTTGCAGCATAGTTTACATACACACCGTAAACGAGCCAAAGATTTAACAGGCATTCTTGACAAGATGTAAAAGAAGGTGTCTGAAGGCAACTGATCAACTATATGAAACTGGTTGAAAATATATTGTGTTTTAGAATCTTGTTTGATTATAAGACAAAAACCTGCATGTATATATATAGATATGTATGACACCGACGATCACAATTAAAGTTAGAATGAATTAATCCATAAATTATAGCTAATATATATATATATAATGGTCAAACTTCACGGATGTTACAATATATATACAACAAGATATATTACCTACAGTGCCGGTTTATGGTTTTTGAAAGCCTTAAGCGATATCAATTTTAAAGACCTAGTTCATTAGCATATGAATTAAAGTAATACAAAAAAAAAGTATCTCGACTTATGTTATTGAACTACAATGCAAAAACCAATATGGGTGTTACTACAATGCAAATTATATAATAGTACATAGCCGAACGTCCAAACAATAAGTCTAGTATAAAAAATATTGAGGCCCTAGATTTTTAAAAGGTCTAAGTCAAGTCCCTAGTAGCCAAAAGCTCCCTATTCTCATTTTCAATAACAGTCATACCCCCCTTTTTGGGTACACAATGGACAGGGCTAACCCAAGGACTATCAGCTATAGGGAAAATAATTCCCGCATCTAACAATTTAATCACTTCCTTTTTAACTACTTCTTTCATATTTGGATTTAGCCTCCTTTGTCGCTGGACAACGGGCTTAACATCATCGACAAAATCAATCTTGTGCTGACAAAAGTTAGGACTAATACCTGGAATGTCGGTAGTCTTCCAAGCAAAAGCCCGCTTATGGGCTCTAAGCACAGCAAGAAGGAGTCCTTTCTCGTCACCCGAGAGTGAAGACGAGATGACAACTGGTAAGGATGACTCACCTGCTAAGTATGCATACTCCAAATGGGCAGGCAGCGGCTTAAGCTCTAAATCTGTAGGTGGTACATCAACTGAATTAGGTACCAATGAGCTTCCATCAGCAACTACCTCCTCAAAACTCTCATCAACTAGAGGTGTCTCATCCAAACTAAGAGTCATAACTTCAGCAAATAGATCATCATCATCAATTTCTCCAGCTCCTAGATAAGCAATCTCCTCATCCCCCATATCTGCCTCCATCAACTCCTGAAATTCTTGGTCCAAAGCATCATCTATCACGTCAATCCTGAAACATGATTCATCATTAGAATAAGTATGCTTAATAGACCTTTCGACATTGAAAACAATCCTATCCGTACCCACACCCAAAGATATTTCCTTATCCTTCACACGGATGATAGCATCCGCGGTATTTAGGAAAGGTCGTCCAAGAATAAGGGGTACCTGGGCATCCTCCTCCATCTCTAAGATAACAAAATCAACAAGGAAGACAATATGACCGACAGTGACTCTAATATTTTCAGCAATCCCCATGGGATACTGAAATGAGTGATCGGCAAGCCTAATACTCATGCGAGTCGGGCGAAGGATTCCTAAGGCCAACTTACTCCAAACCGAATAAGGCATCAAATTAACACTAGCTCCTAAATCAGCTAAAGCCTTACAAATTATAGTTCTAATAGAGCAAGTGATTAGAAAACTCCCTGGATCCTCAAGTTTAGGAGGAATGCGGTTCTGCAAGATAGCAGAACACTCGGCATTTAGAAAAGTAGCTTTCGCTTCCTCCAACTTCCCTTTATCCGTCACAAGTTCCTTGATGAACTTGGCATAGTGAGGCATACCCTGTATCAAATCAACTAAAGGAACATTAATATGCACATTAGAAACCATTTGAACAAACTTATTGTATTGTTCCTTTAGCTTAGCCTTCTTGAACCGTTGTGGAAATGGCACTTTTGGTTTGTAAGCCTTAACCTCGGGTTCCACAACCGGTTTTGGTGGAGTGACCGGAGTCTTCACGGTCGGATTCTCCTCCATCTCAATCTCCTCATCTACTTCATCATCAACAATGCCTGAATCATGTACATCCGAAACAACCACATTAGGCATAGAAGGAGGGTCATATGACTTACCTGTACGGGTTGTAATGGCTTTGGCCTCCTCATGGCGAGCTGGAGGCGGTGTGTACTTCTGCCCCTGATTGTGTCCTTGATTCGGTCCCATGCTAAATTGAGGCTTAGGATTCTGTTGAGTAGTGCTAGGTAAAGTACCTTGTGGCCTAGAAAGGGCAGCCATCCTACTCTCAAGATCCTTGAAGTTCACACATTGATTTTTCATGTTTATCTCAACCTTGCCATCAATTCTATCTAACCTCTCATTCAACGCCTTGGTATCATCCCGAATAATTTTGATGCTATTGTTGGTTTCGGCCTGATTACTTACCAATTGCTTCATCATTTCCCTCAACTCGGCATTAGGATCGGCATTAGAGGAAGAAGAACCGGATCCTTGTCCTTGTTGAGGTTGTTGTTGAGGTTGACTTTGGAAATTGTCCCTTTGCCATCGATTTCCTGAAAAATGAGAGTTGTTAGTAGGAAAAGAAGAGTTATAAGTGGGATTACCTGAAGGACGGTTTTGGTAACCGGTATTGCGTTGGTAGCTTCCTTGTTGTTGGTTTTGGATGTAGTTAACATTTTCGGGTCCCCGACTTGGACAATCTTCCGAATAATGCATATTCCCACAATGGTCACATCCATCGGCAACAACCTTCACATCCCTTTCAATGGCCCCAAATCGACTCTCTTGCATAGCAAATCCTTTCTCCATACGCTCAGATAGCGCTCTAATCTCTCCAATCATTCCCGAATCATGACTAGCTTCCGCCTTTGCAACTCGGCCTTGGCTAGTACCCTTCTTCAACCTTCTCTCATTCTTTAAAAACCTATCATCATCCATGTTTGCGTTATCCTTTGCCATGGATTCCAAGATTTCATAGCCCTCATTTGGTGTGATCTTGTTGAACCCACCACCAAAAGCATAACCTAGCTCACGTTTGGACTTCTTATTGAGCCCATCAAAGAATAGTTCAACATATTGCTCTCTAGTCATATTATGACCCGGGCAATTTCTCAACATCTCTTTAAATCGGATCCACGCATCAACAACATCTTCATCTTCGTCTTGGGCAAACGACCTTATCAAGTTCTCCAACTTTCTTTGGGTTCTAAGTGAGTAGAACTCACCAATAAAGGCTTGCTTAAGTTGGTCCCAAGTCGTAATGCAATTTTCCGGAAGGTCATTGAACCAATCAAGAGCATCGCCGGTAATAGACATTGGAAATGTCTCGAGTTTTACGGCATTCATTTGATTCTGCCCGTATTGGTATAACCTAGCCAACTTCTCAAATCTTTCTAGATGTTGATAGGGATCCCACTTCCTTTTACCATCGAATTGTTGTTCCTCAATGCTCTTAAGATGATTACCCTTTAGGTTGAAATCATGAGCAATTTGAGGAGGCCTAATAGGACTACCCCGGTTTGCAGGAATAGTGCGAACCCTTTCGCCATACCGTATATCATTTGGGTCCCTTTCCTCATCCGCCATCTCGGTCTCTTCTACCTTAACTTCAAGATCAAAAAATTCGTCCAAATTAAACCCCTCCTCGTCTGAATCAGGAGTGGGCTTAGCAAAGGGTGAGAATGGTGGAGGTGTTGTGAGGTTAGATCTACGTCTAGATGGTGTTCTCAACGGACTATTAAGAGGTAAACCCGAAGACCTCAAGTTCATCAACTAAAAAGTAGACCTGCAAAACACAACTAACCAAACACGTCAACTGCACCTGTGATAAGATAAGAAAAGAAAAACTAAACTATTAAAGCAAATAACTTCCTCACGCGTGAGGAAGGATCAAACCACTAAATTAACAACTAAAACGGCACACAATCCCCGGCAGCGGCGCCAAAAACTTGATGTGCTAAATCGAGTTTAAAATTTTTAAACTAGAATCACCTTAAAACTCACTACTACGCACTCACGGGCAGTGGACCCGATCGTTTGTAATATAGTTAACAGGTAAGACCGTGTTCGTTCGCAGGGATTGGTTGAACTAGTTGTTTCATAAAATGGTTTGGAAAAAGGGTGTTACTTCAATCTCTTTTTAACAGAAAATTAAAAACATAAAATGAAATGAAACTTCAGACAATAATATTAAAATTCATCCACCTTGACTTCCCTCGACTTCAAATGTGATTGCTTTTAATTAAGATCAAATTCTTTCGAGTTTAAAGACAGTCGTGAAAAGAATAACTTGCTCACGTGGTACCACCAACCGTAAACAAATCACCTCTTCACCTAAATTACTAGCTAAATTACCCCAGCCGGTACCACCAATGCTTAAGACAACTTCACTAATAAATAGTCTACTTGACTATCAAATTACCAATTATTCCTATGTAAAATAACGTGGTACCACCAACCGTTATTCAACACGTTGACAAAATGATTCCTTTTATTAAAATGACATTCACTATCATACCATGAACTAGTGACAATTGCTTATAGACAAACAACTCTTTTCAAATCACATATCAATTCAACTAGTACCACTAACGAAGAATTAATACACAACCAATATTATAATACGAATAAAGGAATTAAATCACCAAGATCACGACACAACGGTAATTGAAATCAACCCTTGAATTAAAACATAGCAATCACATCATTCGTCTAGTTTCATCAAGGTGGATGATAATAGATCTAGCCACTCATGATCAATGGAAAATAATAATCAATAAAAGAGACGAACATATTGTACCAATTGCTTGAAGAAGATAAATTACTAGACAAGAAAAGTAGATACGATCCAGATGGGTGCCCGTGAATCTTCAGTGGATCCGCCTAAGAAATCTTGCTTGGAAACCTGATAGAACCCTAATAGAGCAGCTCCTGGAAAGGATGAAGTTCTTAGAAACCCTTAGGAAAATTCTCCCCAAAAGTCACCACCCGTTCAGAAACTTGGCCAGCTATTTATATGAATTAGTCGCGTAACGCCCGTTACATATGGTAACGGCCGTTACCATCCATCGACACCCATAACGGCCGTCACCCTTGTGACGCCCGTCACACCTCCTTTGAAAAGCATACGGCCGTAAGGAACCCGTTACAGTAACTCGCCAATTTGCAACCATAACGGCCGTCACCCTTGTGACGCCCGTTCAAACTTGACCTAGGTCCCTAACGCCCGTCACCCTTGTGACGGCCGTTAGGACCTCCAGAATACGTTTCTTCATCTTTCACTTGGTTTCAACCGAATCTTTTTCCCGAGTCTTCCATAAATCATCAAAATCAACCAATTCATCCGCATAATCATTTTCCAACCTGAAAACACTAAACATACCTCAAAGCATCGAAAGTTGGAAATAAAACTATAAAAACGACGAATAAATGGTTCTAAATTCACGTGGGAAATGGTATAGAATATGACACATCAGGGACTGTCGATGTCTCCGGTAAGACGGATAGGAGAGAACCAGCAGTACCTCCTCTTAATTTTTGGCCGGGTGCATTGAACGAGAAGCATGCATGGTTAGAGTTTGATGGGGCTAGGCAACCCCACAAGAACAATTATTTGAACAAGCTTTACACGCTTCATAAGCAAGTTGTTTGCCCACCCAGGTATCTTGCTCAATCTGATGCTCGGTTTTTTGGGGTTCAGGGTGATATTGGAAGGTGGTTTAGTATAGAAGCGAGGGTTGGTGATAGGACAGTTAATAGTGATATGTGGCAACAGATTTTCTTAACAGGGAACCTGTCTATCGTGAGTTATGCCTTGAGTTTTATTCTAATTTGAAATTGACTAAGGAATTGAATAAGATCAAGGATATTTTTGAAGAAAGGGTTGTTTTGTTTTACTGTGGGGGATAGCAGAGGAAGCTGTCTATAGCTGAGTTTGGGTTTTATGCTGGGATGTATTCTAGGAAAGAGCTGGATAACCAGGACTTCAGGCAACTTTTGAGACAGGGTTATTATGTCAAAGGTGATTTGGGTGATGGTGAGTCCATTCCACAGTATTGGGGTCGGATTTTTGGAGGAGAGGCTTGGCCTTCTGGTGGGACGGTTAGTGTGTCTAAGATCCACAGTGTTAAGCTTAGGTTGCTTCACAGGATGATAGTTACGTTTTTGGTCCAGAGGTCTACTCATTGGGACAAGGCATACCAGACTGATTTGTGGTTGCTAAAGCTGTTTTCAGAGGGGGCTCCTAGGAAGTTTGCATTGGCCCCGATGGTTGTGATTGATCGCATATGTAATCATTCTGACTCAGAGTTGGTTTTGGGACATTTCATCACCAGGATTTACAAGAGGATGGGTGTATTTGATTCTGAGGAGTGCCAGACCCATCTGTCTCCACAAGTTAATCAAGAGGATTTCCATGTTAAAGAGTTGATTCGGGGGAAGATAGTGAAGAAGAAGCAGGGGAGCCAGCCTGCTAGATTATTGGATGACACTGGTGTTGTTGAGGAACCACCTCCAGACTTGGAGGCTGCTGATGTAGAGATGGGTGATGCTTCCCAGGAGCCACCTAGGATGCGTGGTCATAGCATCCCTGTCCCGAGCTCCTTTGATCTTACGCTTTTGGGACAGACTGTTCAGAATATATATGATGATCAGTAGGCTAGCCGCCGGGCTTTTGATGACTACCAGCGGAGGATAGATCAGGACATGACCTGGATTGGATCACAGCAGGCCCACACAAACTATAGCCTTGATTATTATCAGCCTATGTGGGATGCTCAGTATCATGGCCGGGAGTTTGTTCGACCTGACCCGATTCCTCCATTCTCTCCACCGCCTATTTATGTCCCTGATTATCGTCAGGGGGGTCAGCCTTTTTTCTCTCAGACGATTCCGGGGAACATGTCACCACGACCCCATGATTTAGGAGGTTCTCCCCGTGGTCCAGTACAGTTTGGGGTTTTTCAGGGTGGACATGATGCTGGTGGATCCGGAGGTTTTGCCGGTGGTTCATCTTCCTTTGTTCCTGGTTTTGATGCAGGTGCTTCAGGATTTGATGCTGGTCAGTCAGGGGGAGGTGCTGGTGGTTCAGGTTCAGCTCAGGAGGAAGAGCAAGATTGGGTGACAAGTATTTTTGGCAAACCTGGACTACCCTATGGCTATCATGGACATCAGCAATGAGTGGAGATGATTCCCATCCGGTACCGTGGGATGGAATCATATGATGATTGATTTTGTTGGTATTCTTATGACATTACTTTATTATCATTGTCTGGTATCCACCCTACGGGGTGATGAAACAATTGTAATCTCCTTTGTTTTCTTTTATTTTCTGCATGGTACTTTACTTTGTTTGAACTATTTTGGATATTTTGGATGGTTGGTCTTTTGGAATGTTATTGAACAGGTTTGATCCGATTGATGGCAATACCTAGTGGAACCCAAGTGTGGGGGAGGACCCGTTGGATTTGTTTGATTGTGTGATCGTGTTAGTAGCTCACTATGATGTCATGTGCATATGCTGGCAGTAAGTTCAGCGCAATATTTTGATTGGCATCTTTATTAACATTGTTTCACACACAGCTCTCGCACCTTCCGTTTTGGACTAAGTTTGTTTCTCCTGTCAACCAAATTGGACTTCCTTTTTAGGAAGAGCAATTTGTGGTGCGGGGTCGACTTACTTGTTTTGAAACGGAATGTGTCCATGATCCGGTATGTGTTCTCATTCTTTATGTCTATCTTGCTTACCCCTATTTACCTTTGTTTTGACCGAATATGGACATTGAGGGCATTGTCCATCTTAAGTGTGGGGGGGTGGCAAATAGGTTTAAGCAACCGGATATATTTCTTTTGTTGTTTTGCCATTGAGATTTAGCCGTTCTTGTGGATGTGTCCCTCTCGTAGGCTTTTGGGTTTTATCCAAGAGTAAGGGTTCTATCTTGAACTCTGTATATGATGTGCATGTTTGAGATTGGTTGTTTCGATTTGGTAAGATGACGGAAGATGATATGATTTGAAACTTGTGTTGAGCTTGTCCTTGTGGTAAATTGCTTTTGTCACTTAATTCATAACAACTTAATGAGCAATTTTACTACAAAATTTTTCCTTGGCACAATTTTAATCGGCGAAATGTGTTTTGAACGGTTATTGGGCTGATCCTTGTGGATTGATAACATTACTTGCATACTCAAATTTCCCAAACACCTAAAGTTGTGAGATTCATCATTCATTTATAGATGTGCTAGGTGTTTACGGTTTTGGTTTGATTGCCTTGTAATTTGTCCCTCTCTTAGGCTCGTGGATTTATTCGGGAGTAAGGGTTCCATTTCGAACTCTGAACTAAGATGTGCGAATTTGAGGTTTATTTATTCCATTTCCGGGTTCATTTCTTTGATATGAGTGTGCCGGTGATGTGTTGAGCTAGAACTTGGTGGTGATCGTTACGAGACCGCAGTGAGATCACTTTTGTGATATAAGTACATTGGATGACGAATTGGCATATTAGGTTTGACCCGTATTTTCTTTCTTTCTTTGCACCTTTGCTTTTGTATATTTTTTACCTTTACTATATATACACTTATACATCCTTTTTAACTTAGCCTTTTCCTTTGTATATATCCACTTATATATGTAAACTTTACCTAATTATACCTTACTATACCGATAGTCTAATCTGGGGGGCCATTGATTGTCATTGGTTTGTTTGGACGGTTTGGGAGAGCTTCAATGGGTTATCGGTTGGAATATTCTTGGTCTTTGGGAATACGTCGATTGGTCAAGTTATTGGGGAATGTCTTGGATTGTTCAAAGGAAGTATATTGTTATAGACATTGTTCATCATTGTAAGAGGGTGCCTACTAGTAGAGTAAAAATGATTCAATTAAAAAAAAAATATAAAAATTAAAAAAAAAAAGAGAAAAATGAAAAAAATGATGAAAAAGAAAAAAAAAGGGAAGAAAGGAACTTGGGCTACTAGTGGGTACTTCTCATTTTTAGATGTCTAAAGTTTTGTTGTATCATTAAGAATGGGAGACTTGGTTGAATTTAAGTTGTTTGAAGTTGATACACCACAATGGTGTCGGGTTTTGCTTGGTATTTTTGAGGTGTCTTAGCGGGATAACATCTTAGGGGTTGGTAGTTGTTGGCAATCAATGGTACGGGTTTTGATTAGACTATTTTTGTACATATTTCATACATACCCTATACTTTTGATTGTTTCCTGTCATTTCTAACCTACACTCCCATACTCCATTGTAAATATCCATTATATATACCTTAGCCTAACTATACAACCGTCCTATATGCCTATTTTGATGATGTACTTGGTGCTTACGCCACGTCGGTGGAGCTATGATCCTTGTTCAAGCCTATGGTAAGATATGCATCACGACCGAGCAATGAGTGGTTATTCATATATATATTCAACCCCAATAATAAGTTCGTTGGAGTAGGATGATTTTGATAGGCTCATTTGTTTCACTTTTGCTTAGTCGTGTTATTGAGGCTTGTGGACTGTTCAGATATTGTCAACATTTCGGGTTTTCATTTAAGATTAAAACTGCTTCACCCAACTTTTTGTCATTGACATGCTTGGTGTGGCTTCTTTTTGATACTCGTAATTTGTTTCTATAGCTTCATTGCCAAGGAATGCTTTTTGCTTAATTTCCAGATTTGCTTGAGGACAAGCAATGCTCAAGTGTGGGGGGATTTGATGTGACCAATTTATATAGATCGCCCACATCATTATTGGCCTTTTTCGTATGTGTTTTGAGTCGATTTTGTATGCATTTGGCGCGTTTATGGTGTTTGTTAGTGCATTCAGGTTCTTAGGAGGTCGCGCGTCCATTTGGTACATTTTCTGACGATTTTTGGCCAAAAAGTTGACCCGAGTGTTCGAGTGATGTTGATAATGAAGAACAAAGATTTCAGCAGATATGCACTGTGCCGCAGTGGGAGGGTTATTTCCCCACTGCGCCGCAGTCGTTGGGTACCAAAGATACAAGATTCCAGTGAATTATCACTGCGCCGCAGTGGGAGCATTCACACCCCACTGCGCCGCAGTCAACAACGAATAAACAATTCAGGGACTTCTCACTGCGCCGCAGTGGGAAGTGCACAAGGCCACTGCGCCGCAGTGAGTGCACGAGAGAATCAGGGTTGCAGCCTTTTGCTGCAGATTTTGGGGGAGGTATATAAAGAAAAAAACCCTATTTTCCCAAGTATCAAAATTCTTTCTAAGAGCTGCTCTCCAAGGGATTCCTTCAAGGATCAAAGGTAGATTTCTTCGTCCGATTCATTGAAGATTCACGGGCACCCACTTAGATCGTATCTATTTCATTGTCTTGCAATTTCAATTTCAAGAACGATTGGTACATCATGTTCTTCTTTTATTTTGATTGTTATTTTAAATTAATCATGAGTGGCTAAACATTCACTCATCCACCTTGAGGAAACTAGACGAATGATGTGATTGCTATATGTTTTAATCCAAAGAGTTGATTTCAATTATCGTTGTGTCGGGATCTTGATGATTTAATTCCTTTTTATATATTATTATGATATTGGTGGCATGTGTGTTCTTCGTTAGTGGTACTAGTTGGATGCATATGTGATTTTCAAATGGTTGTTTGTCTATGAGCAATTATCACTAGTTCATGGTATGATAGTGTATATCATTTTAATAAAAGGAGTCATTTTGTCAACGTGCTTTATAACGGTTGGTGGTACCACGTTAATTTCACATAGGCACAATTGTTAATTCGATAGTCAAGCAAACTAATAGTTGGTAAGGTTGTCTAGGCATTGATGGTACCGGCTTGGGTAATTAGACTAGCAACTT
The DNA here is from genome assembly GCA_034093135.1 of Erigeron breviscapus. Lineage (NCBI taxonomy): Eukaryota > Viridiplantae > Streptophyta > Magnoliopsida > Asterales > Asteraceae > Erigeron > Erigeron breviscapus. The sequence goes on from CM067169.1 coordinate 49,198,885, forward strand.
AGGTGATTGGGTAATTTGCTCACGGTTGGTGGTACCACGTGAGCACCTTAATCCTTTTACGATTATCTTTTCAACTCAATGAATTTGGTCTTAATTGAATGCAATCATGTTTGAAGTCTAGCGAATTCAAGGTGGATGATCTTTATTAATATTGTCTGAAGCTTTTCTTTACTTTTATGCGTTTTGTCTTTTAAATTTATTTTAATTTAATTGTCAAAGTGAGACTCGAAGCAACACCCTGTTTTCCAAACCATTTTATTAAACAACTAGTTCAAACCAATCCCCGAGAACGAACACGGACTTACCTCTTAACTATATTGCATACGAACGGGTCCACTGCCCGATACTGTGTAGTAGTGAGTTTCTAGGTATTTCTAGTTTATAATTTTTAAACTCGATTTAGCACATCAGCTACCCATAGTTGTTGTACATTTTTAGACTCTTGCTTATGTTTTGGCATTTATGTAGTTTGCATGTTATGTAGTCGTTGTTTTGTGTTGGGCAGCCGGCGAGTTTCTATTTAAACTTGTTTTGACGATATGACCGAGTAACACCAATGATTAAAGAAACCAAACAGATAACGCCTACTATATCCACATGAGAGTTGATGACTCATGACAGTACGATACTGTGAACAAAAGATCCCCCCAACCACTCCCGTTTAACACCAGTAGACAGTAGCATGCACCAATTTCTTTGCTAAATTCTTTGCTGCTATGTTTTCAACATTTGACTAAACATATATGTAACAAAATCTCTTTTCTCTTCCACCCTGAAGACAAGAGATGGTATAATGGATGGGTCAGGCAGGGTGGGTAAACATGGCATTTTTACACTTTCAACATCAATCACGACTACTAAATACGCTCACAAATCACTATTAGAAACTGCAACAAGTAATATTTTTAACCATCCACTACGTAAAGAAAGGCCAACTGGTCAAAATGAAGTTTTATACACTTTTAACATATTTTAACCAGCTTCTTTGCTATAAACTTTATTAGAGCAAGTTTAGTTACCTGAAGTACCAGGCCAGGTGCTCCGTTGCATATTTAGAGCTTAACCAAATGACAAGAATTTTGGTTTTTTTTCAGAGTCATATTAGATTGATCTATATATAGATTTATCTCATGTATAGCCTTTTGTTTAGTTATGATCAACATAGGTGATAAAGAAATGTAAACTGCTCTAATACTTTTGTGATTTGTAATTTACTTTCATGTCTCTTTTAATACTAGAATATTGGAAAGTCGGCGGTTTGCTGCAAGGTCAAAGGAAAGAAAGATGAGATACATTGGCGAGCTTGAAATCGGCAGTGTGCTACGATTAGTTGTCATCTGTCTTTCATGTCTCTCTTACTATTAGTTGTGATCTGCGAGTTAATTTCTTTTGGTCTTTTGAACACGGGATTTAAGTCTATATTATATATATATATATATAGAGAGAGAGAGAGAGAGAGAGAGAGAGATATATATAGAGAGAGAGAGAAGATATAGAGAGAGAGAGAGAGAGAGAGAGATAGATATATATAGAGAGAGAGAGTTTGTCAAGCTGATAGTATTAGCCAAAACTGGTTAAAGTGGAGAATATTTTAAATGTATCACAAACTTGGTTTTGAATATAGTATTATGTTTCAACTTCCTGTCATTTATTTATTCCCATGGGTCTACATGATGTATTGTGTGATTATGATAGAAGGTAATTAGCTTCGCGCAAAATGTAAGATACTATATCAGATTCGATAGTACTATAACCTTATGACATTAGGTACTTTTATGGGTTGTAGGAAACATTTATGAGATATGGGCCTTGGGAATTATAAGATAAGATACAAGCATATGAGTTTCATTTGAACATAAATTAATGAACCACTAGATATGGTTGAATTTTAAGAAAATAGCATTTTTGTTTAATTTCCCCCAAATGAGATAAAAAGGATTTCAGAAAGTGATGGTCATACATACTCAAAATCCAGCCACTTCCTATAAAGATTTCCCTTTTATTAGCTTCAAAGAATCTATAATTCTAACTTACATCCATATAACATAATTTGGGTCTAATAAAAATTCAAACAAAACTGTACCCAACCCATATTTCTTTAATTACTAATCAATCGCACTACTACAAAAATCTTAATAGAGACCCCCAATACAAACCAGTTTTAAATTTTTTTGATAAAACTGGTCTTAAAAAAGAAAAGGAGACCAGTTTTTAACAAAAAATGGTTTCTATATAAACAAAGGGGTTTGAAGTGAACAAAACACGTCTCTATAGTTACAAATGGAAACCAGTTTTGAAGCAATAACTGGTCTCTTTTCATAAACACCGGTTTTGTATTAAACACATCTCTAAACCCATCTAAATAGAAACCTGTTTACAAAAAAACACGTCTCCATGGTAATCTAATAGAGATCGGTTCTGAAGCAACACGTCTATAAACTTTCATATATCTTAATTTTAGCATTGCGCGCGTCTGAAAAAATTGAAATTCCCTCTTATTTTTTTGAACAAATCCATCGCCTTTAGCTTTTACATCTCTCAAACACATCCAACATTTCTTTTTTCATTCTCCTCATAACTACCAACATATCATCTCCATAGTAAGCAACGGAACCGCCACCACTGACGAGCACCTGGAACCACCATCGTACTGCCACAACTCACACATCCATCTCCGTTGGCTATCACCACTAAAAATACGGTAAAATCTATTTATTTTAGTTTTAGGGTTTTGAGATTGCTGTCTAATTTTCAGATCTGCTAGTTAATTTAAAATCATTCATCTTTTATAATGATCGTGAAAATAAAAATGAAAAATATTATATAGGTTAAGCCGTAAATTAAAGGTATTAATATGTATGTAGATTGATTACATTAGTTTATGTTTTTGATAATTGTTTTTCTTGCTCTTAATTCAATTTGTTCATTTGTGGTTTTAATGAAGTGATCGAAACAAGTCAAGATGTTGATGGGATATTTATTTTTTAGGCTTAGAAGATCCCGTCGTGAAAGAGGTAAATCATTAGACATCTTTTTTAATTTAACTCTAATTAGGGGAAAAAGTAAATGGTTCTGTTTTCATATGAGCAATGGGTGATAAGTTAAATTAGATTAATGCTTAATTTATTTATTTATTGTAGCATTATGCTCAGGGATATTGTTTTTTCTTCTTGAAAAACTACGTCTAGGTCTAGCAATAGTTGATACTCTAGTTATACAAGATGTATAGTCGTTTTGGTTCAGTTTACATCTTTATTTGTTGAACCATGCCTTCAAAACTGGAATGCATAAATACACTTAAAACTTGAAGGCTAGTTAGACATTTGTTGATCTTTTAATTCTTCTTAACCATTTTTCCTTTGGAATGAAATGGTAATCTTTAAGTTTTTGAGTGATGAGTACAATTGACGATTAATTTATAGGGATTATTACTTTAGGTCGCTATTTTTTTGGTTTTGTAGGATCGTTTGGGTGCGGAGGCAGAGGTTTTGCTTGAACCAAATGGACTAAGTGTTGATGGAATGATATCTTTGAGTACATATGTTGTTAGATCAGTTGTAGCGGATATGATTGGGTCACCGTTAAGGTAATGCAGATCGAAGACAACAAAGTTCTGCCTGATATATTGTCATGGGTGAGCAATTCATTTAGTTACAACCTTTTTGGAATTAAGTTTTACAGTAATAACAATGGTTTAGTAGCTACCTTGCTCCAAAGTAAGTTCTAATGACATCTAATATAGTTTGTAACTTAACATGCTAAGGAATGAGAAAACTTAGAATGATGGGATAGTGACAAATGCTCTTATATTGGCTGTTCTTTAGTTAGTTTTCTTTGTTAGGTTGTTTTAGTGCTCTATTTTGTTGTTTTTATGATTTTTTCTTGTTGAATTATTATTGTTATTTTTGCTGTTTTTGTTATGCTGTTTAACTGCTGTTTTGCTGGTAAATTACCTGCTTGAAAGCTGTTGAAGCTGTTTTTTGCTGCAGTGTTTTGTTGCAGATTTTTGCAGTAAATTAGTTGCTGGAATTTGTTTTGTTGACTATTTTAACATGTTTTTTGCTGTTGTGCTTTACTGCTTTGTTTTGCAGTAATTTAGTTGCTGGAAGCTGTTATATTGGCTGTTTTTAGCTTTTGTGTTGCTGATATTTAAGCTGTATTATTGTTGTTAATGTGCAGAATTTCATGGCTGTTTTGAGGCTATTATTAGGCTATTTCGTTGATGTTTTACAACTTTCTTTGGGTGATGTTTATAATAGATCTTATGAGGCTTATCAATCATCAAGTAAGTTTTTTTGTCCCTACTAAGACGAATTCTTAGATCCATCTCTGCTTGTATTTGCACCAACGATATAATTTTTTATCCCCGTGTACTACATAAATTAGAGCGTAACCAATAGTTGTAATTGAATATTTAGTGTAACTGATAAGTAAGCCAATACCAAATGCCATAACTTAATATGGATTTTGGTCTATCAATATATGATTGTTACTAGTGATAAGCAAGGTATGTTTGTGATATAATAAGTTGCTCTAGTTTCCTTTATATATCTTTATATCGAGCTTAGATCAATAAGTAAGTTGTTTTCAAAAAATGCACTTACTAATTACCTTTTTTTTAGTCTTTCACCACAGTCCATAAATGCATATCTAAGTTATTTTATTTGCTTTTGCAATATGGATGTAACTTTGATTGTTTAGTAGAAACTTTGATTTACTTGTCCTGTTGTTCTAAACATGCAGAATTAGAAGGTGCAAGATGGAAGCTCTATGAAGATCAAGATATATATATTAGTAATAGAAAAGAAATTATGTACTAAAAATTCATGATATATGTTACTACTCTTTGGAATTGTCATGTTTTATATACTTGGAGTTATATATATTTAGCTATTCGATATTTGTGATCAAGATATATGGGTGATTTGTTAATGAATATATGAATCTTCTAAATTTCAATTTTCTAGGTTAAATTTCCAGCAAAGCTTTATATGATATTGATATATTTGCATTACGAAAACCGATTTCTATATAAACTGGGATTAAGAAAGGAAATCAGTTTCTACTTAAAAGAAGGTTTGTATACGTATACAAGGGAACCAGTTTTACTATTAAAAATGGTGTATAAACATATAAAGAAACCGGTTGTACTAATAAAAGTGGTGTCTAAACATACTATAGAAACCAGTTCGGTGATCAAAAGAGGTTTCTATATGTTTACAAGGAAACCGGTTTTCACGAACTAATAGAAACCCGTTTAATAAAGACCGGTTCTAAAAGTGGTTTCTAAAGCCTCTTAAAACAGGTCTTCAATGCTTTTTTATGTAGTAGTGTCGGGTCCATCTAGCTATTATATTTATGATAGTGAAGTGATGTAGTCTATAGGAGTTGGTTGAATGTGAACACAAAAAAAAAATAGCGCAATTCATGGACGTGGGCGCATGATACTCATATTACTATGCCTCTGAATTATTGCTGGTAAGCTACTTAAAAACAGGATGACAAGCTTAATGTATGTTTTTATGTAAAGGGTTATTATGGTTAGGTGTAGACACCGGCTGTTACTGTATGGTTATCAATTTGGTTTTAGGTAGGTGTTTGAATGGACATTTTTCAAAAGGATTGTGAAATGAACAGTGTGTCATGAGACTTGAGAGTTTAGCACGAGACTTTGTCACAAGAGTCTTCTTCTTTATAACGAGGAGATTTTCTTCATACACTAATATATGTATGAAGCTCAAGCTTATATTAGGGTGGACGGAGTGTATAAGGGAGGGGATATGTACCGGTCGGGTACCTAATTGAACACCGCCCCATGGTAGCGTTATCTATTAGGCGGGAAGGATGGTGGGGAGGATTGTCCCTGGTCTATCTCCACCCTTATATTCTTTTTTTTTCTTTTGTTGTCTTTTGTCATTATTTGAGTGGGAAGAGGTGGGGAGGAGTAGCGAGGTACTCCGTGCAAGTGGGAAAAGGTGGGAGGGAAAAAAAAGTGGGGAGGAGTGGCGAGGTACTCCCCCACCCAAACAGTAACAATAAAAAAAATATTAGTATCTTGAATATCCTATCTGAGGATAGATTGTTGCTACTTAAGCGTGTAAGTGGAGTTTTATGACATGGTGTATTAATCGTACTAATTGGGTTGAGTGGTGGCCTGGTGGGGCAGCGATGGACGTTTAGACTTCATTCTCTTAATTTTAAAGACTACTTAAATTGTTTAAAAATCACTCAAGTTTAAATGATTTTAATCATTAAATAAGCCTCGTATGCATAGTAAGTTTTCAAAATAATTGCTTGAAAATTTAGTGTTATAATGTTTTTCTCCCCAACGTCTTTCGCTTTTTATGGCTACGCTACTAATCACAAGTTGCTTAGCTTGTCAATCGGTTCCCGAGGTTTAAGATCGTGGTTTTTCTCAAAAAGTCGGATTTTCTTTGAAACCAGTTAACTTTGTACAATATATTGTAAAAGGCAAAAACAACCAAAAGAACGACAATTTTAGTTAAAACTTAAAAGGATAAGGCAAAAATGGTTTTTTGTTAAATTAGGCGGCCAATAGACGATACTAATTTCACACAAAAACAACACTCCAACGCCCGTTAGAAAAATGGACCTGATTTTGCACCAGCTTTTGTAACTCTCGTAAGACGCTAAAGTAGTGTCTAACGATCATTAACGATCATTGGAGAAAAAGACCTAACTCCTTGTTTAATAAAGGAACCTAAGTTGCAACCGTTATTGTTATTTCCGTTAAACATCCAAAGCCGTAAGCTCTTGTTAGAGTCTTTTAATGCTTTTTAACAATGAGGACTACTTTTGCAAGATATTTAACGACAGGGACTAATATTGCACAAAATGTGTGCGACACGAAAAACAATGCACACAATTTTATATACGAGTCTATGTGTATGTTTGGCAAAAGTAGCTGGAGCTAAAGGTTGGGGCTGAAACTAGATGTTGGGGTTGGGATTAGAAGCTGGGGCTGAAAGCTGAGGTTGTAAAACTAAAGCTTTAAATTGTATATACCTGTTTGGCAAACATAGCCAAAATTGTATACTTACATTAATGGGCATACAATTTATTTTTATTAAAAAACATTGGAAAATAAACAATACTAATAAAAAATACCATTTACTATTCTAATAATGTTGTACCATAATATGTTAGTATATAGAACCACTTGTAATAACCGTCAAATTTCGAGTTATTATACCGAACAATTTAATTCAATGACTAACTTGGTATTCATAGGCTTAAATCATTTTTAATTAACGGACATATAGACAATTGTTAACTCGGGTACGAAAGTAACCCGATATGATTTGCTATAACTAAATTTAATTAGTGCATGAGTTAGAGCATCCACAATCACATTAAGTCATTAATAGCTTTTTATTTTGTCAACTCACCATTCCATTAACTTCAATCTATAAAAAAGTTGTCACTCCAATGGAAAAGCTTTTTTAAAGCTTTTTTTTAATTAAATTCCTATACATATAAGAAAAAGCTTTTGGCCAAAAGCTTGAGGTTTCTCAACCTTTTAATCAAATAAGTGTTCTTACCCAATGGTATCAACCTTTTACAAAGACTTTTTTTCACAAAATAAGTCTTTCACTTTACACCATTGGAGATGCCCTTAATTTTAATGTCAGAATCTCATAAACTTTAGATCCTGCTGTTGTCATATCCAAACATAATTGTTGGCAAAATACCACCGTTTTAGTTAAATATCAAGTAACTATTTCATCATCCCTCTATCGTCTAACTACTTAGATAGAAATCTATTTTACACTTGATTAAGGTTTTAGAGAAGCTCAAAACACCACATTCTAACCAGCTAGACATCTCGAAATCTCAGCCCTCTTGTAAGTAAATTAGTATCCTAAAAACTCTTACTAGATAATACTTTAAATTATTTACAAAAACTTACGGTATTATCACCTTAAATGGTCATGTTAACGTATGATATCATTTTAGAATTCCGAATCAGTGTTCACACTATTCACTCATCTAATACAAGAAACAATGCACAAGTAGCTTACTCATCGCCACCTTATTACCAAAAGTTTGATCACCTCCTACAAGCACCTTATAAGGTGAGGTGCTTACAAGCACCTCAATCACCCTTATCAACAACTAGCATGGTACCTGCGAGTTGCAACGGCTCCAATTTCTAGCGCGTGAGATGTCGTAAGATTAAAAGAAGTAGAGAAAGCGAGATATCATCGTCAAACTTATTTTAGTAGATGGTATTGCTATAGAGATGATATTATCCGAAGTACCAACATTTCTTCAATTGACAGAAAAACTCTAGGCTACTTCAGTTAGCTTTTGCTCCTTGACATCTTTAAAATACTAATAGTCTAATACTACTACTTTGAAATTACAAGACTGTATATATAGATAACTTAATAATACTATTTTGAACACAATGCCTTTCACGGCAAATTACAATTAGAAGAAAACCCAAAACAATACGTTATAGACAATGACTCAACATGGATGATGATGATACCATAACTTCTATGCTACGCTCTTCAATCTCTCAACTATTGCAGCATATTGACTATTGCAGCAACAGTAGCATCCTGGATTTCGGTTCTTGAGGTTCCTGCTGACATCAGAACTACAGGATATACTCGTTCCAATTAGGACCCTTCTGTCCTTTTAAAGGGTTGATGTTATTTTTGCACTAATTTTTTCACATGGCACGCCATCCAAACCACCACCAAAAACAGATAATACAAAATCTGAGGCTTTGACGATCTTCTTGGTGGAGTAGCTGCACCCTGCAAAAAGAAAATAGGGATCCCTTTCTGTTTACCCCTTTATCAACAATTGGGAGTTGGGACACTTGACATAACCAACATGAACACTACTTATAACATCAACAGACTCTATGATAGAACAGTTACCTTGGCTTAGGCAAACTGAAAATGGAACAAAAAAATGTTTGCGTGTCAACCGAACCCAACCCAGCCCATTACGACCTCTATAGGCAGAAACTATAAAATGCCCTAATGTCTTACAAGTTATCCTCACCCAAACTCAACTGCTTCAATGCCTGATCAACTTCAAAATTACGTGAACAGCCAATTTCCTCCGTCATTTAGACTGAAGGAGCTATTCCAATTAGACAGTAATTACATCCAAATTAATTTCTACAGAACTGGGACTGGGGAGGTGCTAGCATAAGGGTCACCACATTGCTGAAAGGAGCAGATTAAGTAACCCGAGTATCATAGGAGCTAGTACCCTAAATAACTCCAGAAGATCCTGTAGACAGTGTTGAAATGGATTCAGGACTATGCCCATCTGGTAAATTTAATTGCATTACTTCTATATTCTAGCCAAGCTTCTTTTACAATGAGAGAGACAATGTTCAAGAGCACAACCATTAATCATAGGAGTTTTCCCGTCTAAGTTATAAATGAGCAAAGACAACCCGACAGGCCCATTTCGACCAAAACTAAAGGTGAGTGAACCATAAACTCGTCAAATCCAACATGACTCATAGTTGGAGTAGAAAGGTAAGATGGGTAGAAGTATAGTCCATACGAGATATAATTCAGAGGGTAATGTGGTAAATGTAACCCATAGTTGCCTGAACATGGGTAGTGGTTGGACCAGCAGTAAAGTTCCCACCTGCAAAGATGGCTAATGTCGTGGGACCAGTAGTAGGGTTCAAACCTGTTAGAGCCGAACTCAAATTGTGAAAATATCACCATAAAGATACATCTATGAAGTTTGTACTTTCTGCTCTTCATAAACAAACTTTGGCCTGCAACATCGAAGCAGTGAAGTCATTTCAACCAGAACCAACTTTGGCCTGTGACCCAACCCTCCCAACACGTGTATACTGGATAAATCTCTAAAATTTGAGCATACATATTGAAACTCGGAAACTTAAAACAAATATGTATGCAGCCAAAATGATCAGAAGCCATATTCATTGCATAGAATATCTGTAAAAACTATAGCACAGAATAACGTCTTTACCTCACAAGCTCCCTGAGAAAAATTCCGTTGTGGCTGTATAAACTATGAACAGTTAGATTCATCAATCTAGAAAAATGCATCCATAATGTCAAATATATTAAGTTGCTTAGTACTAAAGAAACCTCCACCATAAGCAACCCATTCCTTATATCCAAAGGTACATCATAATCAGTACTTAACTAACCATTAACCACTTCAAAACCTGCCATTTACTAAAACCAACCTTACCTTTATAGTCGGGCAATACCAACAAAAAGTATTACCTTTGTTGCGCTCATGTTCTCAATAAAGTTTATAGACTCCTGAAAGTTTAAATGATACCAAAACACCCTCAAAAGAGACGTATAAGTATAATAAAACATCCGGGGTGTGATTTTTAGTCGGTGTATGATCTCCACAACCTTCTGCTTCGTTGTCAAGTAACTCACCTCAACAGTTTCGGGTCAACTTTTTTCCTTTAATTTAGTCCATTTACTTTCTTGCAGACAACATCCTATATAGGACCTGCCGTGTTGGAGCAGGTTTGAGACACAAAACTTAATACTTAATATCGATATCAAGTAATTGCATAAGACATATTTGACGAAACTCACAACAACTGTAAGATGTCTCCAGCCATCCACTCAACGTGCTTGCTGCTGTCATTTTCACAAAGCCTCCATTAGAAGCTTGCATATAACTTCATCTAATCTTATCTTATAAATCTCACTTCACATAAGCTAAAATACTTTTTTGTTATCAAATACAACATTTATGTTTTTAAGGATTATCTATGAGTTCGATAAACAAAAAAACAACAAATTCGTGAACATAATACTTTGAAAATATCATTAATTAGATAACTATAAATAAAAATTGAAGAAATGACAAAATAAACATACATCAGCAGATGATACAAACAATAAACAAAAGATTAAACATATAAAATTCAAAATAAGAGTTAAAAACGTACTGTCCGGTTACCCAACCATCCAACTTGCCCAATTTATCGGCTTAAAATCCACTAACAATTAAAAAAGAGCAACTTCAATTACCTGAAACATAACATCAAAGATCTTCCTCATTTTGAACCCTTGTTTCCGGAATGAACATCAGAACACACATTCATAAGAAAAAACTCGACTCGATACTATTTCGCATGCAAGCTTACCTTGTACATTTTGTGCAATATTTGCTAATTGATCCAATGTTGTCCGCTCCAGATGCCCAGAAGCATCAAGAACCTAAAACTTTGAACTTCCTAAGATGCAAAGAAGCTAAGTAACTTAAATAGCACAAAATAATTACGTTCTCAAATCTCAAGACATTGAAATCAAGCTCAAATATTGTATGGCAAATCTATATAGATCATGACACCATTCACACCTAGCAAGTGAATCCGGAAAAGAACTTTTACCATGTTTAAAGTAGTGTTTCTCAACTAAAAAACTTTATAAGTGACATTTACCATTAGTCAATGGCATCATCTTATAATCAAAGCAAATATTTATACATTCTTTTGCACATTACTTCACAAAATAACAGATAATTTTTTAAAGCGGCAATAAGAAAGAAATACAACCATATGAATGTGAACTTTTGTATATTACCTTTTTAAGTGGGCAACAAAGTCTTGACGACCATGGGCTTCATCATCTCGAGCTCGTATTTTCCCATCATGAACTTATACATCAGAGAACATATACATACACAAAAAATAAAGATCAATACATATGAATTTGAAAAATAAATTTATAATAATAATAATAATAATAATATAGATGTACAACAATTTAATCAGAAAATAATAACAATAACAGAAATTAATAATAAATAATCAGAATATTATATTTCAAAGTGGATCAATTTTTCGAAAATTTATGAAACCCTTAAATATGGTGATGGCGGCGGTGGTGTTGGGGATCGATGCCAGCGGTGGTGATTGACGGGGTCGGTAGTGATGGTTTTGGGGATTCATGACGGCGGTCGTGATGAACGATGGTGATTAAAAACGGTGGTTTGTGATGTTTTTCGGAATACATGGCGGTGGTGGTGATGGTCGGATTTGGGAGACGGGTAGCGACGGGTCGGAATTCAGAGGCGGTGATGATGATGGACGGTTGTGCGATGATGGATTAAAATCAGAATCAGAGAGATATGTGTGCTGTTGTGTGTGTTTAGGGTTGGCAGAGAAAGAATGAGTGGAATGGGGAGCGTGTGTAGAGGCTGGTTTTGTTTAGACAGGGGTATTTTCGGAATAAAAAAATACCTGAATTTTAAGAAATCCAATATCCCTCCATGTCACTTCAAAATTTGTTAGTTAATGCCTATATGGCATGCTTTAAAATGCAAGAAAGGCCAAAAATGTTGATATTGCATCTCTATAGAAACTCTACGGATTAGTTTTTAACATAGAAAATTCAAAATAAGAGTTAAAAACGTACTGTCCGGTTACCCAACCATCCAACTTGCCCAATTTATCGGCTTAAAATCCACTAATAATTAAAAAAGAGCAACTTCAATTACCTGAAACATACATCAGCAGATGATACAAACAATAAACAAAAGATTAAACATATAAAATTCAAAATAAGAGTTAAAAACGTACTGTCCGGTTACCCAACCATCCAACTTGCCCAATTTATCGGCTTAAAATCCACTAACAATTAAAAAAGAGCAACTTCAATTACCTGAAACATAACATCAAAGATCTTCCTCATTTTGAACCCTTGTTTCCGGAATGAACATCAGAACACACATTCATAAGAAAAAACTCGACTCGATACTAATTTCGCATGCAAGCTTACCTTGTACATTTTGTGCAATATTTGCTAATTGATCCAATGTTGTCCGCTCCAGATGCCCAGAAGCATCAAGAACCTAAAACTTTGAACTTCCTAAGATGCAAAGAAGCTAAGTAACTTAAATAGCACAAAATAATTACGTTCTCAAATCTCAAGACATTGAAATCAAGCTCAAATATTGTATGGCAAATCTATATAGATCATGACACCATTCACACCTAGCAAGTGAATCCGGAAAAGAACTTTTACCATGTTTAAAGTAGTGTTTCTCAACTAAAAAACTTTATAAGTGACATTTACCATTAGTCAATGGCATCATCTTATAATCAAAGCAAATATTTATACATTCTTTTGCACATTACTTCACAAAATAACAGATAATTTTTTAAAGCGGCAATAAGAAAGAAATACAACCATATGAATGTGAACTTTTGTATATTACCTTTTTAAGTGGGCAACAAAGTCTTGACGACCATGGGCTTCATCATCTCGAGCTCGTATTTTCCCATCATGAACTTATACATCAGAGAACATATACATACACAAAAAATAAAGATCAATACATATGAATTTGAAAAATAAATTTATAATAATAATAATAATAATAATAATATAGATGTACAACAATTTAATCAGAAATAATAACAATAAACAAAAGATTAAACATATAAAATTCAAAATAAGAGTTAAAAACGTACTGTCCGGTTACCCAACCATCCAACTTGCCCAATTTATCGGCTTAAAATCCACTAATAATTAAAAAAGAGCAACTTCAATTACCTGAAACATACATCAGCAGATGATACAAACAATAAACAAAAGATTAAACATATAAAATTCAAAATAAGAGTTAAAAACGTACTGTCCGGTTACCCAACCATCCAACTTGCCCAATTTATCGGCTTAAAATCCACTAATAATTAAAAAAGAGCAACTTCAATTACCTGAAACATACATCAGCAGATGATACAAACAATAAACAAAAGATTAAACATATAAAATTCAAAATAAGAGTTAAAAACGTACTGTCCGGTTACCCAACCATCCAACTTGCCCAATTTATCGGCTTAAAATCCACTAATAATTAAAAAAGAGCAACTTCAATTACCTGAAACATAACATCAACAGATGATACAAACAATAAACAAAAGATTAAACATATAAAATTCAAAATAAGAGTTAAAAACGTACTGTCCGGTTACCCAACCATCCAACTTGCCCAATTTATCGGCTTAAAATCCACTAACAATTAAAAAAGAGCAACTTCAATTACCTGAAACATAACATCAAAGATCTTCCTCATTTTGAACCCTTGTTTCCGGAATGAACATCAGAACACACATTCATAAGAAAAAACTCGACTCGATACTATTTCGCATGCAAGCTTACCTTGTACATTTTGTGCAATATTTGCTAATTGATCCAATGTTGTCCGCTCCAGATGCCCAGAAGCATCAAGAACCTAAAACTTTGAACTTCCTAAGATGCAAAGAAGCTAAGTAACTTAAATAGCACAAAATAATTACGTTCTCAAATCTCAAGACATTGAAATCAAGCTCAAATATTGTATGGCAAATCTATATAGATCATGACACCATTCACACCTAGCAAGTGAATCCGGAAAAGAACTTTTACCATGTTTAAAGTAGTGTTTCTCAACTAAAAAACTTTATAAGTGACATTTACCATTAGTCAATGGCATCATCTTATAATCAAAGCAAATATTTATACATTATTTGATTTATATTTTTTTTATTGATGATAGATAGAGATTTTGGTCTTGCAAAGTAAACCGTCTGGCAGTTACCTTATTCTTCCTATCACTCTTCCTCCCTCTCATTCACTCTAATAATCTATTTTCTCCGACTTATTATAGATTATTTTGTTCTTCATCATCAAGGAAATCACTAAAATAATCAAGTGAAAAAATCTTGAATTTTTATTATCCTCTTTCAATCAGCGTCGTCTCCATCTGATTTCAGATAGCATAAGGATATGGCGCAATAATTAATCTGCAATAGTAATTTTGGTGAGTTTCCATTATGAATCTGTTCATTTGATAAATATATATATTTATCATCGGCATTCAATTCGAGTTTTGAGGAAAGGGAACAAAAAGTTGTTGGTAAAGGTGTAACTGTTCGTGATTGCTAGCAGTTATTTTCTTAAAATATATACACAGCCATGTTTTTTTAGGCCATTGATGTCAAAGGGATACGGTTTTTACAGATTTTCTGGTTCAACGACCAATATTCTGAATCCTGGATCTTTAATGGATTTCATCTTAGGCTTAATTTATTAACTAACTCTTCTCTAAATCGGTCATTCACAATACTCCAAAGTCTTTGAAGGTAAATATTTAATCACTGTATGTATCTTTATTATTATTGTAGTTCATACTTTATTTTCTTTTTTTTGCTGGTTAACTTCATCATATAAATAATAGAGATTTAATTCTTATGTCATTTATTTTATAGCCATAGTAATGATAAATGATGGGTTTATTTTTTCTATAAATTACAATGACAAATAAAAGAAAGGTATGAGCTTAATAATTTGTGTTTTTTACTTACTTTTATTGATGTTCATAAAATATGGATAAGGTACTTATTATGATGAAAACTAACCATACTTTATGTATTTATGTTTTGAAATTGAAACTCCAGCATCCATATCGAAAGGGTTGAAAAGGATCTCCCTGATATGAACTCCAACTAAGAATCTGAGAAAAAGAAAAGGTTATTTGTTGTACTGTTTGTATTTTTATCTCGTCTTGGTAATGAAAACATATATGAAATATTGATACATTTTTTGGATGTATATTTTTTTATTGATGATAGATAGAGATTTTGGTCTTGCAAGGGAAACTGTTGTAGAGATGATGACGGCGAAGACTGGCGGTTGGATGCACTTGAGGTATGTGGTTGGCATCGCCAATTCATCTTTTACCCACTAATTCGGTTTTTAACTATATATATGATTTTTTAATTTCTTAGCATCAACTTATTTTGTTTACAAAACTGTAGACGGCTAAATATAATCCTCATCTTTTTAGGTTGACGTGGCAAAATAGGTTGGTAGAGTCGAGTTGGATAATGGGTTTGGGTTAAAGCACACCATTCAGAAGATTAAAAAACAAGTCAGGTCGAGCCGAAATCAATTTTTATTTATTTTGTTTTGAATTTTACAAGAACCGATATATTGAAGGCAAAAAAGTTGTGTTGATTTCCCATGAATTTCAACTGTAACTTCTGTGCATTTTAGCTATTTGCGTAACATTCTTATAACAAGTGTTGAAAACTAATAACAAACCTTTGAGATGCGATTTATGTTTTTTTTAATGTTTTCTTGATTCGAAGTATAAAAACCTTTCAGTTTTCTTGCTTAGTTATGTTAAGGTTATGTTTATTTTTCATTTGCATAGCATGTGTACCTATTCATGATTTTTGGTTCAGTTTTTTTGTTTGTTATGTTGAGGTTTTGTTAATTTTTCATTAACATATGATCTACATATAAAAGGTTAGAAAAAAGAACCCGGTGACACATTTTTTGTCTCATAGTACTATCGTTAAGTGAGAAATTACTTTCTTTCTATATGGTGGTGGTTCATTTATTTGATATATATATATATATATCTTTACGTAATGCATTTGTTGCTACTTGATGGTGTTGTTCTTTTTGGGTGTAGTCATGAGACAGAGGCAAAGAGTGCAGCTGCAATGCGAGAAGATGGGATAGACGACATTTTACCCATAAGATCATAGCACGTTGTCATCGTGACTGGCTCAATTTAGTTACAAAAGCATCTAGAAAAGGGGCTTTCTGGTGAGGAAGAGCTGCAGATACTTAGCAACTAACATGACAAGGAATTTTGAGAGGGTATTGAATCACGAAAGAAACGGCCCAACCCATGGGTACGAGCTTTTAGAGCCTTGAACAAAGAAAGAGCATCTCAGAAGCCATTGCAGCCAAGTGGACTGGCCCCGTAAGTTCTTTACAACAAAACATGGATTCCAAGCTTTTTTTTGTGATTTATAATTTTATGGAATGAAATATTGGTTGGGATTAGTAAAAGATGGTCTTGAAAGGGAGGAGATCACACAAGAACTTATTATTGCATGTCGTTTGGGTACATCTAAACTGTCTTTTTAGAACTTAAAATAATAACGTTGTTTGATCCATGTTTTGCTACTGTTTGGTGCACATTACCTGGGAAAAAACAGTTGCAGTTTTACGGACCAGAAGCTGTCATACAGCGTATATAATATTGGTTTACCAAACTTTGTTATATTCTCTTAGACAATTTCATTGGCTTTTATATTTGTTTCTAACACATAAAATATTCCATAGAAAAGTATATATGTTTTAAACTTCTTATGCGTTTTAATGTTTACTATTTTGATATTTTATGTCTTCCCATATGAAATTTTAGATATTCAGGGACATCACTGATAACGAAGGCCGACACGAATGGCTGGTAAGTGGTAAGCTAGCTTCTTAATCCAGTTTACCTAAAATGGATAACAAATGACCACCATATGATTGTTATCAACAACTGCAACAAATATGCCGCTAATATATGTTTTTTCATACAAGTTAATCGTCCGATTTTTAAAAACAGGTAAGGCCAAAATCAATCCACACTTGCTTGATTGAGGCCAGTTATGAAGCATACCATATTTAGGTTACCAACCTCTTACTCCATAGACACTTTCAAGTTTTACCACCTTATGACAATAACCCAAATACTAATCTTCTTGAATGCATGACATCATAGGAGTTGCCACATCGTTTCCTCTCAGTTTTGACAAACATGACAAGGAATTTTGAGAGGGTATTGAATCACGAAAGAAACGGCCCAACCCATGGGTACGAGCTTTTAGAGCCTTGAACAAAGAAAGAGCATCTCAGAAGCCATTGCAGCCAAGTGGACTGGCCCCGTAAGTTCTTTACAACAAAACATGGATTCCAAGCTTTTTTTTGTGATTTATAATTTTATGGAATGAAATATTGGTTGGGATTAGTAAAAGATGGTCTTGAAAGGGAGGAGATCACACAAGAACTTATTATTGCATGTCGTTTGGGTACATCTAAACTGTCTTTTTAGAACTTAAAATAATAACGTTGTTTGATCCATGTTTTGCTACTGTTTGGTGCACATTACCTGGGAAAAAACAGTTGCAGTTTTACGGACCAGAAGCTGTCATACAGCGTATATAATATTGGTTTACCAAACTTTGTTATATTCTCTTAGACAATTTCATTGGCTTTTATATTTGTTTCTAACACATAAAATATTCCATAGAAAAGTATATATGTTTTAAACTTCTTATGCGTTTTAATGTTTTCTTGATTCGAAGTATAAAAACCTTTCAGTTTTCTTGCTTAGTTATGTTAAGGTTATGTTTATTTTTCATTTGCATAGCATGTGTACCTATTCATGATTTTTGGTTCAGTTTTTTTGTTTGTTATGTTGAGGTTTTGTTAATTTTTCATTTGCATAGCATGTGTACCTATTCATGATTTTTGGTTCAGTTTTTTTGTTTGTTATGTTGAGGTTTTGTTAATTTTTCATTAACATATGATCTACATATAAAAGGTTAGAAAAAAGAACCTGGTGACACATTTTTTGTCTCATAGTACTATCGTTAAGTGAGAAATTACTTTCTTTCTATATGGTGGTGGTTCATTTATTTGATATATATATATATATCTTTACGTAAATTCTTAATATATGAATGATGATGTTAATGTAAATAGCCCGTAAACAGATCCATATATATTATTAGTATCAAATAATTCAGTTAGGGAAATTTACATATAATTTTACAAACGAAGATTATCTTGCACTAGAATCTGATATTTGTGCTGGTTGCAGTATCATAATTTCACCATCAGGGCCTGTTCTTGATGGGCCGAATTATGATGGGGAGGCACTCATTGCAACTCATTGCAGCTGATGTATCTCAATTTATACATATTTCACACATCTTATTTGGACGATTTATACTCGTTTTGTAGCCGTTTATACTTGTTTTGTGGTGCGTTATGGTGTTTGCTAGTGGTTTCAGGTCTACAGCAGGTACATCGCTCATAAATGGTAGAAAATAGCTTATGAATGGCCAAATTGCACTAATGGATGAAGTACGAAGCTGAAATGGCTAAACCAGGAGCCACTCGCGGCGCGAGTTGGCATCCTCGCGGCGCGATCCCACGCAAATCACACCTCGCGGCGCGATCTTGGATCCTCGCGGCGCGAGATTCTGGTCTGAAATCTTTTGCTCCAGTTTTTGCACTCCTCGCGGCGCGATAGACTTGACTCGCGGCGCGATGCAGCACTGGTCTGACAGTTTTCTCTCTCCTGGGGTATAAATACCAGCCTCCACTCAACCCTAAACTAATCTTGGATACTCCAGCCTCCATACTTAGTCTCCAGTCGATTTTAAGGGATTTTCAAGGGTTTTTCATCATCCAAACTATTTTGAAGACTTGAAGATTAATTTTGGCTATTGTTACTTATTGTAGCTCGGTTGTAACCTCGATTTGGATTATTACTTCATATTTGGTACACTATGTTCTCCTTTTCATTTGAATCTTTAGCTCTTTTCATTATGAGTAGCTAAATCTCTATACATCTATGAAGATGAAGTGAAACAATTAGTTATGGTTGCATAATATTTTGAATTCAAGTTGGTTTTACTTAACATTTTGTCAAGATCTTAATGAAGTGATTTCTTCTACTTAAACTTGTGTTCTTGGTGATATTTGTGTTCTTCGATAGTGGTACTAGTTGAATGCAAGTATTATTTTAGTTGTTTGTCTATGAATAACTCTTGCTAGGTCATGGTATGATAGTAAAGAATACGAGTCTAATAGAATTTATTTGTTAAGTGGATTTAACAGTTGGTGGTACCACGTTTCTTTCACAAAGATAAAAATTGTTATTTAAATAATCAAACAAACTAGTTAGTTCGAGGAATTGTAATAGGGTTGGTGGTACCACTTGTTGCAAGAAATTGGATTGATTAGGTGATTGAGTTGAATTTACAAACGGAGTGCACCCGGTTGTGTTTTTGTCTTATCACGATTATTATCACCAACATTAAAGAATTTTGAGCTTAACCCATATGCAACCTAGACTTTTTGTGTAGCGGATTCGACATAGATGGCTTTTTAATTATTTGTTTACAACTCAAACTCTTTTCGTGTGCTCTCGATTAATACTGGTTGAGTACTTTATTTTACTTGTTGATTACATAGTTTTCAGAAACGCAAAGTGACAATTTGGTCACACCAAACTTTTTACTTACTTTACATTTTTATAACCTTTAGTACAACAATCAGTCCTTGTGTTCGATCCTGGTCTTGCCAGTTAGCTATATTACATACGAACGGGTACACTGCCCGTAAGTGTGTTGTAGTCAGTTAGCAGTAGATCTTGATATAAATTTTAAACTAGATTTCACACATCAAGTTTTTGGCGACGCTGCCGGGGATTGATTTTAAGTACTTTTGGTTGAGATTCTGTGAATCGATCCTTTTTCGTGCTTTGCACGGAGAAGTTACTTGCTTTATTTTATTTTAGTTTGCTTTAATTGTACCCCAGGTGCTATTAAGGTTTTTGTTTGTTGTGTTGTGTTCGCAGATTATTCACAGGTAGTGGATGAACACTCGTACTTCTGGAAAACCATTAGTGAAGGCCACATCCAATCCCGAAAAACTTAAAAAGCGCACCAAAACACAATCATCACAACCATCAACATCCGACCCATTTTTCATAGTCACCACTCCTAGACCCAAATCCGACCACATACTTCACGAGACTTATTACGAGTCGGGAAGTAAGGAGTGGAGTTACCATTCCGAAAAAGAAGAACCACTTTCCGATAAAACACCTACTCCACCCGAATCACCGAAAGCAACCGTCAACATGGCCGGTCAACAAAATCCTCCCGATCTTTTCAACATGAAGATCGAGGACCTTCCTCGAACTATACCAACATCTCGCCAATCAGCCATCCGAGCCCCCGAAATTGACACTTTCACGGTGAAAGGCAACCACTTGCAAATGGTTAAGGATTTATGCTTTGACTGAAGGCATAAAAGGGATCCTCATGAGCATCTTGACAAGTTTGAGATGATTTGCAACTTATTCAACTATGGGGAAAATCAAAGTGAAAACGTCAAGATGAAGCTTTTTCCTAAGTCTCTCACGGGAGAGGCTCACAAATGGTTGAAGGGTTTGGCACCGGATAGCTTGATTACTTAGGGAGCGGTTAGGGAAGCTTTGATTGAGAGATTCTTTCCGGCTAATCGGGAAAGAGAGCTTATACTTGTAATTCGATCTTTTAGGCAAGACGAGGATGAGTCTATTGTTGAAGCTTGGCTAAGAATGAAAGATCTCTTGTGGGAATGTCCCGGGCATGGGGTGAGTGACACCGAAATTGTGGGGATATTAATGGATGGGATGAATAGGGAGAGTTATGAGAAAATGGTGATGACGTGTGGAGGTAGCATTAGTTACAAGACCTCAAGTGAGCTTTGGAAAATGTTTGAGGATATGGTAAAAGCTTAAGTCTCTAGGTCTTCGAATAAAGATAGGAGGTCGCGTAAGGTAGTAGCTAGAGTTGATGAGGGTGAAACATCCGAGGTAATTTCTGAAATTCGGGCACTTTCTAACCGGATGGATGAGAGGTTCTCAATGGTGGAAAATAATTTTGGTCGACTTGAGCGCGATGTGAAGATTATGGCCGGGGGTTGTACTAATTGTGGCGGACCACACCATTCTGATGAGTGTGAGTCGGTAGTTAATGAAGATGTAAATTTCGTTCAAAACCAACGTCAAGGCCAATATCAACCTCTTTTCCAACGTGGCGAAAATTTTCAAGGCCGATATCAAGGTAACTATTCTAACTCTTCTAATACTTATTCTAACAATCGTGGTGGAAATTTTCATAATAGGTGGCAAAAGGAAGACAATCATGGCGCGCCTAACCAACAACAACCACCATCACCTCCAAGGCAAGAAGAAGACGGGGGCGAAGGATCACCTCTCATGGCCATGATGTCCAAGTTCCTTGACAAACAAGATAAACGAGAGGAGGCCCAAGAGAAAAGGAATATCTCAATGGAGAATTATTCTAAGTTTTTGAATGACAAGATCGGGGGCTTGCATGACAAGATTGACATGAGCAATCGCAACACCCATGCCTTGATTTCCAACTTGGAAAAGAGAATTGATAGAATGGGCACTCAACAAAGGCAACCGGGTACCCTTCCAAGCAATACCCAACAAAACCCGAATCAAGACAAAGGCTCATAGAGGAATGGGGATGACAAATACAAAGGTCCCCAATACCGGAATGAAACTGTCAATACCATAATTACGCGGTCCGGCAAGATAATTGTTCCTCCTAGTGACAATTCTTGTGCTTCTAACGTTTCTCCACAGGTTGAGCAATTTGATGAAAGATTGGATGACGAGCTAGAGTTGGAGTCACCACCGATGGAGAGCATCTCGGTTCCTAAAGCCACACCGATCAAGGAACCCGTGTTGAAACCCTACCAACCGAAGATTCCTTTTCCACAGAGATTGGTGAAAGAAAAGATGAAGGAGCGAATGGATAAATTTGTAAGTGATCTAAGAAAGCTGCATATCAATATCCCGTTTTTAGATGCAATTATGCAGATGCCAAGATATGCATAATGTTTGAAGCAAATTCTGATGAACAAGAAAAAGTTGGCTGAGGTGGAGACTAAAATTTTGGAAAATGTTTGCTCGGCGGCAGTGGCGGGTAAGTTGCCCGAAAAGCGTAAGGATCCAGGTAGTTTTACCGTTTCTTGCAAGATTGGTGATTTGACTGTGAGTAAGGCATTGACAGATTCAGGTGCTAGTATTGATTTAATGCCTTCATCTATTTATGCGAAACTGAACTTAGGAAAACCTAAACCCATCAACATGAAAATTCAATTGGCCGACAAATCCGTTATAAGACCTATGGGTATTTTAGAAGACGTGTTGGTCAAAGTGGGAGATTTGGTCTTTCCTGTGGACTTTATCATTATTGATGTAGATGAAGCATTAAACGTACCCTTTATTCTAGGAAGACCATTTCTTGCTACGGCCGATGCTAACATCGAGGTCGGTCGTGGTAAGCTTACATTGAGAACGGGGGATGAGTCGGTTGAATTCTTGCACACTTCTTCTTTTTCTTCACCTAATGTGGTTAATTCTATCGAGACTGCTTGTGTTAGTTCTAGTGATTATCAGATTGATGAATGGTCGGAACGATGAAGTGGAGAAAAAGGGAAATGAGGGGAAAAAAACAATAGTGATTAATTCTCGACCAACAAGTAGCCGAAGTGTCAAGATCCGTAAATTGTACGATCGTGTCAAGTCTGCGGTTTCTCATTGTAATGTGAAGGTGTCGAAAGAACTATGTTCGAATTTGTCAACCAAAAAGAAAGAGGAGTTGATGTTGGAGGTGGATGCTTTTGGTAGAGCAAATGATTGGATTCGAACAAAAATGAAAGATGATTGCTCCCTACCGATTAGGGATAGGACTCCCAACAACTTAAGTGTGGGGAGGGGGGTTAAAGGCCCCAACTTGGTAAATCTTTGAGGTTTGATCGAGTCAAGCTAATGACTCGTTAATAAATAAAGCGCTTCTCGGGAGGCAACCCGTGCGTTTTTTTATCATTTTTAGTTGTTATCGGTACTTTCCTTCTATTTTTTATGTTTTTGTTGAGAATTACAGGTGAGAAATGATGCGGGGTGAACCGGTATGCGCAAACGTGTGTTAAAAAGCCTAAAATTCTGAAAAACTGGAGCATATCGCGGCGCGAGTGACCCTCTCGCGGCGCGAGATTGGGTGGATTTGTGGCAATTTTGGACAGAGGATTTTCTCGCGGCGCGAACCAAGCAACTCGCGACGCGAATAGCATTTTCAACGTGATCGCGCCGCGACCCAGGTATCTCGCGACGCGATATGGCGCGGCCAGGTAAGTGTTCTTTTTCTTTTAATATTAAAATCAAAAATAGAATGAAAAGGCACTTAAAGGAACACAGCCACCGATCTATCTCCCTTCTCTCATTATCTTTTCTTTTTCCTTTCTTACTTTCTCTTAAAACACACACACACACACACGATCTAAAACACACACACTCTTAGATTTGTGGTTTTGCACTCTTCTTCTTCCTCTCATTCTCTTCTCCTCCACTCCATCATCATCATCATGTCAAGAGGGTATGTGATTCTCAACTCTTTTCTTTTCAATTTATTTCAATTAAATTAGGGTTTATATTATTTTCTTTAATTTTCCTTTCAAATAATGTTTGTTAATTACTTAGATAAGTTAGTATTGTTGTTTGTTGGGCTTAGGATTGACTAATTTTGCAAGAATCTTGGAAAACCTAATTAGGGTTCATAATTTCTAATTTGGGGGTTTTCAAGAGTTAGTCATCTTTTATTTATTTTAATTCAACTTAGTTAATGCATTGTTAATTAGACACAAAATCCATTCAGAAAAACCAAAAAAAAAAAAAGGAAATTTTCACAGACTCGCGGCGCGAGGGGGGATATCGCGGCGCGATATCTGGTCTGTTCGCTTATTTTGTCGTTTCTTCGCTTTGTCCTTTTGTGATTGCTTCCATTTGCTTTCTTTTTGCTTATTCAGCATATTTTGAATGTTCTTGCAGAGGCAACCGGCGCCCCAAAAGTACGAGGGATGGGTGTGGCCAAATAACTACCAGTTTGATTATGTAGATGAAAGTTACAACGCACCCACTGCCCCACCAAGCAAGTAGTACAGGAACCTAAAGACATTCACACATCCTTGGCTGCAATTCAAGGATGTTCCTATGGCGGAACGCCAAGTGTTCTTGAACCGTTTGGCTGAAATTCAGGATTACGAGTTGGTCTCCCCTCGTACCATGGACTGGGACTTAATTGAAAATGCACTACTTGATGGTTACTTTGAGGCCAGGTTTAGGACACAATATTCTGATGAGGAGACAGGTTGGGTGGCAAATATCGATATGTGGAAAAGAATTTTTGAGTTGAACAAACCAACTAGACAGAATGGTGTCAAGAGTTCTACTCAACTCTTCGAGTGGAACTTTTCCCATTGAGGATATTAGCGATGATCGGGTAATCCACTTTAGGCTAGGTGGCAAGCAGCGCCATTGCACTATTCCCGAGTTTGGTTATCTTTGTGGCATGTTTGAGAAAAATGAGTTTAATGATGGTTTGGTTTATTCGTTTTTGGAGAATAGCATATTGGATATCTCCCATTTTGAAGATGGGGTTAGTTTTCATGAGTATTGGAATAGGATTTCGGGGAAGAGTGCTTTCACCACGGGGGTGAGCAAGGTGTCGGACATCCGGTCCAAGAAGTTAAGGATTTTGCACAAGCTGATAACTTACTCTTTCATTCATCGGGGCAACGCTAATGATAAAGTTTGTAGTCATGATTTGTGGTTGCTTAGGCAGTTTCAAGAGTTCACTCCCACCAGATATGGTTGTGTTCCTTATATCCTTGCTCGTCACATGCAAAAGTGTAGGGAGCATAGGTATTTATGTGGTCATTTCATCTCTTCGATCATGGAAAGGCTCGGCATGGCTAATACACGTGAGGCTAAGAGGGTTTCTGATATCGAGCCCACACTTATTATTGATGCCACCGAGTTACGGAAGGCAAAGTTGATGGGTACCGAGGCGTCCACTTTGAGGTCTGACTCGGAGGATGTGCAGGAGCCGCCGGCTCAGAGACAGAGGGTGGAGCCGCCACCCCAGATGGAGCAGCAGCCTAACCCTTACCCGGCTTATGATTTTGCAGGTTAGGGAACCAAGCTTGATGAGATCCTGGGTAATCAGCGGGAGCTCAGGGACACTCAGGACATGATGATGGATGGACAGAGGATGATGTGGAGCCAAGTGAACCGCCTGGGCTTCCAAAACGAGTACTGGTCTCCTACATCAACCATTGGATCCGACCGGAGTCTCCACCTCCACCACCGCCTACTCAGGCATTTAGTCCTCCTTCCATTTTCATGCCGGCCAGCCCCACTTTTGGATTTTTCTGTCCACATCCTGATCAGCAGCAGTAGCCCGGTTGGGCAGGCCCGAGTTCGAGCGCAGCAGGCACTAGCGGGATCACAGGGGGTGCTCAGGATATGCCCCAATTTGGGACATATAGACATACCACTAGAGAGCGCTATTCGGGGCCTGCTTTTGATTTCTACCGAGGCATATTTGGTGAGCCGGCTGATCCTGATGCTGGTGACGGTGTTCTCTCTTCTCATGACATGGAGGAGATTTGATCTATTCTATCTTCCTTCTGTTTTCTGAAACTTTTGAAACTTTGAAACTTTGAACTTTATTTCTTTTCGATTTGGTTGTAATTCCGCCGTTTAGGCGATGAGACATTTATAGTATTTCCCGTATTTCCTTTATTATGAACTATGTAGTTGTTTTGGTATTTTGCTTTTGGTGATTGTCAGGTGATTATTTCGAGTTTGCAAGTTGAATTGTGAGAGAATGACTTTGGAATTTTTGGAACAAACAAGCGGGTGTATGCTGGCAGTCAGTTCAGCACCCACTTAAATTTTGGCTTCAACTTTGCATTGGTGAATTCGTGCTTTCACCCGGAGGTTTTTCGTTTTTCCTTTCTACATTTTGCATTTTTCCCTTTTCCCATTGTTTGCCTTAGTTATTCGTCTATTGAGGACAATGTACAACTTAAGTGTGGGGAGGGGGATGGTAAATTGGAAAAATGAAAAATTTTGAAGTTTCTTTCCTTTACTAGCATTTTGGTTATGTTTTTAAATTTTTGAGGCTATAGGTTTTGTGCAAAGACAAGAAATGAGGACTTTGAATTTTGCTAATCTAGGATAAAACTTGAGATTGTTTACCTTTAGCTTTCCTTTCCTAGTGCTTGTGGCATTTCATCGTTCCAAGGGGTCATAGGCTTGTTCCGAACTTCAAATAATCTAGGTTGCTTGCGAATTGTACCTTAATGATGAACCTAATGTGAATAATAGCTTCACTAGATGATGTATTAGTAGGCACCGCTTGAGGTTTTCCATTTGAATTTTGCAACTTGTGTGCATGAAAAGCTTGAAATGTATTAAATATGCTTGTGGTAATTTGACTTAACATATGGTTTGCACACTGGATGTCCGGTCCTTAATTCTTATGTTATAGGTTGTAGCTCTAGTCATTATGTTTGGTCTTTATATCGGGGTGTCTGGGGTGCTTCGGCATCAAACGGGTGGCACATGTGGGAATGCGCATAATCTTTTTCCAATAGTTTAATGCTAATGTGGTCTTTGAGATTCGAACAAGTAAGTCCTTGGGGTAACTTCGTTTTACCTAGCTCACCTAAAGCTTCCAACTTGGGATGGGTTGTCAGAAAGTTCGTTACACGGGTCTCATCGAAAATCACGGGTGTTAAATTATAAAAACTTTTTATTCTCACATGTGTTTGTGTTTAGAGCATGGTCTCTGGTTATGCAACCCAACCTTGAGTTCTGGCGTATGTCTCTTAATGATACTCACGTATCCGTAGCGAACCGCTGGCCGGACGCTTAAAGTACACTTTTGTATGATCACCTGATGTGTGGATAGAGTTGCAATTCTAGACCGTAGGAGTATGTTATGTCAAAGGACTCATAAGTATAACGTAATTAAAACCTTATGGAAAACCAATGGCGTGAGTGTTTATGTGGACAATTATACCGATAATCATTGTGGAATATTGCTTATGTTGCCAATAATAATTGTGAAGCTTGCTAGTAGATTGTATGCTTAGTAGGAACGAGCTTAAGGTCAATTGGAATGATAGAAATGTTAAAATGTTAAACACAAGCATAGGGAGGATTCTAATTGTAACCGAAAGATGGTTTTGCTCTAGATTAGTCGAATTCTCTGATTTCGTCTTAAACTTTGCTCATTAGTTTTTAAATGCATTTGCTTTTGGTATTCAACACCGCTTGGTTGGATACTTCCGGATTAATCATAATTGTTTGTGACATTTTGTTTGGTTTTTGAGATTGGTTTAAGTGCATATTTGCTTAAGGGCAAGCAAGGTTTAAGTGTGGGGAGGTTTGATGTGTCTCAATTTATACATATTTCACACATCTTATTTGGACGATTTATACTCGTTTTGTAGCCGTTTATACTTGTTTTGTGGTGCGTTATGGTGTTTGCTAGTGGTTTCAGGTCTACAGCAGTACATCGCTCATAAATGGTAGAAAATAGCTTAAGAATGGCCAAATTGCACTAATGGATGAAGTACGAAGCTGAAATGGCTAAACCAGGAGCCACTCGCGGCGCGAGTTGGCATCCTCGCGGCGCGATCCCACGCAAATCACACCTCGCAGCGCGATCTTGAATCCCCGCGGCGCGAGATTCTGGTCTGAAATCTTTTGCTCCAATTTTTGCACTCCTCGCGGCGCGATAGACTTGACTCGCGACGCGATGCAGCACTGGTCTGACAGTTTTCTCTCTATTGGGGTATAAATACCAGCCCCCACTCAACCCTAAACTAATCTTGGATACTCCAGCCTCCATACTTAGTCTCCAGCTGATTTTAAGGGATTTTCAAGGGTTTTTCATCATCCAAACTATTTTAAAGACTTGAAGATTAATTTTGGCTATTGTTACTTATTGTAGCTCGGTTGTAACCTCGATTTGGATTATTACTTCATATTTGGTACACTGTGTTCTCCTTTTCATTTGAATCTTTAGCTCTTTTCATTATGAGTAGCTAAATCTCTATACATCTATGAAGATGAAGTGAAACAATTAATTATGGTTGCATAATATTTTGAATTCAAGTTGGTTCTACTTAACATTTTGTCAAGATCTTAATGAAGTGATTTCTTCTACTTAAACTTGTGTTCTTGGTGATATTTGTGTTCTTCGATAGTGGTACTAGTTGAATGCAAGTATTATTTTAGTTGTTTGTCTATCAATAACTCTTGCTAGGTCATGGTATGATAGTAAAGAATACATGTCTAATAGAAATTACTTTGTTAAGTGGATTTAACGGTTGGTGGTACCACGTTTCTTTCACAAAGATAAAAATTGTTATTTAAATAATCAAACAAACTAGTTAGTTCGAGGAATTGTAATAGGGTTGGTGGTACCACTTGTTGCAAGAAATTGGATTGATTAGGTGATTGAGTTGAATTTACAAACGGAGTGCACCCGGTTGTGTTTTTGTTTTATCACGATTATTATCACCAACATTAAAGAATTTTGAGCTTAACCCATATGCAACCTAGACATTTTGTGTAGCGGATTCGACATAGATGGCTTTTTAATTATTTGTTTACAACTCAAACTCTTTTCGTGTGCTCTCGATTAATACCGGTTGAGTACTTTATTTTACTTGTTGATTACATAGTTTTCAGAAACGCAAAGTGACAATTCGGTCACACCAAACTTTTTACTTATTTCACATTTTTACAACCTTTAGTACAACAATCAGTCCTTGTGTTCGATCCTGGTCTTGCCAGTTAGCTATATTACATACGAATGGGTACACTGCCCGTAAGTGTGTTGTAGTCAGTTAGCGGTAGATCTTGATATAAATTTTAAACTAGATTTCACACATCAGCAGCCGATTTAGGTACGTCACCCTCTCCTTTTTCATCATACTTTCTGTAATTCACTGATACGTATGCATAACCATCAAAATGCCATTTTCCTTTACATCTTTCCCTTTATTTTATGAATGGTCAGCAACATGAAGCAAACGAGTGGAAAGCATCTTCAAATTTTCGTTGTGGTGGTTCTTAATATTATTTGGTTATTACATTGTTTTAGGTTATCTATCTTACCTGTGATGAGATAGAACATAACCCAAAACCCCAGATCAACCCATTTAAATGAAAATGGGTCAAAATACCCATAAGAAAAATGAATCATGAGAAATGTGTAGGTTCGGCGCCCATTGGGTCTGTCTATGATGCTCCAACCCATTTGACAATTTGACCCATTATTGACAGATACTTTCATTTTATTTGTAGCACTTATCATCCAACCAACCTAACGAGCAAGAATGTCATGTCTACTTTCTGCTTGCAAGTTCATTGAAGGAAACAAAAGTTTTTTTCATAGTATATGTTATGTAATCAAATATTCCTTATTGGTTATCCTGGGTCCATATATGAACTGTTATTTCATTTAGAGAGATTTGTACAGAGTATAAATTAACTATGGTTTCTAGATATACGAGTAATGTAGGGTGGTATGTGAAGCTTTTGTAACTATTTTGTGCCCATTAAAAAGGCTAAATGTTTGTGTGGGATTGCAGAATAATCCAAGCTAAACTTGGGGTTCATTGATTCTCCTGTAGTTGTTTTTTTGGAACTGTGTGCGTTGAAAGGGGCCTGTACGTTTTCGGTTCTGGTTATGTGGACTTGCTTATGAGTACCCATGAAAGTAGTGGATTTACAGGTGGTAATAAAAGGTTGTGGTGATTAGCTATTTGGGTGGCCTGTTTGCAAAGCTATGAATAAGATGAGTGGTCGTTGAATGACTAAGGGAACCAGATGTGTGTTGAACTACTTAGGAGTGAAATTCCCCAAAATCCAAAAGAAGCTCAAGGCAGGTCAGGAAGTTAGATGTGTTGCATAACTTGATTTGTAATTGAGAATGATAGCAAGAGTCCATTTGTTGCATCTGGACTAGAATTTACACCCTTGCCAGTTAGTTATCTAGATTTTTTGATTTTTACTTTGAAATAATACAAACTACATGTATAGTTATTTATGTCCCTGACAGTTTGTTTACATTCATTTAGGTGAAGCATGGAGAGGATTATATTTGTTTAGGTTTCTCATTTGGGAAAAATACCAATATATGATATTTTACGCTTCATCGAAGAAAAGAACTCTGTGAGTGTTTATCTAAATCCATATCATATATTTGTTCTTTATGTAACTTTTTCCTTGGGGTGCTGAGTACTTTCGTTTTTCACATTTTATTGATGTTTGATTATTTAGTGGTACAAGTGCAAATAGTGTAATAGAAAGTGTGGGTTAAGTTTGAACTTTTCATTTGTGACTTATTTCCATTTGCGCCATTTGAGATACGAATCAACCCAAATCGATCCGTTAATATATAAATAAGTTGCATTTTCATGAAGTATTATCTCACTCATTTCCATTTGCGGCATATGAGATACAAGTATGGACTATAAAGATATATTAATATATAATCTAGCGTGCGAGTGCCAGCATATATTCTTTAACCTTTCATTTGAAAGCTTTAACCTTAGTCTAACTGCCTACTATCCAGATTCTGCAACATAGTTTCGAATATTGTTGACTTATAAGAAGTATGCTTTAGGTATTATGTAAAATATGTAGATTATAGATGTCCTATATTTAACATAACATATATAATAGCTATGATTTTCTTCTACTAGCAATATATAGAGTAGCTGTAGAATATTTATGCTTGACTATCATAAGTGCTAACTTAGACCTGACCCTTACATTTGTTTTTTTTATGTAGAGTGAGAACAATCTATATACAGGAGATGGGTCAGCCGATGTTAAGGGACAACCTGTTTTGAAAAGCGATACTGGAAATTGGAAATCATGCCCCTTTATATGTGGTACTCTTTCAATGTCTTTGTGCTTCATGTAATTATTCAGTGCATTTGTATTTTAACAATGTAGAGTTGAAAACAGGTAATGAGTGTTGTGAGCGTCTGGGATCTTATGGGATATCCACTAATCTCGTCAGCTACCTCACCATAAATTGCATCAAGGAAATATTGTTGCTGCCAGTTATGTCACAAACATGGAAAGGAACTTGCTATCTCACTCCACTTATTGGTGTTGTCTTGGCAGACACATATTGGGGAAGATGTTGGACTGTTGTTCTCTTCGTTGTTATATATTTCATCGTAATTATCAAACTTTTAAGCTCTAACTTTCATTCTTTTTATAAAATAGCAATCGTATTTGAGCAAATTTTCCCATACAGGAAATGTGCACATTGACTCTATCGGTACCCATCCCTGCTTTGAAGCCTGCTGAATGTGTGGGTGCTATGTTCCATTTAGCTGCCCCTTCTCAGTACGCACTTTTCTATACCGGGCTTTACCTCATTGCACTTGGAACATGGGGGATCAAATCATGTGTTTCATCATTTGGGGCTGATCGGTTTGATAACACTAATCCAAAGAAGATGGTGAGGAAGGGATCCTTCTTTAATTAGTTTTATTTTTCAATCAACATTGGGGCCTTGGTATCGGGTACATATATATTATAGATTTAAGAAAACAAGGAATAGGGCTTCGGGGTTTGCAATCCTTGCATTCTGTATGGGCAATGCCATCTTTAGTTTCTTTGTAGGAACACCTCTTTTACATATTTCAGAAGCCCTGTGGCAGCCCCATTACAAGAATGTGCCAGGATTTTGTTCTTATGATACAAGGTAGGCCTGCGAATAGTCGCCGGTCAAGGACTCTAGAATTTAATCTAATCAACCTCGGGTATAAAGAGATCCATACCTGTGTTACAGAGTTTGTGTCTCGTCTTACTGAAAGTCGACAAAATCCCATTGGAAGCATTCAAAGTTTAAATGAGGTAACGGTGTACGGACTGTTGTTAATTATCATAAATTGTATCCATCTTTATCTACCTGTACTCACGTGTTTTGGTTGTAGCAGAGTTGATCTGAATGAATCAACGGCTCCTGCAATCTGAGGCAAGGGATGGAACTCTCGCTGAGCTACTAGAAAGGGGATGTGAGAAGAAATCCGACGTACTTTGTTTGCTACTTTTGCCACACTGTGTTTTAAAGCCATTGTTCACAACACTCCCTGACATGTGGTGTTTCAAATCATGCTGTTTGGCACATTTGGTAGGTATACGAAAAGGGTTTCAAAAAAGGATGGCAACTTCTAGAGTGATGGCTCTGAGGTATGTGTATGGGTTACCAGTTAGCGTACTTTACATGGCGGGGTTGGTTTTTCCCATTTTATGGCTGTATGTGTTACCTATGTTGAAAGCCTATTATTTTGTTATCAAGAAAAAAAACCCTACAGTCAACGGTTAGTGAAATGCAGATTACAGGCCTAAACATGAATAAAAACAGTTGCCTTTAGTGCAAGGTTTGTATGCCTGTACTGTGATTGTGTTATTTGATGAGACTGCGGAGAAGCTCACGAAAACACATCATATGCACTCCTGAATGGGGTAAGCCAGGTATCTGTTCTTTGTGTTGTTTATCACTCTATGTATGCAATCACTGAAGCGGGACTATTGACATGGGCTGTGGTGTGCTACATGATACAGGTGACGACGACTCAGCCCTTTCCAGGTGTCTGTCATCCTGAAGAAGCATTGGATGTTGCCTCGCCTAGCCAGACTTTGAAAGGCCCAGAAGTGGTGTCTCCAATACCAACTCCAACAAAGTCCCGTGAGCTTCATATGATTTTTTTAAGCTTAATATTTGTTCCAAATCTTAAATCAGAGTTATCTGAAGCAACAAGTAACCTACTACGGGTTATTGTCTTCTATAACCCAGTTATATTACCCTCTGCAGCCATGTCTATGCTCAGATATCATGTTTTTCCTCGTCATTTACATTTCAAGTGGGAACGAGCCTTTCTCAATGCACTTGCTGTATCCCGGGCCAATGAGCAGACCTACAATAAAGTGAGTTGGAATATTTACACATTTTTAGTGCCATTTTTGTTGTGTCACTATGCCAATCAAAATTCTTATGGTGCATAATTACAGTTAAAGGCTATTATAAACTACATGTGTTTGGCTTCACTGCGTTCCACACTTCTGTCACCTGACCTTAAAACATGAAACCAAAACAAATTTTATGCAGCTAAATCTATCTTTTTCACTCTTTTATATAAAACTACAGAATGTTGATAGAAAATTCAACCTTTAAGATAACTCTTGAAATGGTTTAGCTAAAAAGGAAACGAGTAAACATGTCAAATAGTTTAAAAGCACCAAAACTGTATCATTAATATACATAGTTTACTCAATGTCTTTATTTAAAAATTAAATTGATTTATTAGTATGTAATACTTTTAGTCATAACCACACCAAGTTATCAAAGTTTTGGTTGACAATAGCATGTTGACATATAAAAGCGACAAGAGATGGCTAGCCATTATTTACCTAAATCCACAACAAATGGGATATAGGTGGTCACTTCAGATGCTGTTGCTACTTCGATGCATCATCAAGGTTTTTCTCGCTTTATTTCTAGCGATATCATGATTAGAGGTGCCATAGTGGTCCAAATGGTGTTTTAGAACATAAAATATTTGTTACATAAAGATGTTTCTTGATATCTTAGATAGTG
Organism: Erigeron breviscapus; assembly: GCA_034093135.1. Classification (NCBI taxonomy): domain Eukaryota; kingdom Viridiplantae; phylum Streptophyta; class Magnoliopsida; order Asterales; family Asteraceae; genus Erigeron; species Erigeron breviscapus. The sequence goes on from CM067169.1 coordinate 49,233,020, forward strand.
TAACATTATTTGGAATTAGACTTTGCAAAAGGTAATATAAAATGTGTTTGACAAACCACCTTGAAAAAGCGATTAAGAAAACACATTTTTGAATAAATATTTTTAAAATGCATCGCCAGAGATGTATAACTAGAAATGCATAATTGCAGAACAATTGATTGTTGGTTATAATATGAGATCTGCTTACTTGACATTCATATTATTGTTAAATTTTTCTGAAGTTTTTTGATTTGTGATGTATGGGTTAATTTGGGCTTATGTGGTGATAGTGATAATATTGAGAATAGTCTGATATGTAGAAAAAGTAGATGCAAAAGTGCCACCAAGAACATCTCAACCAACGAGTAGGTGAAGTGTGTCCTATGGTAACGAGGACTCTCAAACCGAGGTCAGTTTGGATAGCTTAGTGGGGGAGGCTCGAGCAATAGTGGGATAACCAAGAAGCAGGAAGTGTAAGAAACATAACAAAATCATATGACATATTCTTATGGTAATGGCTGGTTAATATTTTCACATGTGTCGTACAGGTACTTTGGGGATTCTGAAGAAGAAAACAAGGGTGATGAGGAGACGCAGGCGGACGAGTATGCTCGGGTTGAAAGATGGAAGAATGACAAGTCTCGGAGTTAAAGGAATAGTACGCCCCATTAACGCCATTCTTTGCTTTGGATTTTATGCTTCTATGTTTTGTATCATTAAAACATTTTGGTGTTTTACATATTGATTTTGATAACTATCGATGCCATTGTATCCTTTGGGTCTTATGTTTTGGTTAAGATGTTATGATAACATGTTGGAGCTTTGGTTGTTGATCGATGTCGTTGGACCGATCAAAAATATAAACTAAATACCACTAATTAGCAAGGGTAAGTCGAGTATCGTTTCCACAGGGAATCAAGGGAAAGTGTTAAACAATTTGAAACGTTGATTAAACTAGACATAAACTTAAAATCGATTGATTGATTGATTTGATTGACACTAAATTTGAGTATGAACTTAACAACCTAAGCAATAATAATAAAAGGGACCATTCTCATGTTTCAAATTATGTTTTCAAAAGTATAACCTAACTTATGTTCATTGGAAATCACATAGATATGATTCGTTATAACGTTTGGATTGAATGAATTTAAGAACTAAATTGATCGGTTGTGATGATTCACGATAACGAAAACCGGGGAATTGACACAACTAGATTTCTAATTCATTAAAATAAAATTACAAGTTCATAAGAGATTCATTCAATAATCCATGATTAACAAGAATTTGAAATCAAAAGATAGATGAATTTCATTCAAGGTTATAAACTAATAATCATTCAAACAATCCAAACAACATTAGATGCAAAACACAATTAAGAATTAAACATCTAATCCAACTTGAACATAAGAAAGGTTGAATATAATTGTCTTACATAATTGTTCACATGAGAATGATCAAAAGGAAATTAGCCTAGTATCTTCATCATTGATGTTTCAAATTATGTTTTCAAAAGTATAACCTAACTTATGTTCATTGGAAATCACATAGATATGATTCGTTATAACGTTTGGATTGAATGAATTTAAGAACTAAATTGATCGGTTGTGATGATTCACGATAACGAAAACCGGGGAATTGACACAACTAGATTTCTAATTCATTAAAATAAAATTACAAGTTCATAAGAGATTCATTCAATAATCCATGATTAACAAGAATTTGAAATCAAAAGATAGATGAATTTCATTCAAGGTTATAAACTAATAATCATTCAAACAATCCAAACAACATTAGATGCAAAACACAATTAAGAATTAAACATCTAATCCAACTTGAACATAAGAAAGGTTGAATATAATTGTCTTACATAATTGTTCACATGAGAATGATCAAAAGGAAATTAGCCTAGTATCTTCATCATTGATTTTTCAATTAAGGCTTGAATCTCCATGGAATTGTGAATTGATGGTGATATTGGGGTGTTGAGAGGATGAAAAACTGCTCCAGGTGTGTGAAATATGTGAAAGATAACTTCCAAGTTCGTGTTTGAAAGTAATATAAACTGAAAAATAATTAAATCCATAAAATTCAGATTTTTGCACAGGTGCCACCATCCCGCACTGTGGTTCTAGGCATCCTGCACTGTGCCCCAGAAATGGCAATTTTCCATATTTCCTTCTTGACTTTATTCTTGACTTTGCTTGACTCGTTTATGATCCACTTAACTCCATTTCATCACTTAATGACCTGAAACACTTAAACAAACATAAATCCGCCCTAATCGTCTAATAACATTCACAAAACATGTTATTTTTGCATAGTAAGATCATGTAGACTAGTTGTTGCTTTGCAAAACTATATTTTACAATCCCATAATACTTCCTATCACCAAAGAAACACCACATAAGAGTTATATCAATTATACATACTTGTAAAACTCAACCCTCAAGCAATCTTCAAAGTACACTTGGGCGAAACCAAATAATGCAAACCAAACCACATAACACAACCAACTCATGAGACTTACAACCATCAAAAGATTTACGACTAGCAAATAGAAATATATAAATGTGCAATTAAACCTAATAAACCTCAAGTTTGCCACAATACATGCATCACACTCTGACAATGTGCACTCCCCTCGGGTTCATATTTGAGTGAATTAGCAAAAGATGTGCTAATATGTATATATGAAGCTCTCAACCCATTATTGCACACTAAAAGTCATAGGCTAGTACACAAATCGAACCAAGACCTCATAACACCAAACTATCACTTCGGTATTCATACAAGATTGATGGAAATATGGAATGAAACACGGTAATGATTCTCATTTGGGTGATTTACTAGAATGATTTTGGAACATTTCATTTTGGTTCTTTTTGATCAACTTACATGGATAATTGAATTGATTTTCATTTATGACCATATACTTTGACTTTTTCTTCAACCGGATATTGCAATTTTGACTTTGACTTTGTTCTTTCTTTCAATTCATCATAAACAACACAACTTTGAACAATTAACGGATTTCATGATGAGGTGAGGTGGAATATGGATTGAATTGTATGATTGTTTTATCATTTTAAGCACATAATCCGGGTTAGAGGTCTCTACACGGTAAGTGCACTAGTTCTAACCTAATGTACAATAATGGTTCACACAATATAGTTATCACGAGAAATCATGCTACGCTAACAATCTAAATCAATCGTCGACGAGGCGTTTTTCTCTCATGAAATTGAAGGATATAACGGATATATAAGTGTGATACATGCATTATGACTCACAATTGGCATATTACCCTTATTTGCACATTTCTATGTTTTTACTTGCTAGCAACTCTATCAAGACGCTCATAAGTCAACCATGTCATGCAATCTAATCTACACTACCTAGCCCCACTTACATGTACAAATCCAATCACAAGAAAATCTCATTTTACAAACATGTATAGCCAATATAACTCAAATATTTTGCCCCTAAAGGTCAATTTCATATTACAAGAAAGTAAATCAACATCTAAACTAGAAACATAATTGAAATTAACAAGAAATTGAAATCTACCTACGAATTGAAAATGCAAAAACACAAAAACAAACACATAAAAACACATAGTCACACAAGAATAACAAAAAAATAAAATAGAAGGTACCATCACTGTCGTGGACCTTGCGGTCCAAAGATCGACTCCATTAGGCCCCGATATAGAGATTGGGCCTCAAATGGATCAGAGGCTGCTGGTGGAGCACCCGGAGTATCCTCAACTCGCCCGACACAAGAATGTCGGGGAAACCACTCAGAATCGTGGCTCTGAGGATAAGCTGGATGAGATGTAGGAACATACGGCTACCTGTAATCATATGAAAGAGTAGTCTCCACATAGTCAAGTCCCGCAATGTGGTCCTGGTGATGGCGTACTCGCTCTGAGTACTCAAACTGCCTCCTCACATTCTGCTCCTGAGCATATGCCATACCTAACTCATAACTCCTCCGCTGCACACCCTGCTGAGCAGTCATATCCCACATATTCCTCTCAAAGGATGTCCACTGATTATAATCACTAGGCTGCTCATAACCAAAACTCGGCCCAACACCTCCAAATCCAGCACCCAATAAACCATCCCTCCTTTGAGGTTCTTCTTCTTCATTAACCTCCCGAGCACCACTAGACTCACCCCGGCCATTACCACCCACTGGCTCCAGCTGAGCCATCACATCCTCTAGAGTAAACCCCTCCTTAGGAGCTATCAAACGCCCCCCTGATTAAAAATTCTACAATAGGGTCTATCCTCCAATCTCCACTCGGTTCCTTGCAACAACCGTTTCATAGAAATAACAACTTGATTAACCTTAATCGTGGGTGAGTCAATTGTAGCGGCTTTTTGTAACAAGATGAGGCGAGAAATAAGCCTCGGGTAGGGTAAGATCAACTTCCCTTTGTTGTTACGGGCATCCCAAATGTTTGTCATGATGATGTGTCTAAGTGACAATGTTAACCTTCCCGTTACCAATGCATATAACACCACAACTTCTTGGTGTCTCACTGCAGCTTTGTCACTACTTCTTGGACAAATGTTCCAGCTAAGGACACTCATAATCAATCAGGGCAATGGTGTAACACCCGTCGTTTAAAAATACGGATTTCCAAAAACTTTTCACCTAACAGTGTTAAAGAATGCGGAATAACATTATAAAATTCCAAACCATAAAATCCAGTTTGGTTTGTTCATGAAATAGAAGGTGTTACTCGTCACATCATCAAAATAGCATAAATGGAAATCCTACGGTTGCCCAACATAAATCAACCGTATACAAGTCATATCAAAACATAATAGTCATAACGAAATCAAATGTCTAAAAAGGAGCAACAACTATGGGTAACTAAAAGCATCTTCAAGTATTCTACCCATGTCTCGCTCATTATTCTTCAACACACTTCTAGCTTGCTAAACCTGAGGGAACAACACATTTCAAGAAACAAGTGTTAGCTAACGAATTAGCTAAGTAAGATAACACTAAGTTAAATAAACGTTTGTCCAATTAAAACTTGGTAAAGCAGCTTTTCATATTAAAGACACATTTCGCATATCATCACAAACATATCATAGCATCAACATCTTTCATGGTAGGATTAACCATCCTAAATGTGCCTAGTCATCATTTCATCATCACATTAAGTGTGACATAAGTCACGCATATCATATAAGGTGTAAGTTTGTGTGTAGGCAGTCATAAGACCTAACGGGAACCTCACACCCGACTAGATGGATGAGCCATACGGCGGTCCATCAAGTGTCGTTAAGGAATGGCAAGCCACTCCAGGAGTAGTCCGTATGTTCAAGACATTGGTGGGTAATCACTCCACCCGGAGATACTCAATCCACGTAATTACGTTGCAAGGAGCCACCCAAGCAACAACATATACGCACCCACCCGGCTAAGGTGAATACGGGTTAAGCTTAACACTTCATCATATATACGAGCTCGATTTCATCACATATAGTTTAGGTGACAAAGTTACCTAAACATAACATATAATCATCTTTTACGTTTGGGCCCTTAAACGTGCACGTGACATGGCAACCTAAAAGGTCTAGTGAACTAGATGACCAAGCCACACATACATGCACATCATAATCAACATATACTTGCATCACATTTCATTACATTGCATATCATTTCATAACATAACTTTGCATTGCATATAAAGGAAAATGCATTTCAGGTCTCATATGTCGAATACATATCCCATATAACCTCCCATACAACCCGAATACCCTTAAGTATACAAGATGAGAATAGAGAAGTTATATTCTGAAACCATGCTTTTGTTGAATCCCTCAGCGTGTCAAAGTAGTGTATCTTACCTCGAGGTAGCACGCGATAAAGGATAGCTAAGTTACCGAACAAAGCAACAACTCTCGTCTATCTATGAGTAGCACGGCCATTAATACGCTAATCATTAAGACCATAATCAGTGATTACATATTTAAGGACACACTCTAAGTTTCAGGAGTATGCTATGTGTCAAAACGAGGTTACGGTTCAAAACAATATTATTTTCTGAAAACTGGTGAGTTGCGCCGCAGCTCAAGCACTTCGTTGCGCCGCAACGAAGATAGTTGCGCCGCAACTTATCTTTCTGGAAACCAGTTGCGCCGCAACTTATCTTTGGAAACCAGTTGCGCCGCAACTGGCCCCGATTCTGCACTAACAAAATCGATTAGGCCATCAAATCGAACCCAACCCTCTTCAGACCAAAAACTCAGTTTCAAAACATCCAAATCCTTCATATTAAGGCCTTACCAAACCATATCAACCTTTAGGAAAATCATACATGCCTTATTTCATCAAAACCATCACTAATTACACACTAATTGATTCCCTAATGCCCAATTATACTTCCTAATGACTCTTATAATCAAAAGGATCAGAAATCAATAAAATTATACCTTTTATACCTGCAACTCACAATGGAAACGAGAAAAGCTAGATTAAACACTTCCGAAACGCACTTTTGATCGCCTTTTTGCTCAAGAATTGATTAGGGATGAAAGGGGGTGGGTTAGGGCTTGAGAGGAAACTAATAGATCTGATAATGACACTCAAATGACTCCTCATGTGACCCTAAACCCGTTTTTGAGTTTCACCCTATGTCAAATTTGATCCCTAGACTTCCATAAAGCTCATTACTAGTCAACAACTCCTCTAAGGACCATATACTACCTAAATACTTCGTTAATCACTTCCTAGTAGGCATATAATAACTTCGTAAACATATTTTCATATCATACATTAAGACTTTCAAATCTCACATATAAAACACATAAACCACATATAAGCATTAAATCTAAAATAGACTTAACGACACGTTATGTTGACTTAACGGCACAAGTCAACTGTTAAATAAAAAGTTTGGGATGTTACAAATACCTCCCCCTTAAGAGGATTCCGTCCCCGGAATCTCATCAGCAAGAAACAACTCGGGATACTTCTCTTTCATTACCGCTTCGGTTTCCCAAGTAAGGCTTTCACCATGATTATGTCTCCATTTGACCAAGACTAGATCAATCATCTTTCGGCGTAACTTCTTTTGTTTCCTTCCAAGAATAGCTATTGGTTCCTCTACCATTCTTTTCGTCGGATCCACACTCACATCTTCAATAGGTATGACACTAGATTCCTCCGCCAAACACTTCCTCAAATATGAGACATGAAATGTGTTATGGATTCCATCCAATTCCGGAGGCAATTCTAGTTGATAAGCCACATCCTTAATACGTTTTAACACTTTAAACGGTCCAATGAATCTTGGACTCAACTTTCCTTTCTTACCAAACCGAATTACTCCTTTCCAAGGAGAAACTTTCAGCATCACTAAGTCACCAACTTCAAACACAACCGGTCTCCTTTTCTTATCGGCATAGGTTTTCTGTCTTTCTCTAGCTACTCGAAGTGCTTCCTTTGCAATATTCACTTTCTCGGCTGTGATTTCTACAATTTCCGGACCCGTAATTTGCTTTTCACCGGGCTCCATCCAACAACTTGGAGTCCTACACCTTCTACCATAAAGCATCTCAAAAGGTGGCATTCCAATACTTGAATGGTAGCTATTATTATACGAAAACTCTATCAACTTCAAGTGATCATCCCAAGCTCCACCATACTCTAAGACACAAGTCCTTAACATATCTTCCAATGTTTGAATGGTTCTTTCACTTTGACCATCGGTTTGAGGATGATAAGTCGTGCTCAAATTCACTCTAGTACCTAACTCTCGTTGGAGACCTTTCCAAAAGCTAGATACAAATCTCGTGTCTTGATCCGAAACTATAGACAATGGAACTCCATGCTTCGAGACAACTTCATCTATATACATCTTATCCATCTTAGTCAAAGGTACATCTTGGCGAGTTGCTAAGAAGTGGGCACTTTTAGTCAACCTATCAACAATTACCCATACCATGTCATTTCCTTTCGGTGTTCTATGTAACTTAGTAAAAAAATCCATAGTGATGTGATCCTATTTCCATTCTGGAATCTCTAACTGTTGCAACATTCCATATGGCTTTCGATGGTCCGTTTTCACACGAGCACAAGTCAAGCATCTTTCAACAAAATGTGCTACTTCACCTTTGATATCCGGCCACCAATAAATAGGCTTCAAATCTGCATACATTTTAGTAACACCAGGATGAACTGAATATCTACTTCTATGGGCTTCCTCAAGGATCAATTCACGATTACCACCAAGCAATGGTACCCATATTCGACCCTTGTAAGTCTTAAACCCACGACTGTTTGTCTCCATCACAAGACGTTTCTTCTTCCCAATGCTCTCATTATCAATGTTATCTTTCATTAAAGCCTTCACTTGAGCTTCTTTAATACGATCGAGTAATCCAGACTTAGCTTGCACCACCATGCTCATCAACCGACAAGAAAAATTCTGCACTTTTCTACTTAAGGCGTCCGCCACCACATTGGCTTTACCTGGATGGTACTTAATTTCACAATCATAATCCTTTAATAACTCCATCCACCTTCTCTGCCTCACATTCATTTCCTTTTGATTGAACACATACTGTAAGCTTTTATGGTCGGTGTACAAGGTACACTTAGTGCCATAAAGGTAGTGTCTCCACAACTTTAATGCAAATACAACAGCAGCCAACTCTAGATCATGTGTCGGATAATTCTTTTCATGAGGTTTCAGTTTTCGTGAAGCATAGGCAATCACCTTGTCCCTTTGCATAAGGACACAACCCAAACCTGTAATAGAAGCATCACTGTAAACTACTAAATCATCCGTACCTTCAGGTAATGCAAGAATGGGAGCTTCACATAACTTGGTCTTTAATGTTTGAAAAGCTTTCTCTTGTGCTTCAGCCCATACATACTTCACTCCTTTCTTGGTCAGTTCGGTCATTGGTTTGGCTATTCGAGAGAAATCTTGAATAAATCTTCTATAGTAGCCAGCTAGACCAAGAAAACTCTTAATCTCTGTAGGAGTCTTCGGCTGTTCCCACTTAGATACAGCTTCAATCTTGGCGGGATCGACTTTAATACCATCCGAAGAGATGACATGCCCAAGAAACTGAACTTCTCGAAGCCAAAACTCACATTTCAAAAACTTGGCATATAATTTCTTTTACCTAAGAACTTCAAAGACAGCTCTTAGGTGATCACGGTGCTCAGCTTCAGTCTTGGAGTAAATCAAGATATCATCAATGAATACAATAACAAAATGATCTAAGAATGGGCGACATACCCGATTCATTAAATCCATGAAAGCGGCAGGAGCATTTGTCAATCCAAATGGCATAACAAGAAACTCATAGTGCCCATATCGAGTGCGAAAAGCTGTTTTGGCTACATTTTCTTTCTTGACCTTTAATTGATGATAGCCGGAACGTAAGTCAATCTTGGAGAAGAATGAAGCACCATGAAGTTGATCAAAAGATCATCTATTCGGGGAAGAGGATACTTGTTCTTGACCGTTCGCTTGTTCAGCTCACGGTAGTCTATGCACATGCGCATATAACCATCTTTCTTTTTGACAAAGAGGACCGGAGCTCCCCAAGGCGAGGAACTTGGTTGAATGAAACCTTTGTCAAGTAGTTCCTGAAGTTGAGACATAAGTTCTTTCATTTCGGTAGGAGCCAAACGATACGGTGCTTTAGCAACAGGGGTAGCACCGGGTACAAGATCAATTTGGAATGTGACCTCACAGTCAGGAGGAATACCGGGTAGATCATCCGGGAAAACATCAGGAAATTCAGAAACTATATCAACATTAGAAATGGAAGCTTTCTCCTTTCGTGCATCGATAACATAGGCAAAGAAATGACTCTTATTATGCCGAATGCAATTCAGAGCCTTCATCAAACTAATGATTTTTATACCCCTCTTTTCTTATCTCCATGGACCGAAATAATTTTACCATCAGGAGTCGAAATCCTTACAATCTTTTGAGAGCATACTATGGTGGCATCATTTTGAGCTAACCAATCCATTCCTATAACTATATCAAAACCAGCTAAAGTAGTAGGCAACAACTGGACTGGAAAAGAACGACTCTCAATTTCTATAGCACAATCATCATATCCTTCACGTATATCACTAATCGTACCATCAACTATTTCCACCTCTAAGGAACAATCAAGGGGGGTAGTGACTCTTTCAAGTTTAGGGGCAAACACAGTAGACACAAAAGACCTATTTGCACCCGAATCAAAAAGTACAGAAGCAGGTTTAGAATTAACAAGAAAGATACCGCTTACTACCTCATCGTTGTCTTTAGCAGCTTCTGCAGTCATCTGAAGTGCACGAACCTTAGGCTTTGGTGCAGCCGCCTTCTTCCCATCATCCTTCATCTGAGGGAAATTAGCAATCATATGACCCGTTTCCTTACACTTGTAGCAACGAGTCTTGTCTTTGCACACTTCAGCAGAATGCCCCGGATGGCCACACTTATCACACCTCTTGGTCTTATCAGAACAAGGACCACTATGATGAGACTTGTATGACAAACACCAAGAACTACTCTTCTTATTCTTGTCTCCATTTAAAGAAGAGTTACCTTTAAACTTCTTATTTGAGCTCGAAGACCCATTGAATCTCCTTTTGAAACCGGTTTTCTTGTCATCATCTTTAGCCACCACTTTCTCAGTTTTAAAATCATCATCCAATCTCTTGGACTCCTTGATAGCAGCAGATAAAGTAGTATGTTGTCTACATAGACCCCGATAGCTAGCAGGGAGTCCATCACAATATGCTTCCACCTGATCAACATCTCTCCTAACCAAATGTCCAACAAATTTCAGCTTTTCCATAAATGAGTGTGCATACTCAGTTATCGCACCCGGCTTAGCTGTCAATGCTCTAAATTCCTTCTCAATCAATCTTAGCTCACGAGTTCCCACATACTCTTCTAGGAACTTCTCCCTGAATGTACCCCAAGGCATAGCAGCAAGCACCTCGGGAGTCAAGGAGATAGTAGCAGCCCTCCACCAATTCCTAGCGTTCTTCTTTACCATTCAAGTTGTACACAACACCTTCATATTATCCGGGCAATAACAAGAAGCAAACACAACTTCAATATCATCCAACCATTCCATAGCACCAACAGCATCTTGAGTACCATCGAATGCCTTAGCTCCACACTTTTGAAAGCTCTCGTACTTAAAGTTATGAGCACGAGGAGCTACCACTACACGAGGCTCCACTATGTTTCCAACACCATTTCCATTTGCTACAACCTCTTCTGGAGCAATCAAAGACCTTTCATTCGATGGCTCGGCACGGTTTGAGCGGTTGGAATAATTTCCATCCTTATGCTCATTCCTTTGCAAGCTTGCATCTCTTTCGGCCCTAAGTTGATTCAACTCCTCTTCATTTCTCAACAGGAGAGCTCGGATAGCCCTCAATTCCTCATGCATTTCCGCTCGGGTAGGGACTTGTTCAATCACTGGATTAGCCCTATCAATTTCTGACCTTGTGGGTTGTACACCCAGAAATGGCCTTCGCGGAGGTCTTTGGTTAACACCATCTCCAGTCCCATTCCCATTAGGCGGAGCACCACTAGCATTAGTTCCAGCCCGTTGACTGTTAGCACGTGTGTTAACCATGATGTCTACAATGCAATGACGACGGTTAGCAAGGTTTTAATGAGAATAGCTAGATAAGGCTACATAACCTTTTTTTTTTTTTTTTTTTTTTTTTTTTTTTTTTTTTTTTTTTTTTTTTTTTTTTTTTTTTTTTTTTTTTTTTTTTTTTTTTTTTTTTTTTTTTTTTTTTTTTTTTTTTTTTTTTTTTTTTTTTTTTTTTTTTTTTTTTTTTTTTTTTTTTTTTTTTTTTTTTTTTTTTTTTTTTTTTTTTTTTTTTTTTTTTTTTTTTTTTTTTTTTTTTTTTTTTTTTTTTTTTTTTTTTTTTTTTTTTTTTTTTTTTTTTTTTTTTTTTTTTTTTTTTTTTTTTTTTTTTTTTTTTTTTTTTTTTTTTTTTTTTTTTTTTTTTTTTTTTTTTTTTTTTTTTTTTTTTTTTTTTTTTTTTTTTTTTTTTTTTTTTTTTTTTTTTTTTTTTTTTTTTTTTTTTTTTTTTTTTTTTTTTTTTTTTTTTTTTTTTTTTTTTTTTTTTTTTTTTTTTTTTTTTTTTTTTTTTTTTTTTTTTTTTTTTTTTTTTTTTTTTTTTTTTTTTTTTTTTTTTTTTTTTTTTTTTTTTTTTTTTTTTTTTTTTTTTTTTTTTTTTTTTTTTTTTTTTTTTTTTTTTTTTTTTTTTTTTTTTTTTTTTTTTTTTTTTTTTTTTTTTTTTTTTTTTTTTTTTTTTTTTTTTTTTTTTTTTTTTTTTTTTTTTTTTTTTTTTTTTTTTTTTTTTTTTTTTTTTTTTTTTTTTTTTTTTTTTTTTTTTTTTTTTTTTTTTTTTTTTTTTTTTTTTTTTTTTTTTTTTTTTTTTTTTTTTTTTTTTTTTTTTTTTTTTTTTTTTTTTTTTTTTTTTTTTTTTTTTTTTTTTTTTTTTTTTTTTTTTTTTTTTTTTTTTTTTTTTTTTTTTTTTTTTTTTTTTTTTTTTTTTTTTTTTTTTTTTTTTTTTTTTTTTTTTTTTTTTTTTTTTTTTTTTTTTTTTTTTTTTTTTTTTTTTTTTTTTTTTTTTTTTTTTTTTTTTTTTTTTTTTTTTTTTTTTTTTTTTTTTTTTTTTTTTTTTTTTTTTTTTTTTTTTTTTTTTTTTTTTTTTTTTTTTTTTTTTTTTTTTTTTTTTTTTTTTTTTTTTTTTTTTTTTTTTTTTTTTTTTTTTTTTTTTTTTTTTTTTTTTTTTTTTTTTTTTTTTTTTTTTTTTTTTTTTTTTTTTTTTTTTTTTTTTTTTTTTTTTTTTTTTTTTTTTTTTTTTTTTTTTTTTTTTTTTTTTTTTTTTTTTTTTTTTTTTTTTTTTTTTTTTTTTTTTTTTTTTGTTTTTTTTGTTTTATTCCAATTTACAACCCCTTTAGAACGGATGAGGGCGACGCCCGTACCGCATTCATACGTTTTCAACACGTAACCCATACCGTATCCATACGTTTTCAACATGCAACCCATACCGTATCCATACGTTTTCAACACGTAACCCATACCGTATCCATACGTTTTCAACACGTAACCCATACCGTATCCATACGTTTTCAACACGTAACCCATACCGTATCCATACGTTTTCAACACGTAACCCATACCGTATCCATACGTTTTCAACACGTAACCCATACCGTATCCATACGTTTTCAACACGTAACCCATACCGTATCCATACGTTTTCAACACGTAACCCATACCGTATCCATACGTTTTCAACACGTAACCCATACCGTATCCATACGTTTTCAACACGTAACCCATACCGTATCCATACGTTTTCAACACGTAACCCATACCGTATCCATACGTTTTCAACACGTAACCCATACCGTATCCATACGTTTTCAACACGTAACCCATACCGTATCCATACGTTTTCAACACGTAACCCATACCGTATCCATACGTTTTCAACACGTAACCCATACCGTATCCATACGTTTTCAACACGTAACCCATACCGTATCCATACGTTTTCAACACGTAACCCATACCGTATCCATACGTTTTCAACACGTAACCCATACCGTATCCATACGTTTTCAACACGTAACCCATACCGTATCCATACGTTTTCAACACGTAACCCATACCGTATCCATACGTTTTCAACACGTAACCCATACCGTATCCATACGTTTTCAACACGTAACCCATACCGTATCCATACGTTTTCAACACGTAACCCATACCGTATCCATACGTTTTCAACACGTAACCCATACCGTATCCATACGTTTTCAACACGTAACCCATACCGTATCCATACGTTTTCAACACGTAACCCATACCGTATCCATACGTTTTCAACACGTAACCCATACCGTATCCATACGTTTTCAACACGTAACCCATACCGTATCCATACGTTTTCAACACGTAACCCATACCGTATCCATACGTTTTCAACACGTAACCCATACCGTATCCATACGTTTTCAACACGTAACCCATACCGTATCCATACGTTTTCAACACGTAACCCATACCGTATCCATACGTTTTCAACACGTAACCCATACCGTATCCATACGTTTTCAACACGTAACCCATACCGTATCCATACGTTTTCAACACGTAACCCATACCGTATCCATACGTTTTCAACACGTAACCCATACCGTATCCATACGTTTTCAACACGTAACCCATACCGTATCCATACGTTTTCAACACGTAACCCATACCGTATCCATACGTTTTCAACACGTAACCCATACCGTATCCATACGTTTTCAACACGTAACCCATACCGTATCCATACGTTTTCAACACGTAACCCATACCGTATCCATACGTTTTCAACACGTAACCCATACCGTATCCATACGTTTTCAACACGTAACCCATACCGTATCCATACGTTTTCAACACGCCCGTACCGCATTCATACGTTTTCAACACGTAACCCATACCGTATCCATACGTTTTCAACATGCAACCCATATGATTTTTTACAATTTTTTTATTTTTGGAATGGGTTTTTGTTAAAAGAAAATAAAAAAATCAAAAAATAAAAAATAAAAATAAATAATTAAAAAACTACACAAAGGAGAAAGAGGGAGGGAAATTAGTGGTTCTCACGGTATATATATCATTGTATTGTAGTATCGTATTCTATTTTATATATGTTGACAACTAGTTTTTCACATATTGAAATTGTACGTTTTTCTTACAGTGCAATCCAAGAAGTATTGTGAGCATACTCACAATGAGTACTAACATTAATAGTGTGGTTGCTTATTTTACTAGTGATATCGAAGTCATCCGGCGTGCCCTTAAAGGTTGCCTTCCTTCCTTTTACTTGATTATCTATATATTCCATCTTTATACAAACCCAATAAATATTAACCATCCTTTTATTAATCAAATGCTGTAGAATATTTGATTGTTTTTTTGATTAAGAAAAGTAGAGAGTGGTTTGTTTAGTCTTTTGAGCATGCATTTGATTGTGTTTGTATATGCATCCATTTATTTAGATATTGGAGAAAATGTGCGTCCAATTTTTTATTATCAATTTAATATTATGCATCATATACAAAATTGGGCGCCACACTTATTTGTGGCGACCGTTTCTACAAATACGTTAATACTCTACATGTAATAATTAAGTACCAAAATATAACATTCCATAGTATAAGAAAAAACAATAGTTTGTGATTCCAAATCACCAATTAATAATGGTTGCGATCTACGAAACCAAATGTATAATAAGTAGAAAATACTCAAACGACAATAAAAGTAGACTAGAAGACTTGAAAGCTGAAAGTTGAAATAAGAACATAAAGAAACTAAACTAGAAGTCATCTTTATCAACCTCACAATCACCGGTATCAATACCAACTACTAAATCATTAATATCTTCATCAGCATTCACGCCTCTTCAATATCTTCCTCTCTCTTCAAAAAATTTGAGGGTATATTAATGTTGAAAGATAGGTTTTGGAGAGTTCACAAAAAGTTAGTAATAAGAAACATGAAATGACAATGAATACAATTTTGCCTCTTGTTTGTATGATTTGTATTTTAAGATAGGATAGGATGAAGGGGAAAACCACCCTATATATGTTTGTTCAAAATATATATATATACATATATATATATACATATATATATACATATATATATATATATATATATATATATATATATATATATATGAATATATATATGTATATACATATATATATATACATATATATATATACATATATATATACATATATATATATATACATATATATATGTCTGCAAATTTATCTATATATATGTGTGCGTGTTATTGAACTTTATGCCAATGGGGATGGTGTGCAGGCATTGGTAAGGTCCGTGAGAAAAGGGGGGGGGGGGGGGGGGGGGGGGGGGGGGGGGGGGGGGGGGGGGGGGGGGGGGGGGGCTGAAAGTTGAAATAAACATAAGTGCCTCAAAAGGCTAAACTAGAAGTCGTCTTCATCAACCTCACAATCACCGGTATCTACAACTACTAAATCATTAATATCTTCATCAGCATTCACGCCTCTTCAATATCTTCCTCTCTCTTCAAAAAATTTGAGGGTATATTAATGTTGAAAGATAGGTTTTGGAGAGTTCACAAAAAGTTAGTAATAAGAAACATGAAATGACAATGAATACAATTTTGCCTCTTGTTTGTATGATTTGTATTTTAAGATAGGATAGGATGAAGGGGAAAACCACCCTATATATGTTTGTTCAAAATATATATATATACATATATATATGTCTGCAAATTTATCTATATATATGTGTGCGTGTTATTGAACTTTATGCCAATGGGGATGGTGTGCAGGCATTGGTAAGGTCCGTGAGAAAAGGGGGGGGGGGGGTGAGTTAAAAGTAGGGTAGTTTGCCGTTCTATAAAATATCTATGTATGTATGCTTGTATTTGATGGCTGAACTGAAAACGGGTGTATGTTTGCTTGTCAGGTGTACGTTGTCATCATGATGGTGAGGCGCAATTTCAACCCACACTGTCTCAGGCATGTAAGGTTTTAGCCCGTGGTCCTAAAAATATGAGAAGAAGGTTACTTATGTTTGTTGGTGGGTATGTAATCCTATATATGTTTAATCGATTCACTTATGCATTTATTTTATTTTTAGAAAGACAACTTATTAAATATAAATCTCACACAAATTTCCAAAACCTGAAACTTGATTTGCAATTAGGAAAAACTAATCTCCTTTTTGTGGAACAGTGTTTATGATGGAAATCATTCTATAATATTTTTTCTGACGTGTAACAGTTGCTGATAGCATGATGTGGAGACAACCGGAGGGTCTCCACACATGTATATATATATGAATAATATATATCTTTTCTATATATATATACGTATATATATATATATATATATATATGTATTTGTATATACATAATATATGTATGTATATAGGATAGAGATAAAAAAGAAGGTATTTTAAGGAGAGAAGGGTTTTTGATTTTTTTTTAGCATTTTTTTTGATTTTTTTTCCAGTTTTTTTATTCTCTCTTTAATTAACTAATTTAAAAAAAAATTAAAATTATTTTTTTCCAAAGGACGTAGCCCATAAGCTATAGGTGAAGCCTGTCAGTCTATGGATGGCTAAGGGCGGAGCCCGTTAGGTAGATCACCCCATCACTGACCCTATGATCAGTTACTCCCACCACGACCCCTTATTAATATCCTAAGGGCGAAACCCGTATCGTACCTTTATATGTATAGCTCACTAACCCGGATTAGAAGTTTATCATTTTTTATTTTTCTTTTAGAATGAGTTGATTAAAAAAAGAATGAAAAAAGTGAAAAAAAGAAAAAATCAAGCTAAAATAAATAAAAAACGAATTTTCTCTCTTCTCTTTTAAAGAATCTTCTTTCAGGATCTTTACCCTACGTGTATATATATATATGTTTGCTAATCAAGTAATTTTGTTTTTTTTGCTACTAGTCTTATAGATCTAGTACCTAGCCAAGCACACTCATGTGCAGAGAAGCTGAAAGGTAGCGGTGTAGCTTTGGATGTTTTCAACTTCTTTTACTTGAATCTAGACATGTTTCTTAACAGAAACACTTCTATATTATGTAATAAATACCGTTATGCGAGGAGGGAGCTTGATACACTTGTTACTACTGCTGATGATAATGGTAGCAGCCATATAAAAGATATTATCAAAGATTATGAATCTTCTGTTGTTCGCGCCTTAAAAGAATCTACATTAAAAGACCATTTCGATTACCTAAATCAGAAAGCTGCTGAGAAGAATAAAAGTGTTGCAGATGAGAATGCAAATGTTCAGGAAGAGCCAGGGCCGTTCAAGCTTTTTCTAAATTTGAGGAATAGTCACGCATATGATGAATGTGTCCAAGGACAAGAAGCTGTTGCAGATGAGAAGATAAAAAGGGTTGCAGATGAGACTGTAAATGTTAAGGAAGAGTCGGGGAAGTTCAAGCGGAGTCGAAGTTCGAGGGATAGCCCCGCAGATATTGAATGTGTTCAAGGACAAGAAAAGAAAAGAAATGTTTTAAAGGTTAAGTAATAGTTGGAAGTGTCTTTAGAATGAAAAGAATCAAGTCGAGGCAGAGTATTTTGAAGCCTGGAGAATGAAAAGGTGATGTTGGAAGCTGCCTGATGCACGCATGTGCTTAATTATTCTGTTTTTTGTGCTGCTGAATTGTTTCTTTGTCTGCAAGACAGAACCATAATATGGATCAATATGTTATCATCATATTAGTATCTCACTTATCATGTCTCCATGAATTTGTTAAATTGCCACTAGTACTGTTATGAATGACTTATTATGCATTACAGCTCCTCCCCATTTCTGATCTTTTAGTCCCTGCAATTGTAGTTGGTTATTCATATTCATTCATATCAAGTGATATTTGCTCATTTCCTTTCAAAGGAGTTTTAGATGTACATCTGCTTTTTCGGAACATTCATATGAAGCTTGAAATCTTGATTTTACACTTTACAATACATCATTATATATACGAGGGAAAGTACCCGCGCATTGCGGCGGTGAGATGGTGGGGGTGATAGGTCATAGGAGGTGATAAGTCATAGAGTGTGATAAATGCTTTAGCCGTACGGGCTCCGCCATCGGATTTAAAAATTCGTCGAAAGTATATCAAATGACATCTCTAATGAAAAAACATGAAATTTTAAGAACACCCATACAATTTTTATAATTTATCGATAAACGGTTTTTGAGATAAACGATTTTGAATGAATTAGAAGAATAAAATTATTTATGGAGGAGAGAGAAAAAATGAGTGGTTGAGATTTGAGGAGAAAAGAAAATGAGTGGTTGAGATTTAAGGGTATTATAGGTATATTAGGTAGAGATGTTTAAATTAGTGAAAAAAGAAGAGGGGTAATTTAGGTAGTTCAAATCATCTTTTGAGATTTTAAAAAGGACAAAATGCTTTATAAGATAGTATTAGATAACAAATCATCTGGCCGGTCATGTGAGGCAAGGTACTGTAGCAAAGTACGGTAGCTAATCAATTGGGACGAAAAGAGTACATTTTTTCAAATAGCTCTGTGTTTAATAAAATTTATATCAAAATGTTTGTAACAGAAAAATAAAGAATACCATATTTTTATATTTTTATAAAAAGTAAGATATTAAAGAAAAACTAATAAAGTTCATAACTAATTACATATAATAAAACATAAAAAAAGTTTCTACCAATAGGAGAAGATTGATGCTACAATCTGAGATTGTTTGTTCGAGTTGGAAGGTAATCTTTTGGTTTTATTATTTTTTTATTCCACAATCCCAAATGGAGTTCACCTTAACCAATGTTACCTTTGTTGTCCACCGATCCTCCACATCTATCACATCGGGCTCCGAGGCCATCTCTCCACTCCACCATAACGACACCTCCATCGCAATACTTTCTTTTTTATTTCTCTCGATTCCCTTTTGTTGTTTTGCTCAATTTCATTGCGGTTTATATATGAATATGTGGAAAGCAGATGGTTGTATGGTAAGTTTTAGGTTGGTTTCGTTTGTCATTCATCCGTGATGTAAAAACCATGTTGATTATATTAAGTAACAAACAGAACGAAACTCTAAATAAGCGTACAAGTGTTCTAATAACTCCTGCCAGAATTTTTTCCCTTACAAAATGAAGGTCAATTTCTAAATGTTTTGTTCTCTCATGGAAAACTGGATTGGAAGCAATCTTAATTGCTGATTTGTTGTCACAAAACACTAATATAGGAAGTACATCTAAAATATGTAAATCTTGTAAAATCTTAACAATCCAAATAACCTCACATGTAACAGAGGCCATAGCTCTATACTCACCCTCAGTTGAAGACTTAGAAATAGTGTTTTGTTTCTTACTTTTCCAAGACACCAATGATCCACAAAAATATATACAATATCCAGTAACTGACCTCCTACTTGAGATGCATTTGGCCCAATCAGAATCAACATAGGCCAACAGAAATATGAGCAGATTTAGAAATGAGAATGCCCTTACCAGGAGCATTTTTCAAGTATTTCAAAACTCTCATAGCAACTTTAAGATGAGATTTAAGAGGTTTATGCATAAACTGACTTAAGCAGTGGACAATATAAGCAATATCTGGTCTAGTATGAGTTAGGTAAATAAGTTTACCTATCAACTGTTGATACTCAGAAATATTATCCAAAACTGGATCATCATTAAAAGCATCACTAGATAAGTGCACATTAGGATCTAAAGGCACATGCACAGGCTTACCAGCTAATAAACCAAAATCAGACAAAAGATCTAAGCAATACTTTCTTTGATTTAAGCATAAGCCATCTTTAGTCTCAACAACTTCAATACCAAGAAAGTATTTAAGTAACCCTAAATCTTTGATTTGAAACTGAGTTTTCAAGTACTCTTTAAACTTTATAATTTCATTATTATCATTACAAGTAACAATGATATCATCAACATATACTAACAGAGCAATAAATAAACCATTGTTACTCTTAGTAAACAAAGAATAGTCACTCTTACTTTGAACAAACCAATTGTTAACTAAAGCTTCAGTCAATTTAGCATTCCATTGCCTAGGTGCTTATTTAAGACCATACAAAGACTTTTTCAGTTTGCAGACTCTATTATCATTAATATCAGAAAAACCTTCAGGAGGTTTCATATAAACATCTTCATGTAAATCCCCATACAAGAAAGCATTACTGATATCAAGTTGATAAAGACTCCAGTTATTTTGAACAACAAGAGTAATCAAACATCTAACAGTTACAATTTTAACCACAGGTGAAAAAGTCTCATCAAAATCTACACCTTCCTTTTGACTATACCCTTTAGCCACAAGTCTAGCTTTATATCTTTCTATTTCTCCATTAGACTTGTATTTTATTTTATATATCCATTTACATCCAATAGGTTCTCTA
The DNA here is from genome assembly GCA_034093135.1 of Erigeron breviscapus. Taxonomy (NCBI): domain Eukaryota; kingdom Viridiplantae; phylum Streptophyta; class Magnoliopsida; order Asterales; family Asteraceae; genus Erigeron; species Erigeron breviscapus. The sequence goes on from CM067169.1 coordinate 49,254,005, forward strand.
CCTTTAGGTAACTCAGTTAATTCCCAAGTATTGTTCCTATATAAAGCCTCTATTTCTTTGTTCATAGCATCAACCCATACAGTATGTTTACAAGCATCACTATATTTTTGAGGTTCAGTACTTTTATTTAACTCAGAAATAAAAGAAACACAAGTATCAGTTAAATTAGTGTAACAAACAAATTTTTCCAAACCATATTTGACACTACTATTAACAACAAAATCTTTATATTTGTTAACAGGAAAAACAGAAGTTCTCTCAGACCTTCTCAAAGGTTGAAGATCATTATGATCATTAAGAACATTATTTTCATTTTGATTTTCAAGATTTTGATTAAAATGAACATTCTGATCTTCATTATTTCCCTCAGACATATTATCATTGTTGTCCTCAAGTGTTGTTGTACTTCTAGTCTCACTGGTAGTGTTACTAGGAACACTGCCAGAGTGAGATTGTGTACTGCCATCACTATTAGGAGTATTGCCACTATCTCTCTCTTCATCATAGGGATGATCAGGATATTCATTCTCTCCAAAAAAATTTAGTTGCTTAGGAAAACTATTTTTTGAAGATTTCAAATCTAAATTTTTATTTTTCAAAGGAAAAGCATTTTCAAAGAACTTTACATCTCTAGAAACAAACACAGTTTTATCATATAAGGAAAGCAGTTTATATCCTTTTTTAAAAGAAGAATATCCTAACATAACACACTTGGTTGTTCTACTAGAGAATTTATCAAAATTATTAAGGTTTTTTGAAAAACATAAACAACCAAATGATCTTAAATGAGAGAGACTAGGTTCATGGCCAAAAATTAACTCATAAGGAGACTTTCCATTAAGCACAGAAGAAGGCAATCTGTTAATCAAATAAGTTGCAGTCAGAACACATTCAGTCCATAGATTAAGACGGATTCCCCCCTGAAACATAAGAGCCCTAGCTACATTTAACAAATGTCTGTGTTTTCTTTCAACCACCCCATTCTGTTGAGGTGTATAAACATTAGAAGTTTGATGAAGAATACCATTTGTTTCAACAAAGGTATTAAAAGCCTGATTAACAAATTCAGTCCCATTATCACTTCATAAAGTCTTAATGATTTGACTAAATTGATTTTTTAACAAATTAAAAAAGACAATCACATTATTCAACACTTCATCTTTAGATTTTAAAAGATACACCCAAACAGACCTTGTGTAATCATCAACAACAGTGAGAAAATATCTAAAACCTCCTCTGCCAGTTACCCTATATGGACCCCATACATCTAAATGCACAAGTTGACCAAGATAAGTGGTCTTATGATCACTAATAGGAAAAGGATTTCTAGTCTGTTTAGCTTCACGACAAATATCACAAATAGTATCTTCAGTGTGTTTAAAATTTAGAGTTGTATGCAATTTAGTTAAAACATTTTCAGCAGGATGTCTGATGTGTCTCAATTTATACATATTTCCCACATCTTATTTGGACATTTTAGGCACGGTTGATAGCCGTTTATACATATTTTGTGGTGCTTTATGGTATTTGCTAGTGATTTCAGGTCTAAGGCAGGTATTTCACTCACAAATGGTAGAAAACGACTTAGAAATGGTCCAAAGGCACTAACGGATGAAGAATGGTCGAAAACAAAGTTAAAATGCTGAAACCAGGAAGAACTCGCGGCGCGACCTGCAGATATCGCGACGCGAGCCCTTCAGTAAACTCGCGGCGCGAGCATCAGATCTCGCGGCGCGAGCTCACAACAAAACTCGCGGCGCGAGGAAATAAGATCGCGGCGCGAGATAGAACTCGCGGCGCGACCTGCAGATATCGCGACGCGAGCCATCCAGTAAACTCGCGGCGCGAGCATCAGATCTCGCGGCGCGAGCTCACAACAAAACTCGCGGCGCGAGGAAATAAGATCGCGGCGCGAGCACAATTCGCGGCGCGAGCATCAGATCTCGCGGCGCGAGCTCAGATCTCGCGGCGCGAGCTCAGATCTCGCGGCGCGAGCTCAGATCTCGCGGCGCGAGCTCAGATCTCGCGGCGCGAGCTCAGATCTCGCGGCGCGAGCTCAGATCTCGCGGCGCGAGCTCAGATCTCGCGGCGCGAGCTCAGATCTCGCGGCGCGAGCTCAGATCTCGCGGCGCGAGCTCAGATCTCGCGGCGCGAGCTCAGATCTCGCGGCGCGAGCTCAGATCTCGCGGCGCGAGCTCAGATCTCGCGGCGCGAGCTCAGATCTCGCGGCGCGAGCTCAGATCTCGCGGCGCGAGCTCAGATCTCGCGGCGCGAGCTCAGATCTCGCGGCGCGAGCTCAGATCTCGCGGCGCGAGCTCAGATCTCGCGGCGCGAGCATCAGATCTCGCGGCGCGAGCATCAGATCGGTCGCGGCGTGAGTTATCCGGGTATGTCGCGGCGCGAGGCACTTTTCTCGTGGCGCGAGGCGTGTTCAGCCAGGTGAAAATTTTGGGGTTTTGCACGTCGAATTCTGGAAGATTGCTTTTGGAAATTTTGAATAAGCAAGCGGGTTTATGCTGGCAGTCAGTTCAGCACCCACTTGAATTTTGGCTCCAATTTTGCAATGGTGATCTCTCGCTTTCACCCGGAGGTTTTTCATTGTTCCTTTCTACATTTTGCATTTTTCCCTTTTTCCCATTATTCGCCTTAGTTATTCGTCCATTGAGGACAATGTACAACTTAAGTGTGGGGAGGGGGATGGCAAACTGGAAAAATGAAAAATTTTGAAGTTTCTTTCCTTTACTAGCATTTTGGTTATGTTTTTAAATTTTTGAGGCTATAGGTTTTATGCAAAGACGAGAAATGAGGACCTAGAATTTTGTTAATTTAGGATAAAACTAGAGATTAGTTACCTTTAGCTTTCCTTTTCTAGTGCTTGTGGCATATCATCGTTCCAAGGGGTCATAGGCTTGCTCCGAACTTCAATATAATCTAGGTTGCTTGCTAACTGTACCTTAATGATGAATCAAACGTGAATAATAGCTTCACTAGACGATGTATTGGTAGGCACCGCTTGAGGTTCCATTTGAAATTTTGCAAATTGTGTGCACAAAGTGCTTGAAATGTATTAATTATGCTTGTGGTAATTCGACTTAACATATGGTTTGCACACCGGATGTCCGGTCCTTAATTCCTGTTATAACACGATTTTAGCTACTGAATTCAATCCAACAATGGCGGTTTTCAGTGTGTGTTCTTGGTGTGTTTTGTGTGTGTTTTGAGAGATAATTAAGTAACTGTGTGTAAATCTGGAATTAAAGGTGTAATGATTATTACAAGGTTATGTGTTAGTTATGATCTCTAAGGTATGAGATGGCTATTTATAGTCTAACTACTCAACTATTCTAATTTTCACTATTAGCCCCTCAACCTTAGTGATCATTTATCTATGACTTAACAACAAGAAATTCCTCTATTCTAGATTACAATTTATCACTATTTTTGGATTTCTAACATTCTCCCCCTTAGTGATATATTGTAATGAATGAAGTACGTGTTATACTGTCTTGTAGGAATGAATTTGATGAGCCCGGTGGTAAAGACAATTGGGGTATTGAAACAAGTCTTCAAAGCTTTCTCATTTGTCTTTGGAGAACTTGATTCGGTCTTGGTCTTGGTCTTGAACTTCTTGAAGTTAAATCATGTGAGGATTCTCAATGTTCTTTTAGAACAAAGAATAATGAATGTGTCTGAGTTTTGGAAAAAGAGTATCATGAAGTCGAACAAATGTGTTGACTTGAATCTTCGAGAATTGATGAATCATGAATCAGAGTTGTCCTTTGAAATGCGGAAGGTATGAATCTTGGTTTCTAATGTATTAATCTTTGATTCTCGAGTGAGATTCAACTTTTTGATTCTTCGGTAATTTTTGAATTCTTGAATGAACTTTTGAGCATCTTATAACTTTTGAAGCATCTTGAGTGAACTTTTGAAGCATCTTGAGTGAACTTTTGAAGCATCTTGAGTAACTTTTGAAGCATCTTGAGTAACTTTTGAAGCATCTTGAGTGAACTTTTGAAGCATCTTGAGTGAACTTTTGAAGCATCTTGAGTGAACTTTTGAAGCATCTTGAGTAACTTTTGAAGCATCTTGAGTGAACTTTTGAAGCATCTTGAGTGAACTTTTGAAGCATCTTGAGTGAACTTTTGAAGCATCTTGAGTAACTTTTTGAAGCATCTTGAGTGAACTTTTGAAGCATCTTGAGTGAACTTTTAAGCATCTTGAGTAACTTTTGAAGCATCTTGAGTGAACTTTTGAAGCATCTTGAGTAACTTTTGAAGCATCTTGAGTGAACTTTTGAAGCATCTTGAGTGAACTTTTGAAGCATCTTGAGTGAACTTTTGAAGCATCTTGAGTGAACTTTTGAAGCATCTTGAGTGAACTTTTGAAGCATCTTGAGTAACTTTTGAAGCATCTTGAGTGAACTTTTGAAGCATCTTGAGTGAACTTTTGAAGCATCTTGAGTAACTTTTGAAGCATCTTGATAACTTTTTGAAGCATCTTGAGTGAACTTTTGAAGCATCTTGAGTGAACTTTTAAGCATCTTGATAACTTTTGAAGCATCTTGAGTGAACTTTTGAAGCATCTTGAGTGAACTTTTGAAGCATCTTGAGTGAACTTTTGAAGCATCTTGAGTGAACTTTTGAAGCATCTTGAGTGAACTTTTGAAGCATCTTGAGTGAACTTTTGAAGCATCTTGAGTGAACTTTTGAAGCATCTTGAGTGAACTTTTGAAGCATCTTGAGTGAACTTTTGAAGCATCTTGAGTAACTTTTGAAGCATCTTGAGTAACTTTTGAAGCATCTTGAGTGAACTTTTGAAGCATCTTGAGTGAACTTTTGAAGCATCTTGAGTAACTTTTGAAGCATCTTGAGTGAACTTTTGAAGCATCTTGAGTGAACTTTTGAAGCATCTTGAGTGAACTTTTGAAGCATCTTGAGTAACTTTTGAAGCATCTTGAGTGAACTTTTGAAGCATCTTGAGTGAACTTTTGAAGCATCTTGAGTGAACTTTTGAAGCATCTTGAGTGAACTTTTGAAGCATCTTGAGTGAACTTTTGAAGCATCTTGAGTGAACTTTTGAAGCATCTTGAGTGAACTTTTGAAGCATCTTGAGTAACTTTTGAAGCATCTTGAGTGAACTTTTGAAGCATCTTGAGTGAACTTTTGAAGCATCTTGAGTGAACTTTTGAAGCATCTTGAGTAACTTTTGAAGCATCTTGAGTAACTTTTGAAGCATCTTGAGTGAACTTTTGAAGCATCTTGAGTGAACTTTTGAAGCATCTTGAGTGAAATTTTGGAGCATCTTATAACTTTTGAAGCATCTTGAGTGAACTTTTGAAGCATCTTGAGTGAACTTTTGGAGCATCTTTAACTTTTGAAGCATCTTGAGTGAACTTTTGAAGCATCTTGAGTGAAAATCTTTTATCTTCGATTTCATTCTTATCTCTGAAGTCTATTCAAATTCTCCCACTTTAAAACAAAAAGTCTCAATCAACTAAAATCTAGAGAAAATCTGAAACTATTGACATATCTTTAAGAATTTTCTCCTCCTATACACAAACTCTGATAAGCCTCTAAACCTATTGAAACAACCACACACAAACTTTTCTTCTTGTTTCCTCATCAACCAGTAAATCAATCAATCATAATATTTTCTCCCCCTCATAATGACAAAATTGGGAACCAATGTCATTATGTACACATATGATTGACTAAAGGTCACAAGGAAGAATAAGACATGTAGAAATGTCAACCATCAAAACATCAACCCAAACTAGTAGCCCAACCCAAGAGATCCTATGGGTGACTAAAATGTGAGATTGAAGTTGTTGGGACAAACATTATATCATGGTGTAGGTGGTTTCTGTGTTTGTGTGAAGAGAAATGAAACCGGATAAGAATGATCCGTTTGCATGTTCAAAAATCAAAAGGATTAATGAAATGACCGATAGAAATGTATGACATTTTCCGGATTTCCTATGTATCATTGAGATATGCACAAAACAAGTCTCTAACATAGTTCGGTCTGCGGCTTTTCAACCACTAGATTGCTTCAAAGAATATAAATCATGGTTAACACTACCGAAGCATTTGATAACCACAATTTTATCCTTAAAGACTTTTAGGAAAAACCGATGTCACTTAGACTTCTCGTTAGCTCAATAATCACATAAATGTAATTATGAGACCTACGTTCAACGTTGGAAAAGATGTTAGCATTGGTAGGATTTCCATTCGATCATCGTGGAATATCATTGCAGATATCACTACGAATGTTCCGGCTATATCACAAAGATATGACTCGAATGTGTTCTAAGAAGAATAAACGATGATCAATTTAATGATCAACCAAATTAGCTCTAGACACAACGTGATCAAATGAAGTCGGGGACTGGAGCAGAATGTCGCCCTTTTTCAATATCAACATCTTCCAAATGAAGAGTCAATAGAAATGTGAAAATCTCCGTGAGGAATGAAACAAGTATTTGTTAAGAAACACTTGAGTGGTTAGGTAAAGATGTGAATTGCTTCACTGGGTCCATGAAGACTTCTTCAATATCAAGAAATCAACAAATGAAGTCTGATAGGAGCAGAATGTCGCTTCTTCAATATCAAGAAATCAACAAATGAAGTCTGATAGGTGCGTGTTTTACCCGGCTTTTTGAGAATTTGGGAAGGGTATCATTTCTTTTAACCCTTTTCTCGCAACATATCACCTTAACCTCTCACTTTTCGACGTTACTCCCTCCATCCTATTTGCACGAAAACAACATCACTCAAAATACCCTCACTATCTAATGAAAGAAGTGAATACTCCGGGGTTAGAACTCATCGGCGATGATGAAATTCATGGAGTAAATTTTGAAAGATACCTATCGCTCATGTGCAAACTAATCACCGAACTCCATTTAATCAAAAATCATTGGAAAAACATCAAATGTGTGCATGAAAAAATTTTGAAACACATTTGAAGGTTTGAAGGTTGTTGAAATCACAAACTCCTCCTTAATCTATGCAAGAATAGATCAAAAATTTCCATAGAAAGGTGGAGCAAAAATTGGTTTTGTGAGATCAAACATGAGTAAAATCTTTGTTGTGATATTTCGGAAAAATTTTGCTTCAACAACAATGTTGAATGTAAGACAGCTAGGGAGTACACAAAGGCGTTCAATCCGTCGCAACTTACAACAACACGTTGGAGGCAATAAAACTTTTAAGCAAAGGTTAACTTCCAATTGTTCAAGATGAGACAGCAAGAGAGTACACAAAGGCGTTCGATCCCTCGCTTTCTCATATCAATAATTGAGAGTTTGAAAAACTTTATTTGGAAAAACTTGATTGCTACTACACATACGTATTCATATAAGAACACTTGGAAGTACACAAAGGCGTTCGATTCCTTGTACTCTTATATCAATCTATATGTATAGCAAGATCTTAGAATGTATAAACACTCTATTTAAATAAAAACATTGAAGGACGGGTTGCATACATAGTATATGCAAGCCACTAAAAATCTTTTTGTTTAATTTTTGTAATTTTTCAATTTTGTATTTTTGTTTTCTGAAATGTGTCAAGAATTCCTTCAAATGAAAAAGATTAAGGTTTAAGATTCAACATACCAAGCTTGGAGATTAGAAAATTAAACCTCTTTTCGTCCAACGGTTTTGTGAACAAATCTGCAAGTTGAAATTCAGTTCCCACAAAGTAGAGTTCGATGTCACCTTTCTCAATATGATCTTTGAGAAAATGATATCTAACATCAATATGCTTTGATCGAGAGTGGTTTACTGAGTTGACTGCAATGGCAATGGCACTCTGAGAATCACAATAGATAGGAATATGATCATATTTCAGACCATAATCAGTTAGTTGTGTCTTCATCCATAAAACTTGAGCACAACAACTAGCCGCAGCCACATATTCTGCTTCAGCCGTTGATAGTGAAACACAGTTCTGTTTCTTGGAAGACCAACTCACAATTTTATCTCCTAAAAATTGTAAAGTACCGGAAGTGCTCTTGCGATCTAGTTTACAACCTGCATGATCTGCATCTGAATAAGCAATTAGATTGAATCCAGTATCCCTTGGATACCAGAGACCTAAATCGGGTGTACCCTTCAGATAACGAAAGATTCGTTTCACAGCTTGATAATGTAAATCAGTTGGAGCAGCTTGATATCTAGCACACATACATGTTGCAAACATTATATCTGGGCGAGATGCTGTTAGGTACAACAATGAACCAATCATACTTCTATATCTCTTTTGGTCAAATGGTTTCCCATTTGTATCAGTATTAATGGTTGTTCGAGCAGCCATTGGGGTAGAAATTGAAGAACATGAAGTCATATCAAACTTTTTCAACATGTCATTTATGTATTTACCTTGTGATATAAAAATACCAGTTGGTAATTGTTTGATTTGAAGACCCAAAAAGTAATTCATTTCCCCAATCATGCTCATTTCAAAATGATTGACCATTAGAGATGAAAAGTTTCGGCAAAATGTTTGACTGGTTGACCCAAATATAATGTCATCAACATATATTTGAACTAGTAGAACATGCTTACCTTGTTTGCGAATGAACAAGGTAGGGTCAATTATGCCTTTGGTAAATCCACCTTTAAGTAAGAAAGTAGTTAAAGAATCATACCATGCTCGGGGTGCTTGCTTAAGACCGTAGAGAGCCTTGTCTAACCTGTAGACATGGTTTGGTCTTTGAGGATCAACAAAACCTTCAGGTTGATCAACGTAAACTTCTTCTTTGAGGTCACCATTCAGAAAAGCAGTTTTCACATCCATTTGAAACACAGTGAAGTTTCGGAATGCAGCATAAGCTAAGAAGATTCGAATGGCCTCCATTCTTGCAACTGGAGCAAAAGTTTCGTCGAAATCAACACCAGGTTGTTGGCAATAACCCTTTGCAACAAGTCGAGCTTTATTTCTTACTACCACTCCATTCTCATCCTTTTTGTTTTTGAAAATCCACTTAGTTCCAATTGGATCATCTTTTCTGGGATTTGGAACTAATCTCCATACCTTCAGTCTTTCAAATTGTGCGAGTTCATCTTGCATTGCCTTAACCCATTCTGGATCACGAAGAGCTTCAGAAACTGTTTTGGGTTCGACATTGCTAAGAGAAAGTGCAACAAGACATTCATTCACTGAAGTACGAGTAGTTACTCCTGCTTGTGGATCTCCAATTATTTGATCAGTAGGATGATTTTTCTGCATGCGAATCCACTTGTGAGCATGAGGAAGAGGATCTTGTTGTTGAAGATCAACATCACCATCATTGAAACTTGAAGTTTGTTGAGAGATGGAATCATAACTTGGTATAACCCTTTCCTCATATGATGGATGATCAAAGTCAAGTGGTACATACACATTTGGAGTGTTCAGGGGAGTTGTTGTCTGAGTGAATTGAGAAGGTTGTTCTTGAACATTCAATTGAGTAGGATTCTCAGGAGAGGATGGTGGAATAGAATCATTTGAAGATGATTTTTGCTCAGAAGAACTTGATGATGATTCATGAGTGTTGTTAGAAACTGGATCGTTGTGATGAAGAGGTTCATTGGGTTGAATTGGTTCAACGATGTCTGGAGGTTCTTGATCATGAATCGGTTTTGACTTATAGAATTCTTCAAAAAGAATATCTAATTCATCACTGGTTGGAGTTGGAAACTTCTTGAATTTAGAAGCTAAGGTAGAGTTCCTTGTAGAAGTACTTGAAGCACTTGAATCCATACTTGTTGGTAGCAAGCTTTCTTGCTCAAAAATCATGCCTGACATCTCATCAAACCACACATTCATCGTCTCTTGAATTGTGTTTGTTCGACGATTATAGATTCGGTAGGCAATTGATGTTTTGGAATAACCAACAAAATATCCTTCATCACCTTTCTTCTCAAATTTTCCAAGATTCTCCCGATCATTCAACGTGTAACAAACACACCCAAATATGTGGAAGTAGTTGATGTTGGGTTTCCGTTTGTTAACAACCTCATAAGGAGTTTTTTCGAAACGCTGATTGATGATGGACCGATTCTGAGTGTGACAAGCAGTGTCAACAGCTTCAGCCCACATATTGGATGGCAATTTGGAATAAGCAAGCATTGTCCTTGCTGCTTCCAACAGTGATCGATTTCTCCTTTCAACAACACCGTTTTGTTGTGGGGTGCGAACTGCTGAGAATTGATGAGTAATACCTTTGGATTTGCAGAATTCATCAAAAACAGCATTCTTGAATTCAGTACCGTTATCCGATCGGATGTAACGAACTGGAAGTTGAAGATTTACTTGAGTATTGGTGATGAAATCTATCAACATCTGAGTTGTTTCATCTTTGGATGCTAGGAACTTAACCCAAGTATATCTTGAATAATCATCAACAATAACCAGGATGTATTTCTTCCCATTTCGGCTTTGAACTTTCATCGGCCCACAAAGATCCATGTGAAGCAAATGAAGAGGTGCTAAAGAATTTGGAGATTTCTTCGGTTTATGAGAAATTCTCTTAATCTTCCCAACAGCACAAGAAGGACAGACATGCTCACTTTCATACTTATAGTCAGGTAAGCCTTCAACAAGATGCTTATTGACTAAAGTATTGATTGTTTGGAAATTCAGATGAGAGAGCCTTCTATGCCATAACCAAGAATTCTTTGAGGTAGCCTTTGAAATGAGACAAATATTATCGGTTGGTTGGTTATCATCGAGATTGACGGTAAAAAGGTTATCGTCACGATCGCCACAAAGAATATCAACTCCATCTAAGGTTTGGACTTTGCAAAGAGATTTTCGAAAAAGAACTTGAAGATTGTTATCACAGAATTGTCCAACACTGAACAAGTTGTGACTTAAACCTTCAACATAGTGAACTTTCTTGATTATAATCCCATTTCGTTCAATGTCCCCATAACCAAGAATTCTTTGAGGTAGCCTTTGAAATGAGACAAATATTATCGGTTGGTTGGTTATCATCGAGATTGACGGTAAAAAGGTTATCGTCACGATCGCCACAAAGAATATCAACTCCATCTAAGGTTTGGACTTTGCAAAGAGATTTTCGAAAAAGAACTTGAAGATTGTTATCACAGAATTGTCCAACACTGAACAAGTTGTGACTTAAACCTTCAACATAGTGAACTTTCTTGATTATAATCCCATTTCGTTCAATGTCCCCATAACCTAAGATAGGAGCGAAATTGTTGTTTCCAAAGCGAACAGTTCCCATGAATCGTTCAACAAAGTTCTTCAGCAAAGACTTATTTCCAGTCATGTGCTTCGAACACCCGGAATCGAGTATCCAAACACAGATGGTTATTTCCTGCAATCAAAGAAATTTAACCGTTTTTAGGTACCCACTTGAAAACGGGTCCTTTTTGGTTAGATAAAACAGGCAGGGTATATAACTTAGAATGCGCATTCAAACATGTTATTGAATCAACATAAGCATCAACAAGCACATTATCAACAAACATATTTGAATAAAATGTATGAACATTCACACGAGAATTAAAAGTAACATGTCTACAAGCATTCATATCAACCACACAAGAATTAAAATTGTTTACAAGCTCACAAGGCCTTGCCTTGTCACATTCAACATTTATTAACAAAGATGAATTGTTTTGATTAACAGAAGCACTTTTCTTCTTATTAACAGCATTTCTCCTCCTTCTTTTCTTCATTTTCTCAACATTCTTTTGATTACTAGTGATCTTAGGTACTAAAGTTTTAGCAACCCATTTAGCACCACTAGTTAAGCTCTTTCCACCTGTTGAATTGAAACTTTGAAAATTAGAACTAGGAGTTTTAAACACTTTCATCTTTTTGGAATCTTTTGAAGGTGAGGAAACTTCTTGCTTCTTTGGTTTATCATGAGAAAACCATCCATATCTATCCTTATATCTAGTTGTACCATTTGATGCATCTTTAGTTAGCGAAATTGAGCTAGACTTAGACACCTTAGGTATAAAGCTAGATTGAGAGCTAGATTTAGAAGCATTTGAACAGTCTTTTGGAAGTTTCACTTTGGTGTACTTTGTTTTGTGTGGGATCTCAGCTTGTTCTTCTATGACATGTTTCACAGGTGTAGCTACAAAGGTTTCTAGCTTAATGGTCTTTGGTTCATTCTTGACGAGTTTGGTCTTAACTCGTTTCCTTGAGTAATATGAAGTTGGAGCTTTGGACAATGGTTTTTGAAATTCCAGAGATTCCTCTTTTGTTTCAACTTTGATTTTGGTAGATTCAATCTTTTTCTCAGTTTCTGAATTAAAAACATATTCTCCCTCCATGAATTTATCAAAATCATCCTTTGTGAAATCTTTATCAAAAGAAAATTGCAATGGAGATTGATTAGTTTCAAATTCATTTGAAAGTTTTGAGAAATCAGGAATCTTTGTGTCCAACTTCACATCATGGGTATTTTCAGAAGTTAGGTCAACTTGAACTGACACATCTTTGGTCTCACACAAAAATAGAGTAGACGTATCAACACCTATACTAGCACTAGGATTAGGGTGAACAACTAACTCATCAACAGTGTTGCATGTGAAAAACCTATAAAAATACCATATCAAAACTAAACTATGTGCAAGTTCGTCATTAGATAAATCAGATTGCACATAATTATCAGTATGACAAGTACATTCAAGAGAATCAGTCAAGGTCTGAGTGGAGGTATTGGTAGATGATTCACAGGTAGTTTGGGTAGAATTTTCTACTAAAGCACTTTGGTCAGTTTGAGTAGAAACATTCTCACAAACTTTCTTAGTATTAACAACAATACATTTATCCTCTAGATTCGGACTTTGAGACTTGAGATGATTAATAACTATTTGTTGAGATTCCACCTTTTGTTGTAAACTTTCTATTTGCTTTTCCAAAATTGTGGTTGGAAAATACATTTTAGTTGGTTTAGGTGAAGTACCAACAGATTCTTGGTTTTGAAAATTTGATTCAATTTCTTCCAATTTGAAAATTGAAATACATTTTAGTTGGTTTAGGTGAAGTACCAACAGATTCTTGGTTTTGAAAATTTGATTCAATTTCTTCCAATTTGAAAATTGAAGATTGTTTAGTTTTGTATGAATCATTGATTGCATCATAATTAACCAAAAAATCTTGATTAGGTATTCTCTCAACTTCATCAGTCTCAAATTCGTCATCCAATGGACGAATAAATTGTTGTATCATACCAAGGCGAAGAAATTTTTCATCATACAGGGGTTCGATTTCCTCTTTGGCCTTTTGTAATGGTGTGATATTCTCAAATCCCAACCCGAGAAGAAGATCTGTTTTGTCAATCTTTGACTTGTTAAAATAGGCAGTGAAATTCAAGAGAGGATTTTGTTCAACTTTATATAACTTTTCTTGATAGAAAAGTATATTCTTTTTAAATTCCTCAACTTGTTTTTCAAGATTCTCAATCTCAATGCCTTTTAGAAAACAATTATGATTTAAATCAGAAATCTTCCTTTCGAATTCAACATTGTTTGGTTTAGCTTCTTGGAGCTTCTTATTGAGAATATCAACGTCCATTTGTCTTGCATTTGCCCGAAGCCATTCATTGGTCTTTTGAATTTCAAGATTCTTGATTAGGTATTCTCTCAACTTCATCAGTCTCAAATTCGTCATCCAATGGACGAATAAATTGTTGTATCATACCAAGGCGAAGAAATTTTTCATCATACAGGGGTTCGATTTCCTCTTTGGCCTTTTGTAATGGTGTGATATTCTCAAATCCCAACCCGAGAAGAAGATCTGTTTTGTCAATCTTTGACTTGTTAAAATAGGCAGTGAAATTCAAGAGAGGATTTTGTTCAACTTTATATAACTTTTCTTGATAGAAAAGTATATTCTTTTTAAATTCCTCAACTTGTTTTTCAAGATTCTCAATCTCAATGCCTTTTAGAAAACAATTATGATTTAAATCAGAAATCTTCCTTTCGAATTCAACATTGTTTGGTTTAGCTTCTTGGAGCTTCTTATTGAGAATATCAACGTCCATTTGTCTTGCATTTGCCCGAAGCCATTCATTGGTCTTTTGAATTTCAAGATCTTGATTGGCTTTTTCAAGATCATGAATGGTCTTTTCAAGATTTTGACATCTTTGTAATAACTTATAATCAGGAGTGACATTCATCTCACATTCTTTAACCAACATTTTGTCTTTGTATGTTTGAAAATCTTGTTTAATAGTAGCATGTTCAAAAAGTAATTTTGAGTGTTCTTCAAGAAGATTTGAAAATTCACTTTTTGAAAATGAAATACTATTTTTCAACTTTTTGTTTTTGTTGGCTAAAGAATTGATATGATCTGTTAATTTAGATAAAGCTAATCTACAAGACTCTTTGTCCTTAACCAAAGAAAAAGTAGAGTCGAGATTTACCTCATCATCTGGGTATTCATCATCAGTGCAACATCCATTTGTCTTGCATTTGCCCGAAGCCATTCATTGGTCTTTTGAATTTCAAGATCTTGATTGGCTTTTTCAAGATCATGAATGGTCTTTTCAAGATTTTGACATCTTTGTAATAACTTATAATCAGGAGTGACATTCATCTCACATTCTTTAACCAACATTTTGTCTTTGTATGTTTGAAAATCTTGTTTAATAGTAGCATGTTCAAAAAGTAATTTTGAGTGTTCTTCAAGAAGATTTGAAAATTCACTTTTTGAAAATGAAATACTATTTTTCAACTTTTTGTTTTTGTTGGCTAAAGAATTGATATGATCTGTTAATTTAGATAAAGCTAATCTACAAGACTCTTTGTCCTTAACCAAAGAAAAAGTAGAGTCGAGATTTACCTCATCATCTGGGTATTCATCATCAGTGAGCAACAGCCATTTGTCATCTTCGGCAAGCAATGCATGTCCTGCTTCAACTGTTTGTTTCTCATATGCTTCCTTCTTTTCACCATACCTTGAACCAGTAGCTTCACTTTGCTCATTGCTCCTTGGATGATAGTGTTCCTTCTTTGGAAATGCACTTGTAGAAGAAGTGCGGAGATTGTTGTTTGTTGGCCTCGCTTTGTAATATTTCCTTTTGAAATGCTTTGTTACCGTGGCAAGAGCTTGATATAGTTCATCCGAAACACCATCTCTTGTAGCCATCAGATCATCTCCCTCCTCATCAGACGAAGAAACAACTACCATTTGCCTTTTGAGAGCTTCAGAAATCTTTTTCTCAACTATCAATGCCAAAGGATCAGAAGATACAACTTCTGGCATTTTGTTTGATGAAGCTTTGCTTAGGACTTGGTTTTCATTGAGTTTGAAGGATTCATATAGAGTATGAATGGTGAACTTGGTCAGGTTTTGATGTTGCTTGATTTGGGTTCCAAAATCTTCCCATTCTTGACCAAGTGCTTTGATGAACTTGATGTTTAACTCAATCTCAGTTTTCTTGACATTGTTCTTCCTCAGTTCATTTATGACATTGCAGAATCTGTAATAAACTGCCTCAAGAGATTCATTTGGCATTTTGGAGAAGTTGTCAAACTCAGTCAAAATGTTGGTCAATCTGATTGTTGAAGTCACGTCAGCTCCTTCCATCTGTCTAGCTACCTCATCCCATATCTCTTTTGCTGTATCATAAGAATCAACAGACCCATAGATTTCATCCGGTAGAGCTCTGTATAAACATGACCTTGCTCTGTTATCTGCAGCTGTTCGATCCTTTTGCTCAGCATTCAAAAGTTCATGAGTTAGAATAACTGCATTAGTAGTGGGATGGCGATGAACTGCAAGTCCATTCAGAATGGAATCTTTCATCATATGACCATTTGTTTGACTTTCCACATAGTCCATGAATCTTTTCTTCCATAGTCCGTATGAACCACGGTAGAGAACTGGAGGTCTTGTATCAGAACCTAATGCCAATGCTTCACGAGAAGCCATTTGAGATTGATTTGAATTGAAAGATTGAATTGAATTTAGAATGGCAAATGAAACGATTTTGATAAGATTATGAAATGAAACGATCTTGATTTAACCAAGAATTGAAACGATCTTGATTAACCAGGAATTGAAACGATCTTGATTAACCAGGTAATGAAACGATCTTGATTAACCAGGTAATGAAACGATCTTGATTAACCAGGAATTGAAACGATCTTGATTAACCAGGAATTGAAACGATCTTTACAAAATCGTTCTGGGTAAGATCGTATTGAGCTAGATCGTTTTAGGATTTCAATGAAATTTGGTTAAGTATAGAAAGTGAAATGATCTTGAAGAACAGAATGTGAAACGATCTTGAGAAGATCGTCTTAGGTAATATTATGAGAAATTTGGTTAAGTATGAAAAATGAAACGGTCTTGAAAAATAAAACGGTTTTGATGAAGATCGTCTTAAGAAAAAAAATGATCTTGGTTTGAAATTATTCAAGGAAATGAGATGATCTTGGTGAAGATCGTCTTGAGTTTTGAAGGTATGAAACGGTTTAGATGAAGATCGTCTTAGAAAAAAAATGAAACGATCTTGGTTTGAAGATCGTTCTGGGTAAGTAGGAAATGAGACGATCTTGGTATGAAGATCGTCTTGTTTTCTTTCTCAAAAACTTCTAAGTGTTTGAAATGACCAAACCAATCCTTTTGGATTAATTAGCCAGAATCAACACTACCACAACACACTCTTTACTAAAACGATCTTGTGAGGATCCTTAACAAGCCACAAATCACTGAACTAAAACGATCTTAGGAAGATCGTCTTGGTCATCTTCTTCATCTGAACATATTTCCAGAAAAACTCCATTAACAACTTTTAAAGCTTTGATATCTTATGAATTACTAGGAGTTAGATCACGAAATCACTTGCAAACTGTTTGAAATCATGTCCGCAACAAGATTATGAACAAAATTCAACACAAAATACAACTGATTCAAATCCCTGAAATTACGCGCCAAAACTCAAAATTCAATCTCGAGATTTAGATTGAATTGGAACTTGAAAATTGACAGGATTATGTTATCAATAACCACGAATCTATTGATGAACAAACAACTGTGATTTTATGTGATTTGATGTGTGAATTTTGAAGAACCAGTAGGTGAACTATTACTTACAGAATTTGAGATTAAAATTGATTTTGATGAAATTGTGATTGAATTCAGTTATGGATCGACATCAGATTGATGTTTCTCTCTGATACCACTTGTTATAACACGATTTTAGCTACTGAATTCAATCCAACAATGGCGGTTTTCAGTGTGTGTTCTTGGTGTGTTTTGTGTGTGTTTTGAGAGAGAATTAAGTAACTGTGTGTAAATCTGGAATTAAAGGTGTAATGATTATTACAAGGTTATGTGTTAGTTATGATCTCTAAGGTATGAGATGGCTATTTATAGTCTAACTACTCAACTATTCTAATTTTCACTATTAGCCCCTCAACCTTAGTGATCATTTATCTATGACTTAACAACAAGAAATTCCTCTATTCTAGATTACAATTTATCACTATTTTTGGATTTCTAACAATTCCTATGTTATAGGTTGTAGCTCTAGTCATTATGTTGGGTCTTTATATCGGGGTGTCTGGGGTGCTTCGGCATCAAACGGGTGGCACATGCGGGAACGCGCGCAAAACATTTTTCAATAGTCTAGTGCTAATGTGGGCTTTGAGATTCGAATAAGTAGGTCCTTGGGGTAACTTCGTTTTACCTAACTCACCTAAAGCTTCCAACTTGGGATGAGTTGTCCGAAAGTTCGTTACGCGGGTCTCATAGAAACTCACGGGTATTAAATTATAAAACATTTTGTTCTCGTATGTGTTAGTGTTTAGAGCATGGTCTCTGGATATGCAACCCAACCTTGAGTTCTGGCGTATGTCTCTTAACGATACTTAGGTATCCGTAGCGAACCGCTGGCCGGACGCTTAAAGTGCACTTTCGTATGATCACCTAGTGTGTGGATAGAGTTGCAATTCTAGATCGTAGGAGTATGTTGGGTCGAAGGACTCATAAGTATAACGTAATGAAAACCTTATGGAAAACCAATGGCGTGTGTGCTTAAGTGGACAAAAATACCGGTAATCATGGTGGAATATTGCTTATGTTGCCAATAATAATTGTGAAGCTTGCTAGTGGATTATAAGCTTAGTAAGAACGAGCTTAAGATCAATTGGAACGATAGAAATGTTCAAGAGGTGTTAACACAAGCATAGGTGGGATTCTAATTGTAACCGAAAGATGGTTTTGCCTTAGATTAGTCGAATTTTCTGATTTCGTCTTAAACTTTGCTCATTAGTTTTTAAATGCATTTGCTTTTGGTATTCAACACCGCTTGGTTGGAAACTTCTCATTTAACTAATTTTGTTTCGACATTTTGATTTGTTGGGGTATTGAGAATTGGTTTAAGTGCATACTTGCTTGAGGGCAAGCAAGGTTTAAGTGTGGGGAGGTTTGATGTGTCTCAATTTATACATATTTCCCACATCTTATTTGGACATTTTAGGCACGGTTGATAGCCGTTTATACATATTTTGTGGTGCTTTATGGTATTTGCTAGTGATTTCAGGTCTAAGGCAGGTATTTCACTCACAAATGGTAGAAAACGACTTAGAAATGGTCCAAAGGCACTAACGGATGAAGAATGGTCGAAAACAAAGTTAAAATGCTGAAACCAGGAAGAACTCGCGGCGCGACCTGCAGATATCGCGACGCGAGCCCTTCAGTAAACTCGCGGCGCGAGCATCAGATCTCGCGGCGCGAGCTCACAACAAAACTCGCGGCGCGAGGAAATAAGATCGCGGCGCGATAAATTGCTGGTCTGACGGATTTTCTCTCTCCTGGGTATAAATACCAACACCCACTCAACCCTAAAAGAATCTTGGACACTCCAGCCTCCACTTTTTCTCTCTAGCAGTTTTTGAAGGCTTTCCAAGGGTTTTTACTTCCCAAATATCATTTGAAGATTTGAAGACTAAGTTTGACTATAGTTACTTATTGTGGCTCGGTTGTAACTTCGAGTTGGAATTCTCCTAAATATTTGGTACATTATGTTCTCTTATTTAATTGAATCTTTGTTCTTTTTCATTATGAGTAGCTAAACCTCCTTACATCTATGAAGATGAAGTGAAACAATTAGTCATGGTTGCATAATATTTTGAATTCAAGTTGGTTTTACTTAACATTTTGTCAAGATCTTATTGAAGTGATTTCTTCTACTTAATCTTGTGTCCTTGGTGATATTTGTGTTTTTCGATAGTGGTACTAGTTGAATGCAAGTATTATTTTAGTTGTTTGTCTATGAGCAACTCTTGCTAGGTCATGGTATGATAGTAAAGGATACAAATTAATAGAAATTACTTTGGTAAGTGGATTTAACGGATGGTGGTACCACGTTTCTTTCACAAAGATGAAATTGTTATTTAAATAATCAAACAAACTAGTTAGTTCAAGGAATTGTAATAAGGATGGTGGTACCACTTGTTGCAAGAAATTGAGTTGATTAGATGATTGAGTCGATTTTACAAACGGAGTGCACGCCGAATGTGTTTTGTCTTGTCACGATTATTATCACCAACATATAAAGAATTTTGAGCTTAACCATATGCAACCTAGACTTCTTGTGTAGCGGATTCGACATAGATGGCCTTTTAATCATTTGATTACAACAAAAATCTTTTCGTATACTCTCGAGTGACACCGGTTGAGTATTTTACTTTACTTGTTAATTTCTTAGTTTCCTGATACGCGAAGTGACAACTCGGTCACAAACCAAACTTGTACTTGTTTCACAGTTTTCACAACTTTTAGTACAGCAGTCAGTCCTTGTGTTCGATCCTGGTCTTGCCAGCTACCTATATTACATACGAACGGGTACACTGCCCGTAAATGTGTTGTAGTCAGTTAACGGTAGACCTTGTTATAAATTTTTAAACTAGATTTCACACATCAATGTCCTAACCTACAATGCCAAGTGAATTTAGACACATTGCAAGTAAACTGCCTAGGAATACCTTTTAAACATTCTACAATGTAATAGAGACCTCCACTCTGTTTACCAGTTCCTAGAACTGTCATTGCGTTCAAACCCTGTTTCATGACATAACACAACTTCTCATCAAAAGCAACAACGGATGGTGGTACCACGTTTCTTTCACAAAGATGAAATTGTTATTTAAATAATCAAACAAACTAGTTAGTTCAAGGAATTGTAATAAGGATGGTGGTACCACGTTTCTTTCACAAAGATGAAATTGTTATTTAAATAATCAAACAAACTAGTTAGTTCAAGGAATTGTAATAAGGATGGTGGTACCACGTTTCTTTCACAAAGATGAAATTGTTATTTAAATAATCAAACAAACTAGTTAGTTCAAGGAATTGTAATAAGGATGGTGGTACCACGTTTCTTTCACAAAGATGAAATTGTTATTTAAATAATCAAACAAACTAGTTAGTTCAAGGAATTGTAATAAGGATGGTGGTACCACGTTTCTTTCACAAAGATGAAATTGTTATTTAAATAATCAAACAAACTAGTTAGTTCAAGGAATTGTAATAAGGATGGTGGTACCACTTGTTGCAAGAAATTGAGTTGATTAGATGATTGAGTCGATTTTACAAACGGAGTGCACGCCGAATGTGTTTTGTCTTGTCACGATTATTATCACCAACATATAAAGAATTTTGAGCTTAACCATATGCAACCTAGACTTCTTGTGTAGCGGATTCGACATAGATGGCCTTTTAATCATTTGATTACAACAAAAATCTTTTCGTATACTCTCGAGTGACACCGGTTGAGTATTTTACTTTACTTGTTAATTTCTTAGTTTCCTGATACGCGAAGTGACAACTCGGTCACAAACCAAACTTGTACTTGTTTCACAGTTTTCACAACTTTTAGTACAGCAGTCAGTCCTTGTGTTCGATCCTGGTCTTGCCAGCTACCTATATTACATACGAACGGGTACACTGCCCGTAAATGTGTTGTAGTCAGTTAACGGTAGACCTTGTTATAAATTTTTAAACTAGATTTCACACATCAATGTCCTAACCTACAATGCCAAGTGAATTTAGACACATTGCAAGTAAACTGCCTAGGAATACCTTTTAAACATTCTACAATGTAATAGAGACCTCCACTCTGTTTACCAGTTCCTAGAACTGTCATTGCATTCAAACCCTGTTTCATGACATAACATAACTTCTCATCAAAAGCAACAAGCAACTTACTATGTTTAGCAACTTTGTATACAGACAAAAGACTAACACAGTATTCATGAACAACTAAGACATCATATAAAGTCAAATATTCAGTTAACTGAAGATTTCCAATTTTTTGAATATAAGCAAAAGTACCATTTGGATGAGAAACTTTAATTTTTAAACTTGAAACATCAATAACATCTACCAAATTCTCCTCAGTGTAAGTAATATGATTATTTGCTCCAGAATCAGAAATCCAATCTTTTCTAACAAGTTTAGAATGAATTTTACTGTTTGAACAAAAAAACTTGTTAAAATTTGAATTAAAGATTTTACAATTATTACAAAACACACCTGCCATATTGGCATTCAGATTGGTGGAGAATCAGAGTTTTCTTTTATCAAATAGACAATCCTGGATAACTGGTCTTCTATAAATGTAGGTGAAGAAGAAGAAGTTGTAACACCCCAACAAGGCGGAATCATGAGGTGTCACAAGAAAAGCACAGCACGGCATGGAAATTAAGTAAAGACACTCTAAATGCATAAATAGGATTTAATAATCCATACAAAACATTCACGAATACAAATATCGGATCACACATAAGCATAACCCCTAATCGGGAATAATGAATCACGGATCCAAGAAGTCCAAGTCCAAGTCCAAGTCCAATTCTAGCATAATGAATCACGGATCCAAGAAGTCCAAGTCCAAGTCCAAGTCCAATTCTAGCATAATCAAGCAAGCAATCATCCAATACGTCCTTAAGCTAACCTGATCACCTGAAAAGTGTACTAAAACGGGTCAACATAAAGTTGGTGAGTTCGTAGGGACAAGTAATAGGAAACAAGTGTCGGGATAACAACCGTTAACGATACACGAGGATGGAGATACATACCTCATCAACCATACGTTCACAATTCATCATATTAACGTCACGTTACAACTAAACGATTCATACACAATATACACGTTAAACAATATCGTCAACTACAACGTTATGCCACAAATGTGGACTTTATCGTTATGACACTAACGTGGACTTATCGTTATGCCATCAACATGGACTTATCGTTATGCCACTAACGTGGACTTATCGTTATGCCATCAACATGGACTTATCGTTATGCCATCAACATGGACTTATCGTTATGCCATCAACATGGACTTATCGTTATGCCACTAACGTGGACTTATCGTTATGCCATCAACATGGACTTGATAGTTATCACAATCACGTGCATACAAATACAAATCTATAATACGTTAAGGGGAAAATATTATCATGCAAGATCCTATGTCCCGTTCCATATCAAAACATTTTCCATCAACCAACAACGCAATGCACATACACTTCATACGACTCTACTTTCAAAGAATCATAGATGCTTATATATTGGGTCACCCGCAGCCTTCCCACCACATCTACAACTCTTTGAATGCATCATCGTCTTCCATGTATGTATAACTATCCTAACCACAACAAGCATTCATAACCGAAATCATAATTAATCAAGCAACAAGTCAATACGTCAATCGAACAATCAATCAATCAATTAATCAACAATCAAGCGAGTATGTACACTTTTCAGCCCGAATCTCAATTGAGTAGGGAGTTACGAAACTCACCTTGGGCGGCTACAACAAGTTATAGTCAACCAAAAACGTTCAACAATCGCTTCGTGTGCATCACCTATCAGGTACACATATTACAATCATGAGTCAAACTCTAATTGGAGCTTTAGAAATTTAATTCAACTTTGGATGATAATCGGGACTCGATTTGGTTATGTCGTAATCCTCAAACGTCTTATTGGCTTAACCGAACATAAACAAGGACACTTTTACAAGACATTTTTAGAAATGGAAGTGGATTCATTTCGAAAGTATGATACCATGAGAAAGTAGACTCTCTCACGATTCCAACGATAGGTCATATGACTCGATTGGACTTACGGATCAAAAGTTATAAGCGTTTGAAAACTGCCAAGGAAAGAACCAGGCAAGTGTTGCGCCTCAACTAGTAGTTGCGCCGCAACTAGGGACCAAGTTGCGTCTCAACTTAGTATTTGCGCAGCAACTTAAGTTTCTGAAAACTAGTTGCGCCTCAACAGCCTAGCTGCGCCGCAACTAACCCAGATCAGCACCAGCAACAGCAAGTCGAGCCAAACACACCCAAAACTAACCCATAACTCATTTTTGACACCCAAAATCGTTTTGTGATGAATCAAAACTCAATATGAAGCATAATTAAGCATATCTATACATGAATAACACAAACCCACTTCAATTCAACAACCCAAAACATCTAAATCTTGATGAAATTGGGTTTTTACCCATCAAACCCTAATCGACTCATTTGGCTCGATTTGTGACCCGAAACACTTGGTTACAACTAGAAACAAGTTTATAAGTATAAAATTATGATTATAGAATGAGTTTCACTTACCAATTCTCCCACAAAACTTTAAATTCGGGTTCGAGCTTTTGAAGAGGAATAAGCGCTAAAAATCCCCAAAATTCATACACCAAGATGATTATTATTATGATTGTTATTAGTCCTTGTTAATTTACTCACAACAATAGAAAATCCAAGAATTTTATTATGTGCTCATGAAGAATTTTAGATGGTAGGTAGATAAGAGAAGGAATGAGGAAATGAGGGAAAGAAAGAGATAAGGAAATAAAGAAATGAATGGATGAAGAGAAGAGAAGAGTGTGTGGTAAGGGAAGAGAGAGCCGACCTTGGGGTCTCATTTTTGAGACCCACTCCGCTAATTTCGACAAATAGCTAAACGTTATCCATTTAAACGCTAATACAAAACCGTAACCACAAATAAACTCAACGTTACGTTAAAACACAATAAAACGTTCAAGAATTAATCATTTAATCAAAACATCTAATTTCGTTTCGTTACAAGTCAACATAGTCAAATATCGTAAATGTTACATTATTCCCCCGTTAAAGGAATTTCGTCCCGAAATTCGATTCTAACTAAATAAAGGGGATACTTGGCTTTCATAGGATCCTCACGTTCCCAAGTAACTTCGGGCCCACGTCTCGCTTTACATTTCTCTTTAACGTTTGTATATCGAGTATTCTTTAGCTTTTTGGTTTCGAGATTTTAGATCCCTATCAACTCTTCTTCAAAATTTTAACGTTTTAACGACATAGATTTCCTTCAAGAGGCACATGAAGTGTTGGATCGGTCACACACTTCCGGAGTTTACAAACATGAAAAACATTAGGGAGCTCCAAACGATACGCCACCGGACCAATACATTCAACGATTTCTCAATGGACCCATATATCTCGGCCCTAACTTGCTACGTTTTACAAATCGAACCACGCCTTTCCACGGGGATACTTCTAGCAACACGAAATCACTGACTTCGAATTCAAGAGGTCGTCGTCTAATGTTTGCATACTTTAGTTATCGTTCTCGGGCTACACTCAACTTTTCTTTGATTCGTGAGATTACCTTGGTCGTTTCAATTACAAATTTCGGGCCCAAAGAGTTGGCTTTCACCAACTTCCGTCCAAGCTAACGGTGACCTACATTTTCTCCCATACAAAGCTTTAAATGGAGCCATTTGGATGCTAGCGTGATAGCTATTACTATCATAAGAGAATTCGACTAACGGTAAATGCACGTCCCAATTGCCACCTGTAACATCCCGAACTTTTTGGTTAACGGTTGACTTGAGTCGTTAAGTCAACATCACGTGCCTGTTAAGTCTCTGGGAGATTTAATGATTATATGTGTTTAATATACTATATGTGTAAGGCTTTAATGCCTTAATGATCGATGTGATAATGTGTTTAAGGTGTATTTATATGCCTTTAGGGGTGTTTGAAGTGTTTAATGAGTTGTAAGTAGTCCCTAAAGGTGTTTTGAGATAAATATGAGTCGTTTGGAAGCTTGGGGACTAGTTTTGACTTAGGGCTAAACTTAAAAACGGGTTAAGGAGTTGTTAACTTGTCATTAGACTCAAAATACAGAGAAAACACTTTTCCTTTGAAACCCTAGCCGTTCCATAAGCCCCATAGCATTCTATTGATCAATTTCATCGATTTCGGGTTGATTCGGAGAGATCTAGGGCTTATATTTCGATCTTCTAATCATATTCAAGGTATAGATTTCAATCATTACTGATTTTTGGTCATTTCCATCTATTCAATTCGTTCATACCTGGTCTTGATCGATTATATGCTTTTCGTTGCTAGAATTGTTGATTTCGGGTTACCCGGTAACCGTTATTGCAATCTATTGGTGTGTTGGGGATTCCGGAAGGTATAATCTTGTTGTTACTGATATTTTTATGATATAATGGAGTCATTATAAGTGTCATATCAGATCTGGACCATAGGGTGTGTTAATCGATTGAAAATCGTCCGTTTTGTGGATTCGGTAACCTAAAACGTTTATTATTGTGATGCAAATCAAGTAAGGATTAATCAAAGGTTGTATTGCATCATTATGGTCTAAATATGAAGGATTTTGAAGTATTAAAGTCGTGTTTATGATTTGGAGTCGTTTTGGTGGAGTTTCGGTTTGGATTCAATTATGTTTATGAGACGATTTAGGTCAAATCGGGTGTCAAATGATTTGTATAAGGTGTGTAATGAATCCATGAATCAATATATGATTTCATAGTGTCAATTGAATCATATTTTGGGTATATATGAACTGTAGGTGTCATGGTTAATTTCCATGGATGTTTGATGTTTGAGATCTTTTGTAAAACAAAGAGTTTATAAGGTCTGAAAATTCAGTCATATTGCAAAAATCGTATCTCCTTTATAATAATGAGTTAGGAGATGAATCTTACATTTTTGAAAAGTTCTTTGAGTCCCCTACATTTGTTAAGAACTGAGTTTTTTCTCATTTGGTCGTCTTGTATGCCAAAAGTAGTCTACAAAACTGAATATAATCTACAAAGATGAAAGTAGTCTACAAATATGAAAGTAGTCTACAAAATGAAAGTAGTCTACAAATATGAAAGTAGTCTACAAAAGAAAGTAGTCTACAAATATGAAAGTAGTCTACAGAATATGAAAGTAGTCTACAAATATGAAAGTAGTCTACAAAAAGAGTCAAGTAGTCTACAGAAAAGTATAGTAGTCTACAAAGAATGAAAGTAGTCAAAAGTAGACTAGTAGTCTACAAATAGATGGAAGTAGTCAACAGAGACTATTATTTGACAAGTATATAGACTGTAGGCCGGTTTAGCCTCGTTTGTACTCATTAATTGATCCTATGTTCATTAAAGGTAGTTGGGAACACTTGCTTTGCACGGTAACCTTAGTTATCGTTTGTCTGCGCTTCTACGAGGTAAGATACACTACTTTGACACGCTGAGGGTTCAACAAAAACATGGTTTTCATATAATAACTTCCCAAATGATATCTTGATTGCTTATGGGTATTCGGGGTTACACGAGAGGTGATATGGGCTATGTAAATTACTATTGAGGCCTGAAATACAGTCCCTATGATATGAAATGTAATGATATGAGATGTAATGATATGCTATGAAATGTTATGTAATGTCTTGAGATGAATTGAGATATGATTATATGTTGACAATATGTGAAATGTGCATGGATGTATGGCTTGTTCATCTAGTTCACTAGACTTGTTAAGTTGCCATGACACGTGCACGTTTAAGGGCCCAAACGTAAAAGATGATTATATGTTATGTTTAGGTAACTTTGTCACCTAAACTATATGTGATGAAATCGAGCTCGTATATATGATGAAGTGTTAAGCTTAACCCGTATTCACCTTAGCCGGGTGGGTGCGTATATGTTGTTGCTTGGGTGGCTCCTTGTAACGTAATTACGTGGTTAGAGTATCTCCGGGTGGAGTGATTACCCACCAATGTCGTTGAACATACGGACTACTCCTGGATTGGCTTGCCATTCCTTAACGACATTGATGGACCGCCGTAAGGCTTATCCATCCAGTCGGGTGTGAGGTTCCCTGTTAGGTCTTATGACCGCCTACACACAAACTTACACCTTATATGTGATGAGTGACTTATGTCATGCCTAATGTAAGTGACTTATGTCACACTATACGATGATGCTTATATGTTATATGTGAAGTAAAAGATTACTAGGCACATCTAGGGTGATTCAACCTATTATGATGAAGTTCGATGCGATGATATGTATGGATGATGTGATGCATTGATGTGATATGTGCCTTAACGATTTAATAAGACTTTTATATAATGTTTAAATGGACAAATGTTTTATTAATGATGTGTTATCTTACTTAGCTAATTCGTTAGCTAACACTTGCTCTTTTAAAATGTGTTGTGCCCTCAGGTCCAGCATTAGTGAGCAGGTAGATGTGAGAAGATGCGAGGCTTGGGTAGATGATCTTGAAGCTGGCTGTAGTTTACCCATAGTGGCTGCTCGCATTAGACATTGATTTATGATTAGACATTTATGATTTGCATATACTATGTTGTCGGTTGTTTAATGTTGGGCAACCGATGGATTTCCATTTATACTATTTTGATGATGTGACGAGTAACACCTTCTATTTTATGAACAAACCAAACTGGATTTTATGGTTTGGACTTTTGAAACGTTATTCCGCATTCTTTAACACCGTTAGGTGAAAAGTTTTTGGAAATCCATATTTTTAAACGACGGGTGTTACACCACCAAACATTGATGGCACAAACTCCTAACATATCATCAAGCGTTTGAATCGTTCTTTCTCTTTGACCGTCGGTTTGCGGATGGAACGTCGTACTCACATCAAGTTGAGTACCCATCGCTTTTTGGAATGCCTTCCAAAACTTTGAAGTAAATCGGGTATCCCGATTGGTTATGACGGAAATCGGCACTCCAAGTTTGGATACTACTTCTTTGAGGTACAACGTGCCATGGTGTCGAATTTATCATCTTCTCGGATGGCTAAGAAGTGGACCGACTTAGTCAACCGGTCAACCATCACCCATAATGGTGTTCCGAACACTACTCGTCCTAGGTAACTTCGTGATGAAGTTCATATCAATTTGTTCCCATTTCTACTATGGCGTTACCGGTTGAACTAGCAAACTGGGTGATTCCTTGTGGTCGGCTTTTACTTGTAAACACGTGATGCATTCACTAACGTATCTCGCAATGTCTTTCTTCATTCATGGCCACCAATACAAGTCTCTTATGTCAATATATATCTTGTCGGAACCCGAGTGAACCGAGTAGGCCGACTTGTGAGCTTCATTTACCGAAGCCCACCAAAAACGGGAACCCACAATCGTTCAACAAAGTATAAACCATCATCGTCCTTTCTATCGAAATTTTCTTCTAAGTCGTGTAGTACTTCAATGATGGAGTCGCGAACACTCCTTTGTACGGTAAGACTCACGACCCTAATTCGTCTTGGTTTTATACGTTCCTTTCAGCTCAAGGCATCGGCTACAATTTTTTCTTTACTCGAGTGAGGCCGGATAACTCAATCATAATCACTAAAAATCTCAAGCCATCTCCGTTGAATCATGTTCAATCCACTTCGGTCAAAACTGTGTAGAAGGCTTACGTGATTGGTATAGATCACACTCTTGGTGCCATATAAATAATGTCTTCAACATTTCAAGCAAATACGACCGCTCTCCATTCCAAGTCATAAGTCGATTTAATCTTCTCATGCACCTTCAATGGCTTAGATGCATAAGCGACCTCTTTACCCCGTTGCATCAAGACACAACTCAGTCCTTGCCCGGACGCATCACTATAAGCAACAAAGTCATCGGCTCCATCGGGCAAGCCTAAAATGAGTGCATCACACAACTTGTCTTTCAATAATGGAAGGCTTGTTCCTGTTTCTCACTCCCATCGAATTGTTTTTTTTTTCTTTACTCGAGTGAGGCCGGATAACTCAATCATAATCACTAAAAATCTCAAGCCATCTCCGTTGAATCATGTTCAATCCACTTCGGTCAAAACTGTGTAGAAGGCTTACGTGATTGGTATAGATCACACTCTTGGTGCCATATAAATAATGTCTTCAACATTTCAAGCAAATACGACCGCTCTCCATTCCAAGTCATAAGTCGATTTAATCTTCTCATGCACCTTCAATGGCTTAGATGCATAAGCGACCTCTTTACCCCGTTGCATCAAGACACAACTCAGTCCTTGCCCGGACGCATCACTATAAGCAACAAAGTCATCGGCTCCATCGGGCAAGCCTAAAATGAGTGCATCACACAACTTGTCTTTCAATAATGGAAGGCTTGTTCCTGTTTCTCACTCCCATCGAATTGTTTTTTTTTTCCTCGTTGAGTCATTAGAGTCAAGGGTTGGGCAATCTTGGAAAATCCCTCAGTGAAACGTCTATAATAACCCGCTAAACCAAGAAATTGGCGAATCTCGGTTGGCGTCTCGGGTCGTCTTCAACTCTTTACCGCTTCAATTTTACTTGGGTCCACATGAATTCCTTCCTTGCTCACTACGTGACCAAGAAAGTGAACCTCTTCGAGCCAAAATTCACACTTGGAGAACTTGGCATACAATTTTCTCTTCCCGGAGTAACTCCAAAACTTTCCTTCAAACGTTTCGAAAGATCTTCTTTCGTCTTGGAATAGACAAGGATGTCATAAATGAAGTAAATGACAAACTTATCCAAGTAGGGTCGACACACCCGGTTCATCAAGTCCATGAACACCGCCGGTGCATTGGTCAACCCAAAAGGCATAACCGTAAATTCAAGTGTCCATAATCGGTTTGAAAGGCCGTCTTGAGAATATCATCTTCATGAATACACAATTGGTGGTAACCTGACCACAAATCAATCCCGGAAAAGTAGCGAGCACCTTGGAGTTGATCAAATAAGTCATAAATTCTTG
Organism: Erigeron breviscapus; assembly: GCA_034093135.1. Classification (NCBI taxonomy): domain Eukaryota; kingdom Viridiplantae; phylum Streptophyta; class Magnoliopsida; order Asterales; family Asteraceae; genus Erigeron; species Erigeron breviscapus. The sequence goes on from CM067169.1 coordinate 49,284,043, forward strand.
GAAGGGAATAACGATTCTTCAACGTGAGTTTGTTTAATTTTTCTATAATCGATACACATTTGGAATGAGCCTTCTTTCTTCTTGACAAATAAAACCGTTGCGCCTCACGGTGATTGACTAGGACGGATAGAACCTTTTTCTTGAAGTTCTTTGAGTTGGGCGGCCAACTCTTTCATTTCAGTCGGGGCTAAGCGATAGGGTGCTTTGGCCACGGGAGAAGCGTTAGGAATAAGATCAATTTGGAGATCACGTTGACGAGATGGAGGCAAACCCGGTAGGTCATCCGGGAATACATCCGCAAGATCATTAACCACGGGCACGATCTTCAATTCAAATTTCGTGACATTAACATTATATATTTTTATCATCCCATGGCTCGGTCGTCTCGCCTTGAAATACTAATTCTTCACCATTTTCTAACGGAATCCTCACCACTATACTACTGCAATCTATAACCGCATTCATTTCCGACATCCAGTCCACTCTCACAACCACGTCAAAAATACCGATATCAAAAGGAACTAGGTCTGTGAGAAACGGGTGATTCCACAATTCTAACGTACAATCACAGACAACTTGGTCAATTTTCGTTAACCCGCCATTTACCATTTCAAGTTCAAAGTAATACGACAATGGACTAAGGTTAGTATCAATCAAAGGCACGAAATCGTTGGAAACAAGGCTAAAATCGGCACCGGAGTCAAATAATACGACAACGGACTAAGGTTAGTATCAATCAAAGGCACGAAATCGTTGGAAACAAGGCTAAAATCGGCACCGGAGTCAAATAATACGGTGGTATATTGATCGTTGAGAAGAAAAGTATTTGCAACGACGTTTAGGATCAATACGAGTTTCGGCCGCAATCACTGTAAAAGTTCTTCCAGGGGGAGTAAGTTGTTGTTGAGCTTGTTGTTGACCGATAAGGATGGGGCACTTATTTCGGTGGTGCTCATGACTACCACACTCATAACAAGTACCTTGGGCCATCGGGGGATTTCGAGCATTGATCGGAACGGCATTCAAAGAAAGGCATGATGATTGATGGTACACATTTTGATGTTTAACCCACTCGATTCTCTCACGTCCTTCACGTTTACCACGACCTCCACGACCACCTCTACCTCTTTGATTTCCTTGATCAACCGGTTTCTCTTACTTATCTTGGCGCCTATAATTCATGTTAGCTCTCCATGGTCTATCCATCTTTCCTTAAACACACGTGTTGGATTTCCAAGTTAATCCTCACAATTCACACACGAACATTCGCAATTAACCGCCACATAACGAACAATTCAAAATTAGACTATCTTAAGCCATTACAAGGACACGTATTTCTACGGGGATATTATCATGGCAATAAACTATGTTATCAACATCTTATTCGCATTCTAACTAATCACACAATTCCAATTCAACCACAACCGAATTATTCAAATCAACATTCAAGTTCAATTATAACGAGGCAAAGCATCATTGTTTTCATTCGATTCTGAATCAATTCCACGATTTCAAACCATTGCATACAAATATATAAAGGGGTCAAGTCACTAACAAGGCGGGTAAAGCATAGTCCGAATCTTAACTTCAACATTCAACACATTAAAGGTGTTTGTATACAGGGTGTACCAGCGGCTAACCCTCCACACCGTTAATATATCGAATGGATGTCAGGACTCGGTTCCGTTATGCCCTCTAAGTATTGGTCGGGTATGTATATAGGGTGTACCAGCGGCTAACCCTCCACCTAACCAACACTCATTAAGCATACCGGGTTACCTACTATACTTCATCCACAATGCGCAATCCACGAGGTCACTAATTTTATATGACACAGGGCAACCATAGATTTGTTGATCAGGCGCCTCTAGGGTTACCGAGTGTCATACTCCGTTAATGCCATCATTTCACTTTGCTAGGGTTAAACAATAAAATTATAAGAATATATATCAACAAGTCACGGTGTATCCCGACACTAACACATGCATCAATCAAGTCATCACATAACAATCAAGTCAACAATCATGGAAAACCTACGAACTCTGTTTAAACAAGTTTTATGCGTCATACAATTCACGTTGCACACAAAACTTCCTATCATGCATGTTAATATGAAATGTGGGTGCAATGGCTATAGGCTAGGTCAAACCACCTAACTCTCTACAACCATGGCTCTGATACCATTCTGTAACACCCCAACAAGGCGGAATCATGGGATGTCACAAGAAAAGCACAACACGACATGAATATTTAAGTAGAGACACTCTAAATGCATAAATAGGATTTAATAATCCATACAAAACATTCACGAATACAAATATTGGATCACACATAAGCATAACCCCTAATCGGGAATAATGAATCACGGATCCAAGAAGTCCAAGTCCAAGTCCAAGTCCAATTCTAGCATAATCAAGCAAGCAATCATCCAATACGTCCTTAAGCTAACCTGATCACCTGAAAAGTGTACTAAAATGGGTCAACATAAAGTTGGTGAGTTCGTAGGGACAAGTAATAGGAAACAAGTGTCGGGATAACAACCGTTAACGATACACGAGGATAGAGATACATACCTCATCAACCATACATTCACAATTCATCATATTAATGTCACGTTACAACTAAACGATTCATACACAATATACACGTTAAACAATATCGTCAACTACAACGTTATGCCACAAATGTGGACTTTATCGTTATGACACTAACGTGGACTTATCGTTATGCCACTAACGTGGACTTATCGTTATGCCATCAACATGGACTTATCGTTATGCCACTAACGTGGACTTATCGTTATGCCATCAACATGGACTTATCGTTATGCCATCAACATGGACTTATCGTTATGCCACTAACGTGGACTTATCGTTATGCCATCAACATGGACTTATCGTTATGCCACTAACGTGGACTTATCGTTATGCCATCAACATGGACTTATCGTTATGCCATCAACATGGACTTATCGTTATGCCATCAACATGGACTTATCGTTATGCCACTAACGTGGACTTATCGTTATGCCATCAACATGGACTTATCGTTATGCCATCAACATGGACTTATCGTTATGCCATCAACATGGACTTATCGTTATGCCATCAACATGGACTTATCGTTATGCCATCAACATGGACTTATCGTTATGCCATCAACATGGACTTATCGTTATGCCACTAACGTGGACTTATCGTTATGCCATCAACATGGACTTATCGTTATGCCACTAACGTGGACTTATCGTTATGCCATCAACATGGACTTATCGTTATGCCATCAACATGGACTTATCGTTATGCCATCAACATGGACTTATCGTTATGCCATCAACATGGACTTATCGTTATGCCACTAACGTGGACTTATCGTTATGCCATCAACATGGACTTAATCGTTATCACAATCACGTGCATACAAATACAAATCTATAATACGTTAGGGGGAAAATATTATCATGCAAGATCCTATGTCCCGTTCCATATCAAAACGTTTTCCATCAACCAACAACGCAATGCACATACACTTCATACAACTCTACTTTCAAAGAATCATAGATGCTTATTTATAGGGTCACCCGCAGCCTTCCCACCACATCTACAACTCTTTGAATGCATCATTGTCTTCCATGTATGTACAACTATCCTAACCACAACAAGCATTCATAACCGAAATCATAATTAATCAAGCAACAAGTCAATACGTCAATCGAACAATCAATCAATCAATTAATCAACAATCAAGCAAGTATGTACACTTTTCAGCCCGAATCTCAATTGAGTAGGGAGTTATGAAACTCACCTTGGGCGGCTACAACAAGTTATAGTCAACCATAAACGTCCAACAATCGCTTCGTGTGCATCACCTATCAGGTACACATATTACAATCACGAGTCAAACTCTAATTGGAGCTTTAGAAATGTAATTCAACTTTGGATGACAATCGGGACTCAATTTGGTTATGTCGTAATCCTCAAACGTCTTATTGGCTTAACCGAAAATAAACAAGGACACTTTGACAAGACATTTTTAGAAATGGAAGTGGATTCACTTAGAAAGGATGATACCATGAGAAAGTAGACTCTCTCACGATTCCAACGATAGGTCATATGAATCGATTGGACTTACGGATCAAAAGTTATAAGCGTTTGAAAACTGCCAAGGAAAGAACCGCGCCTCAACTAGTAGTTGTGCCGCAACTAAGGACCAAGTTGCGCCTCAACTTAGTAGTTGCGTAGCAACTTAAGTTTCTGCAAACTAGTTGCACCTCAACAGCCTAGTTGCGCCGCAACTAGCCTAGATCAGCACCAGCAACAGCAAGTCGAGCCAAACACACCCAAAACTAACCCATAACTCATTTTTGACACCCAAAATCGTTTTGTGATGAATCAAAACTCAATATGAAGCATAATTAAGCATATCTATACATGAATAACACAAACCCACTTCAATTCAACAACCCAAAACATCTAAATCTTGATGAAATTGGGTTTTTACCCATCAAACCCTAATCGACTCATTTGGCTCGATTTGTGACCCGAAACACTTGGTTACAACTAGAAACAAGTTTATAAGTATAAAATTATGATTATAGAATGAGTTTCACTTACCAATTCTCCCACAAAACTTTAAATTCGGGTTCGGAGCTTTTGAAGAGGAATAAGCGCTAAAAATCCCCAAAATTCATACACCAAGATGATTATTATTATGATTGTTATTAGTCCTTGTTAATTTACTCACAACAATAGAAAATCCAAGAATTTTATTATGTGCTCATGAAGAATTTTAGATGGTAGGTAGATAAGAGAAGGAAGGAGGAAATGAGGAAGAGAAAGAGATAAGGAAATAAAGAAATGAATGGATGAAGAGAAGAGTGTGTGGTGAGGGAAGATAGAACCAGCCTTGGGGTCTCATTTTTGAGGCCCCGCTCCGCTAATTTCGACAAATAGCTAAACGTTATCCATTTAAACGCTAAAACAAAACCGTAACCACAAATAAACTCAACGTTACGTTAAAACACGATAAAACGTTCAAGAATTAATCATTTAATCAAAACATCTAATTTCGTTTCGTTACAAGTCAACATAGTCAAATATCATAAATGTTACAGAAGTAGCAGCAGAAACATTACTAGTAAACTTTTTATTACCATTTTGAAATCCAACATTCCTTTTCTTACCAAAATCAGGTGGATATCCAATTAGCTTAAAACATTTTTCAGTTGTATGTCCATTAAAACCACAATGTTCACAAACTACTGCAGGCCCTTTAGAATTACTTTGAGAAGAATTTCCTTTACTATATTTAGAGAAATTATTTGCAGAAGGAAACACTTAGTATTGCTGACTTTAGAAACAAAAGCACTAGTTTGAGATTTCTGATTAGAAGAAGATAAACCTCTATGAGATTCATCTCTAGAAAGAATTGAATATGCAGTTAAAAGATCAGGAATAGGATCTTTAGTCAAAATATTACTTCTCACATTCATATACATATCATCAAGACCCATTAAAAACTGCATAAGTTTCAATAATTGTGCATGCTTAGAAAAATCTTGAGCAGCATGACAAGTACACTTAGGTAACTGAACTAAAGCATCAAATTGTTTCCACAAAGCATTTAGTTTATGATAGTAATCAGACAGAGGCATACCATTTTGACACAAAGAGTTAATCTTATGATGCAAATTGAAGATTACAGAACCATCTACTTTATCATAAGTTTCTTTCAATTCTTTCCACATAAGACTAGTTTTTCTGCTAAAAATTTGTCCTAAGTATAACTCTTCATCAATAGAATTTAGAATCCAAGACATCACAATAGCATTACACCTATCCCATTGTTTACCAAGAACTTCATCCACATTAGATCTTCTACAAGTTCCATCTATAAAACCTAGTTTATTTTTAGCTTCCAAAGCAAGTAGCATAGCACAACTCCAGATTTGATAATTTTCTGTACCTTTCAGCTTTATAGACACAATAGATAGAGTTGAAGAATCATTAGGATGCAAGTGTAAAGGACTACTTAAATCCAGTTTGCTAATCTGAGTAACATTATCTTCAGAATCGTTATTAGACACATATCCATACTCTCCATAACCATACAAGTTATCATCATCCATGTTATCAACTAAATTCAATTAATCAATCACAAATCAAGAAAACAGATAGCAGTTTAATCTCAATTAACAGCAACACAAATAACAATTAAATCAACGAAAACACAAAGCAATAACCTACTAACAACAATCAAGAACAAATAAGACAGATAATCTCAATTAAAATAAAATTATATATATATAAGTTTGAAAATAGAACTTATTCTCCCAAAAGTGTCAGGGACAAGATTCCTAACCTCTCAAGGAAGCAGGTCAAGTTTAGCACAGTTGTTTTGAGCGAGAATAAGATGAAAAAACAATTTGAAAAAAACGAAGAGAAGGGAAGAAGAAAACAAACAGTGCTATCGGATGAAATATGCAGAGAAGAACTCTACTATTCAATCGATTCACTTAGTCGATGAATAGCAGAAACCCTAACCCTAATTTCTTCAAATTAGGGTTTTCAACAACAATCGGATCTAGAAGTTGAAACGGTGATCAAATGATCATACGCCATTAACAATAATCAGATCTAAACACAAAATCCCCAAAATAAGCGAAACCCTAAATCGGAGATCTCAAAACCCTAGATTTATTATTATAAAGAATTAATTCGATTAATCGCGATAATCTACAATAGAAACCCGTTCTGATACCATGAATAGAAACAGTATTTAATCAACCAACACTCGATATCAATTCTCAAATTGATTATCAGATCAAATCAATCTAAATTGATTTGATAATCTATTTATTATTATCACAAATCTCCACTGCTAATCAGGTGATATTCACACAACTAATTGTTATGTGTTCTATTACAATCAACCTCAATTGATCGAAAAATAAGAGATACAATATATGAATATAGAGAGAGAAGCAGAAAAAAGAGAAAACGAGTTATGAGCCCTAATGGCTCATAACCAGGTATATATACACAAGCAAAAATCACAAATGACATAAACAGTCCCTCAACTTCTAACTTTTCTTCATTTGTCATCTTTAGTCTTTATCTCTTAAACTTGACACCTTTAGTCCTTTCTTTTAAACCTGCACAAATACTAATCATGCCATAAGATTTTATACACTTAATAATAAGCAAAATAAGAAACAAGAATAAGAATATAATTTTAACACACACACACAAAATCTGTTGTATGGTGCTATCACTTAGGTAAAAAAGTATTCAAAATATTTCCCACGAATTTTCCACAAATATGAAGTCGTGGGAACTTTGACTTATTAAAAATTTTCTAACTTCCGTGGGTAATCCGTGGGAAATATTTCCCACAAATTACCCACAGATTACCCACGAAATGGAGTTGAATTTATATATTCAAGTTATTTTTATATTTTTCCACGGATTTCCCACGGAATACCCACCAAACAAATATCCGTGGGAAATTTTCCACGGATTACCCACGAAATGGAGTTGAATTTATATAATCAAGTTATCTTTATATTTTTCCACGGATTTCCCACGGAATACCCACCAAACAAATATCCGTGGGAAATCCAAGGGAAGTAAAAAAGTATTCAAAATATTTCCCACGAATTTCCCACAAATATGAAGTCGTAAATTTACATAATCAAATTATCTTTATATTTTCCCACGGATTTCCCACGGAATACCCACCAAACAAATATCCGTGGGAAATCCGTGGGAAATCCAAGGGAAGTAAAAAAGTATTCAAAATATTTCCCACGAATTTCCCACAAATATTCGTGGGAAATCCGTGGGAAATATTTCCCACAAATTACCCACAGATTACCCACAGATAAAAATATTCGTGGGAAATCCAAGGGAAGTAAAAAGTATTCAAAATATTTCCCACATTTTTCTCACGGATTACCCACGAAATGGAGTTGAATTTATATAATCAAGTTATCTTTATATTTTTCCACGGATTTCCCACGGAATACCCACCAAACAAATATCCGTCGGAAATCTTTCCCACAAATTACCCACAGATTACCCACAGATAGCAAATATCGTGGGAAATCCAAGGGAAGTAAAAAAGTATTCAAAATATTTCCCACGAATTTCCCACAAATATGAAGTCGTGGGAACTTTAACTTATTAAATTTTTTCTAACTTCCGTGGGTAATCCGTGGGAAATATTTCCCACGAATTTTCCACAAATATGAAGTCGTGGGAACTTTGACTTATTAAAAATTTTCTAACTTCCGTGGGTAATCCGTGGGAAATTTTCCCACGGATTACCCACGAAATGGAGTTGAATTTATATAATCAAGTTATCTTTATATTTTTCCACGGATTTCCCACGGAATACCCACCAAACAAATATCCGTGGGAAATCTCCCACAAATTACCCACAGATACCCACCAAAAAAATATCCGTGGGAAATCCAAGGGAAGTAAAAAAGTATTCAAAATATTTCCCACGAATTTTCCACAAATATGAAGTCGTGGGAACTTTGACTTATTAAAAATTTTCTAACTTCCGTGGGTAATCCGTGGGAAATCCAAGGGAAGTAAAAAAGTATTCAAAATATTTCCCACGAATTTTCCACAAATATGAAGTCGTGGGAACTTTGACTTATTAAAAATTTTCTAACTTCCGTGGGTAATCCGTGGGAAATATTTCCCACAAATTACCCACGGATTACCCACGAAATGGAGTTGAATTTATATAATCAAGTTATCTTTATATTTTTCCACGGATTTCCCACGGAATACCCACCAAACAAATATCCGTGGAAATATTTCCCACGATTTTCCACAAATATGAAGTCGTGGGAACTTTGACTTATTAAAAATTTTCTAACTTCCGTGGGTAATCCGTGGGAAATATTTCCCACAAATTACCCACAGATTACCCACGAAATGGAGTTGAATTTATATAATCAAGTTATCTTTATATTTTTCCACGGATTTCCCACGGAATACCCACCAAACAAATATCCGTGGAAATATCCCACGAATTTTCCACAAATATGAAGTCGTGGGAACTTTGACTTATTAAAAATTTTCTAACTTCCGTGGGTAATCCGTGGGAAATATTTCCCACAAATTACCCACAGTAAAAATATCGTGGGAAATCCAAGGGAAGTAAAAAAGTATTCAAAATATTTCCCACGAAATTCCCACGGATTACCCACGAAATGGAGTTGAATTTATATAATCAAGTTATCTTTATATTTTTCCACGGATTTCCCACGGAATACCCACCAAACAAATATCCGTGGGAAATCCAAGGATCCCACAAGAAATCCGTGGGAAATTTTCTCACGGATTACCCACGAAATGGAGTTGAATTTATATAATCAAGTTATCTTTATATTTTTCCACGGATTTCCCACGGAATACCCACCAAACAAATATCCGTGGGAAATCCAAGGGAAGTAAAAAAGTATTCAAAATATTTCCCACGAATTTCCCACAAATATGAAGTCGTGGGAACTTTCACTTATTAAATATTTTCTAACTTCCGTGGGTAATCCGTGGGAAATATTTCCCACAAATTACCCACGGATTACCCACGATTACCCACAGATAGAAAATATTCGTGGGAAATCCGTGAAAAATTACATACAAAAAATGTTTCCATATTCGTGGGAAATCCGTGGGAAATATTTTTCAAAAATATGTTTAGGTAATCCGTGGATAATCCATGGGAACGATTTTTCCACCGATTTCCCGCGGATTATATGTTTCCGTGGGTAATTTGTGGGAATTCCATGGGAAAGATTTTTACAAAATTTTTTAGGATAGTCCGCGGGTAATCCGTTGGAAGTATTTCCCACAAATTTCTCACGGATTATGTAAGACGGTGGGAAATCTGTGGGAATTTCATGGGAAATATTTTCCAAAAAATCTTTTAGACAATCCGTGGGTAATTCGTGGGAAAGATTTCCACGAATTTCTCACAGATTTCCCACAGATTATGTTATTTCGTGGGTAATCCGTGAGAAATCCTTAGGAAAATTGTGACAAATTCATACAATTCTCAGTTTTTTGTGTATATAGTGTATGTATCGATGTACATTGTATGTAAGTACATATATGTAATTCCTAAACATACCCGTACATACATATACTGCATTTTATATGTATCGTGTATATATGTATGTACGTATAATACATGTATATGTACATATAAATGTATTTAAGACTGCACATCTATCCATAAAACACATACATGTCATACATAAGTATATATATCATTAGTACACACGACATACCTACATCTCATACATACTTATCTACACGTACAGTACCTACATATCTCACATAATACATAGACGATATATAATATTCTACCACCAATATACTAAAACAGGATTGAAGGAGTTTTAAAGTATGTGGCGCAAGCTATATAAAGTCATGTGTCGTTTTGATTTAATATTTTTAAAATATATTTATACTCCTTAATGAAATAATATAAGGACATCTACCCAATTTACCCTTCACTTAATTCATTAAGTATAACCATCCATACACTTAATAAATAATTTACAACATAAATTACCAACCCTACCACACGACCACCAGCACTACCACGCATCACCCCCACCACCACCGCTGCCTCTACCGCCGTTACTGCCACCACCACCACTCGTTGCCGCTATCACCACCAATCGTCTAGTACTTGAAAAAATATATTATTTTCTTTTTGTTCCTAGTCTATATTTAATAGAGTTAGATACCGTTTCTTTTTTACTTAATAGGCTTAAAGATTAAGAACTTAACACATTAAGTCAAGTTTTATGTTTTTTTATGACTTAATAAATAGAAATAATCGTCAATTATCTATTTTTTTCTTAATACATAAAGATATTATTTATCTATAATCATCATCATCATCATCATCATCATCATCATCATCATCATCATCATCATCATCATCATCATCATCATCATCATCATCATCATCATCATCATCATCATCATCATCATCATCATCATCATCATCATCATCATCATCATCATCATCATCATCATCATCATCATCATCATCATCATCATCATCATCATCATCATCATCATCATCATCATCATCATCATCATCATCATCATCATCATCATCATCATCATCATCATCATCATCATCATCATCATCATCATCATCATCATCATCATCATCATCATCATCATCATCATCATCATCATCATCATCATCATCATCATCATCATCATCATCATCATCATCATCATCATCATCATCATCATCATCATCATCATCATCATCATCATCATCATCATCATCATCATCATCATCATCATCATCATCATCATCATCATCATCATCATCATCATCATCATCATCATCATCATCATCATCATCATCATCATCATCATCATCATCATCATCATCATCATCATCATCATCATCATCATCATCATCATCATCATCATCATCATCATCATCATCATCATCATCATCATCATCATCATCATCATCATCATCATCATCATCATCATCATCATCATCATCATCATCATCATCATCATCATCATCATCATCATCATCATCATCATCATCATCATCATCATCATCATCATCATCATCATCATCATCATCATCATCATCATCATCATCATCATCATCATCATCATCATCATCATCATCATCATCATCATCATCATCATCATCATCATCATCATCATCATCATCATCATCATCATCATCATCATCATCATCATCATCATCATCATCATCATCATCATCATCATCATCATCATCATCATCATCATCATCATCATCATCATCATCATCATCATCATCATCATCATCATCATCATCATCATCATCATCATCATCATCATCATCATCATCATCATCATCATCATCATCATCATCATCATCATCATCATCATCATCATCATCATCATCATCATCATCATCATCATCATCATCATCATCATCATCATCATCATCATCATCATCATCATCATCATCATCATCATCATCATCATCATCATCATCATCATCATCATCATCATCATCATCATCATCATCATCATCATCATCATCATCATCATCATCATCATCATCATCATCATCATCATCATCATCATCATCATCATCATCATCATCATCATCATCATCATCATCATCATCATCATCATCATCATCATCATCATCATCATCATCATCATCATCATCATCATCATCATCATCATCATCATCATCATCATCATCATCATCATCATCATCATCATCATCATCATCATCATCATCATCATCATCATCATCATCATCATCATCATCATCATCATCATCATCATCATCATCATCATCATCATCATCATCATCATCATCATCATCATCATCATCATCATCATCATCATCATCATCATCATCATCATCATCATCATCATCATCATCATCATCATCATCATCATCATCATCATCATCATCATCATCATCATCATCATCATCATCATCATCATCATCATCATCATCATCATCATCATCATCATCATCATCATCATCATCATCATCATCATCATCATCATCATCATCATCATCATCATCATCATCATCATCATCATCATCATCATCATCATCATCATCATCATCATCATCATCATCATCATCATCATCATCATCATCATCATCATCATCATCATCATCATCATCATCATCATCATCATCATCATCATCATCATCATCATCATCATCATCATCATCATCATCATCATCATCATCATCATCATCATCATCATCATCATCATCATCATCATCATCATCATCATCATCATCATCATCATCATCATCATCATCATCATCATCATCATCATCATCATCATCATCATCATCATCATCATCATCATCATCATCATCATCATCATCATCATCATCATCATCATCATCATCATCATCATCATCATCATCATCATCATCATCATCATCATCATCATCATCATCATCATCATCATCATCATCATCATCATCATCATCATCATCATCATCATCATCATCATCATCATCATCATCATCATCATCATCATCATCATCATCATCATCATCATCATCATCATCATCATCATCATCATCATCATCATCATCATCATCATCATCATCATCATCATCATCATCATCATCATCATCATCATCATCATCATCATCATCATCATCATCATCATCATCATCATCATCATCATCATCATCATCATCATCCATCATCATCATCATCATCATCATCATCATCATCATCATCATCATCATCATCAATCAGGATTCATCATCATCATCATCATCATCATCATCATCATCATCATCATCATCATCATCATCATCATCATCATCTCAATTCTTCTCTTCTCTTCCTCAAGAATATCACCTTGGAAAGACAGCCATAGAAACCGGTGGTTGTATCGGGATGCGCAGCCGGTCAGGTAGCACAGGTAGTTTTAACATAGAATCGGGATGCACAACGTTGTTTTCCCACGGATTTCCCACGAATTTGGCCGTGGGAATACGCCAATTTTGTAGTAGTGAATGGTCAATATAATTTCTTACACTATAAATATGGGAAAGTTTATGTTTTGATGTACAAATACAACAACATTAGTCATAATGTATTTGTATTTCTCGGATTTTCGATTTATTGCCAATTCTTCTAGATTTTATAAAGGGTTATCTTGACAAACACTACTTAGTAGAACAACTCATTAAATCAAGTAAGGGAAAGGTTGTTGCATTTTGAAAGTGGTATCCTGAATTTTCCTCATATAGATGGTTTGCAACAGCATGCTACTTTGCAAACTAACTACATGTAAGTGCTTAATTTAATGCCTTTTGTTCATTTAACATCTTTGGTCTACCGTCTTTACAAGTTGTATGCTTAAAAGCTATGTATATTTTCGCGTTGGAATGTAGGTATCTAAAGGCAGAACCAGCCGTAGACAAATATTTAGCCGTTGTTTTTGTTATTTTTTCAAGGGATTATTGCATGGGAATGTAACTAACTATCACCAAATGTTTATGTTATGCGACTAACTTGAAAAACGTTTATGTAATGTATCGAACTACTTATTTTGGTCTATAGTATGTATAGGATAACCGGTATAGCACTTAGCCGGTCACCACGTGAATAATATTCAAAAAAAACAGCATATTCCGACGTTGTTGACTCACTATTTAACCAGATATGGGTGCTGACTAGAATAAAAAGTGTTGGTGTGGCAGTGGTAAGTCATATATATCTTCACCATCCAATTCATCATATTTATAAATTTATATTTATATATCTATATTAAATATATAAACACCACATCAAGTCAGGAATATGTGAACGAGTTATTCTATTTCATTAACTTTCGAAATTGTAAACAAATCAACAACCGATCTATATCTATAATCATCATCATCATCATCATCATCTCAGTTCTTCTCTTTATCTCTTTCTCTATACATATCTACATATACATAATATACATAATATATAGATGTAGTATTCAGGAAGCAAGATTCCGGCAACCCCTTTTAGGCCAATGAGGATGATGATGATGATGATGATGATGACGATGACGATGACGATGAAAGTGGTGGTCGCCCTCACCGTCGCTGGTGACTCGAGCTACGACGAAGATCGTTCCGATCTTGACCCGACGAAGATGGATCTGCTTCCTACCTTCTTTTTCCAGAACACATACATCAAGATCAGATTTGAAATGACAAGCTCCGATTAGAGCCTATTGCATCTTCACCCATTTCAGTTTCCCATCCAGATCTGTTATTGTGTGTACTTTTCGAATCTTCATTTATAATCTAATTTGTGTTTATTGTATAAACTGGTTTAGGTTCTTCTTGACTCTTTTCTAGATTTTGGGTGTAGAGGGAAATGTAAATTTTGGATTGTTGAATAAGAATGAATTGACAATTAGTGAAATGAATTCGTTTTCCATATATGAGAATGCATGTATCTGTGTAGTTTGTATGAATTCGGCTTCTGGCCGGAATCTGTTATTCTTGCCGGAATCTGCTGGTGTCTCTGGAATATGTTGATCTCCATAAGCACAACCGGTTACTTTTCAATGGTAACCGGTAACATACATACTATAGACCAAAATAAGTAGTTCGATACATTACATAAAGGTTTTTCGAGTTAGTTGCATAACATAAACATTTGGGGATAGTTAGTTACACTCCCAGGTAATAATCCCTTTTTTCAACTTACAACTTTCTGCAATTGCCATATAACTTACCTTATTTCTGATCATTTATGACCTAGGGTAATTTCATTGTAACAGTTCAACTTTAATTATGCTTGCATTTCCAAGCATTCCCCGAGCTATGCTGTATCACCTTAATGTTTCTACTTCATGTTAAGAATGCTTTTTGTTCATCTTCTGATTTTAGACCCTTACTTTTCATATCCGTAGGCTGTTGTTTATCCAGGTAGCTGCTTTAATGAGAGAAATCAGTATTGGGTGGATTTTAGTATAATTTGTGCTGAAATATATATTTCATTGCGAGCTTGCCGCAATATATCTATCTATCTATATATTTATATCTATATATCTATGTATTATGTATATGTATAATATGCTTCTAGCAGCATGTTTTTAGATGCTTCTTCTCTCACTCTTTTAAAAAATTTTAAAAATTTAACCATGCGATTGAAATCAATGTGAGACAAAGGTAGAAGCATATATGTTTATCCCATATGTTTATCTATTCATATATAGGGGAGGGGAGATGTGTACCTCCGACAACAAATGTTTGTTATAAGAAAAATAGGCATGCAAGTGTTACTCTGTATGTATGTATATAAGAAAACAAAAAAAAAGCTTGATACGAACAATAGATTGGAAGTTGGATATGGATTATATCAAGCAAAATGTGGCAAGGTAAATAACTAAATATGGAGTACATTGTAGTGCACATATAAATGTCAACTATTGACATGTTTACCTGTTTGATTTTAAAGTTAAAAGACAATAATATGCAAGCTTGTACCTAATTTTCTAAAATGTTTGTAATATGAAGCTGAAATTGCAAAATATTGGGTGGATGGTTTGTGAAGGGCTAATATTTTAGAATAGAATCTCAATGAGGGTTGAGATATGTTGCATTTAACACCAATATGGGTATATATCGGTACTGATTGTTATAATTTTTGACGGGTTAATAGAAAACTTGATTGGAGAAGTTTACAAGTCTTAGTGGTTTCAGATTTAAGTTAGTTCATTTAATCTTTAACTCAAATAGTGACTATATGTCTTAAATATGTTTAGCATTATAGAATTCTATATCAGATTATTATTGTTAGTTAGCTTTGTTTTTGGCAAGTGCATTTGGTTTGTTTTTGTTGCTACAAAATGTTATGAAGAAATGAATCAGGTTTGTTAGATGTTGTAGAGATATTACTACTACTGTGAAATTGAAATTACTTTATTATCTAGTTAAAAATGATGAATACATAAATGGTGATAGTACCAGCCAAACTGTTTTTTTTGTCTATCAGTTCGTATATTGTTTGAAGCCATTCAAGGCAGTGAGATCTTTTTTTCTCTATAAAGTTAATTTTTCAATTGTGTACTTGTATGTTTGTAATTAATTTAAGAGTTAATTGCACAAATCATCCTTGTGGTAATGTGGTTTACACATTTTTGTAGTTTGCATCCTTTAAAGTTATTTTTAGTGGATTTCGTCATTCATCTTTACTTTTTTAGCAACTTACATCCTTCTGATACGAAAATGTGTAAACCACGGGGATGAAATAACTCTTAATTTAATTTTTTTTCATTTGGAGAACACCTATGCAGATACGAACTCTGATTTTGATTTGAGATCCGGATTATGTAAATTTACCGTTTTTACTTCTTGTAGGTAGAAGAATTTATGATCCCACCATGTATGTCGACACGAATCCTAATGGCCAATGAGAATATTTCATCAGCTTAATTTCCAACTATTGTGCTAAGTACATTCCTGACTAACATGCAAGTAGCTTTTTGACAAGTTGGCATGTGTTTGTTACTTCAGCGTGAAGAGGAGCGGGGTGGCGTTGGGTGAAATTATAGAGGGGGCGGACACACACAATTTTCTAGAGGTTAATGGGATGGAAATTGTAGAAAATGGCATGCCACTTTCAAAAACTGAAGAATTTGATAAGGAAACAGGTGGTTATGAAAGTGAATATAAGGATACTGAAGAGGAAAAGTTGGAAGAAGAACCTTCACCTGAAGAAAAGGCTTTCGAGAAAAGGAAAGTTTTTACAGAAGTTCCGAGCTCAAAGTAAGTCACACAATCTATTTAGAGATAACAATGTAAATAATTCTATCATGTGTATTGTTGTAAATCATAAAAGATAACAAAATACAGTAATAAAAATCATGTGTATTGTTGTAAATATTTTTATTGATTGGGAATAAATCATGAGAATTATAGATTATTAGTTTATATGGTAACAAGATAATAATGGGAGTTTATAAAGTATATAAAGTTTATATTTATCTATAATTAGATAAGAGTTTTAATGAAATATGGTATTTAAAATCTTTTTTTTATTAATATAGACTAAAAAGACATATGTCACTTAATTACTGCGCCACGTGTCGATCAAAAAATGCTTGAATCATATTTTAGTTTAGTAGTAGATAAAACTTAATGGGTTGATATTTGGCAACAATGTCACCTGTACTAATATAACTTTATGTTACCCTAAGGTCTTTCAGGTGTGGATATAGGATTATATGTTATACAGTAGATGATTTTAGATCCTACACTCTTTGTCCCATGAAATTGCAACACTTCTCATTTAGGGTTGTCCTACCGATACAAACATGACTTTGGTTGTAGCTTTGGCGGGCCACTAGTACTATTGCATTTCTTGTGACTTACTAGATTTGTTTAGCTGTCATTATTACAAGACATTTGACAGGTGGTCAAAGAGATTCACCAAGCTATGTGAAAATTTGGGTATGTGGCTCACTTGTGTTTGGATTTTTGGATCATAGAAAGAAGAGGAAAATATCAGAGGTGACGGATGGTGTCGAAGATGAAGTTGCATCATAGGATGGCAAGGTGCTTACATAATACTCTGTTTAGATTCAGCTTACGAAATAAATGAATAGTGTTTTCTTTTGAGTGGTCAATATCTTCAATGCCAACTGATTTTCTAATTCATCACGTAGTCCCACTTAATTTTCATTGTTTGCTGCTTGCTGCAGATTGGATGCTAAACATAAGTCTCTATTTGGACGTATATATCAACCACAGAACTAAAGTAGGAGCCTTAGGTTGTTTGAAGGGGTGTTTGGCCTTGTTTGATTTAGCTTATGTTAGTCTAATGACCAAAAGGGACATGGTTATATATGATCGCATAACTTATATTTTAGGTTTAATGGCCAGACCTTTTGCAGCCTTTGAAGATAGAAAGACAAACTTCATCTTTAAAATCACCATGACCTGTTTGGAGTCTACATATGTTTCAGATGGACTCACTCAAATATAATAAAATTATATCAGTATTTTATGAAGGTTTTCTAGTAGTTGTGCTTACTGTGATACCAATCTATTTTGGCATGAATTACTAGGTCCATGAGGAAAATGTTAGGAAGAAAATGGCTATGCAAGAATGGAAGGAATTACTAGTAAGTCATATTTGTACTATAATGAATTTCTAGGTAATTGAAGCTGGTGTATTTATATCACTTACAAAATGTACTAATATATCTGAGTTTTCAGGACAAGCACGATCAGGAATATGAAGAAAAGAACCTTAATTGTAATGTGTGTGACAACTCGTAATTAATTTAACACCGGGTTAGTCTTAATCTCAATTAGACAGTCATTTGACGTGGAAATTATTAGACTTTTGGACTTTTGACTTAGTCAAATTAGACGTATCTTGATGACGTAGACTATTAGCTATTTAGACGAATGCCGAGTCTTAAAAATAACTTTAAATAAAGATTTAAATAAAGTTTAGTTTGACGAAGTTTTATTTGCTTGTCTTAACTAAAATGAGACGAGGGAAAATACCTTTACTTTAAATTATAACATTTTGGTCAAACAGTATTTAATCGTAAGCATTTTACCAAATTAAGGGTACAAAATATCCTCAATTAGGCCACATGGGCCGATTTACTTAGTATGTGGAGGGAAATAAACCAACAAACACCCCCTGCCTCTTTTCTTTGCTTCTGTCGACACCACACACACAAAAAACACACACAAGACCAAAAATCAAAACTCTTCAATCTTTCTATTCTCTCATCTAAATTGGATTTTTGCAAAGGAAGGATTAAAGGAAAGAATTATAAAACTTTAATAATTAGGATATTATCATCATAATCATCTTCATCAATTTCTTTCAAGAACACAATTTGTGGTTTTGGATAACGTGGAGAATTGACTGTGGATCTTCTCGAGCTACTTTGCACCTTTTAGCACTTAGATCGCTAAGGTGAGTTTATGACGCCCTTTTCCTTTTACTTTGGGCCTGAAAAGCATGTGTTATAGTATACACGATTTGTTAAATAAATGATTGTTTTGTGAGTATGCCATGTGATTTGGATACTTAGATCGTTTGACTTAAATTTGCCATGTTGACGGCTGTCGAAAATGTGTATACGTGTCATTTATTAAATGTTGAATGAAATGACTTTGAATTGCCGTGTGATGGCTGATTAAATTGTTTCTTTGTGTTTGACAAACTAAAATGTTGCCCCTGTGTAGTTATCACTGTTATGAAACCCTAGTGGTTGTATTGTCAGACTTAGTTCTTGACTGTCTTGGTTATGGTCCGCACCCCCTAGTAGAAGGAAATCCTGTGCGAGGCATGTTGGCTGATACTGTCGGATATTGTTTCCCGGCTGTCATATGCTAGTCATAAACATTGTTGTGGTGCGCACCCCATTTTAGAGGGAAATCCTGTGCGAAGCAATGTAGCATAGTGACTAAAGCATACTGTCATATGCTTTAGTCGGACTTAGACCCCGGCTGTCTTGTTATGAAATATTATCAGGTTTTTTGATCCTGATTGTCTTGTTGAAAATAACTACACGTCATTGTGTTCTCTCAATGACGATTAAAATTTGGTCAAACATACTATAAACTCACCAACTATTTCGATAGTTGATCCTCTCAAATTTCATGCTTTTCAGGGAACCAACAGTAAGTATTGGAAGCATATATGGCATTTAGAAGCCATCTTTTGAACTTTGGACGTACAATTAGCGTCAGACTTCTGAGGACTATCGTATTATTAGTCCTAATTGTACTAGACTGTCCAAATATTATTATTGTATTAAGTGGGCCCATTTCCAATTGAGGATAGTTTGTATCCGTGTATTGGGGTCCACATCTGAACGATTATACTTGTAATAAACTCGTATTTGGATTAATGGATGTAATCTCTATTTACTTTCTGATTAGTACGCAATTTTTTGTTAACCCTGTATTTCCGCTACAACGGGGTGTGACAAAAATTGGTATCAGAGACAAGGTTATAGTTAATACAGAGTTTTTCCGCTGGAAAAACTCAATCTATAGCCATTTTCGTTTCAAAAGGAAATCTAAGTCTACTAAGGTTTAGGATACTTATTTCAAGAGTTATATTATTTATCTATAATTAGACCTAGCCTAATCAACTACGTCCCGATTATGTAAAATAATATAAGGCTCGAATTAAATATCTTAGACTTTGTATATACGTTATAGTTTGGATTATACTCAAAACATACTGTAGATGTGGTGGGAAGGCTGCGGGTGACCCTATATATAAGCATTGAAAGTATGTTAGGAGTAGAAACCCAAATCGTATGTGTATACATGGGACTTATATACGTGATAGTTTGGATTATATTAACAATATACTGTAAATGTGGTGGGAAGGCTGCGGGTGACCCTATATATAAGCATTGAAGGTATATTGTTAATAGAAACCCAAATCGTATGTGTATAGTCTAGACAAAGATTTCTTTGAAAAATTCGTATGTTGCGTACTGTCACATCCATTTGACTTGTACTGTCTCATCCATTAGACTTATATGGATTCTTTGACTATCCTTTCAGACTTGTCATGTCGGACGGAGCTAGCTCTTATGCTGTTGTTACTGGTACTCCTCAAGTTCTAGTTGTAGCAAACTCCATTCCTCGTGTTCCCCACTCTTCTGAAGAGGAACAATTTGAGGCTTCGGGAAATGAGTCTCGCCCCATCAATCTGGTGTCAACATCCAGTGAATCTGGAAATGAACATGTATCTATTCATGTTCAACCATCTCAATCACCGGTAGCTCCATATCAGAGGAGAACTACCGAGGGAGCTCGTCTGCCTTATGATCCTCGAGACCCTAATGCTCCTGGTCCTTCTACACCGGTTCAGGACAACCATGTGTTTGGTCCCTCTTTTCTTCTGGGCGATCCGTATGCTGCGGGTCCCTCCAGAGTGCCTATTTACAATCCCAATGCTGCTGAAGTGATGCCAGTTGCTGATGCAACTGATAGGTCGGGATATTATCTCCGACAAATGTCAAGGATGAACAACTCTCTCATCCGTACTAGAGAGGCTATAGAGAATCAAGCTCAAGCGTTGACTGGAGCTTATCTTCATGCTTTTGATGCTATGACGGTTGCTAAGGAGGGGAAGGAGACTATTCGAACGTTGGTCTGCATGCTGTTGATTTTGGTGACCTTGGTTGTGGCTTTGCTAGTTGTTGTTCTTTTCAAGATGTAATCTTGTAGTAGTTATGTATTGTAAGCCTAGAACTTATAACAACTCGTACTCTTGTACTTTGAGTTGTAGTCTATCTTTTGTGGATGTAGTTCCCACATGTCTTTAAATCGTATCACTCTGACTATGTAGTCTGTCGTTGTGGATGTAGTTCCCACATGTTTTTGAACCGTACCTATCAGACTATGTAAATTTTTGAATATCAATGAAATACGATTTGTCTTTTGGCTTACATACTTGTTCAGACTATGTCATTTGCTTATTCTTAACTCTAGAAATATGATGTTCCATATTTTTCTTGTCTTATCTAGTACATGAATTCATACAAGTCAACAATTTGTGAATTGCATTGTACTGTCATCTGTCTTGCAAAGCTACTTTCTGATTAACCTTTCAAGGAAATCTCTAAATGACATTTTTGTTCATTTCATAGACTTATGGCTCCCAAGACACGAAGCAAAATCCAGAAAAAGGCTCCAAGTAAGAAAACTACTCAAAAGAGAGTTACTCGATCAACCCCTAAACCCAATGAAGCTGAACAGGAAGAACATGTGATCTAGCAAGAACTAGGAACTACTGCTGCAAATGTGAACACTGGTCCTGGATCTACCCCACATGCTGGCGGGGAAAATATATGGCAGCATTTGTGACACAACAACTGTTGGCCGCTATGCCTATTTTAGTCGCTCAGATCACTGCGAGCATGAACGCCAATAATAATCATCATGCTGACAATAGTAACAATGTAGAACCTACTACTGAACAAGTTATTCCTCGAGTTCATCTACACGGGGGTGACTTTAAGACCTTCACTTATTGTAAGCCAAAGGAGTTCCATGGCACCGAAGGTCCTGTCGGACTAATCAATTGGCTAGAAAGCATAGAGGCGGTGCTTCATATCAGCCGTTGTGCCAAAGAGCACAAAGTGGAATATGCTGCCTCTCAATTTCAAAAGCACGCCTTGTCATGGTGGAACGAGCAGATAAGGACTCGTGGTCGAGAGCCAGCTAATAACATACCTTGGTTGAACTTTAAAAGGATGTTGATGGAAAAGTACTGTCCTCGTGAGGAAGTACAGAAAATGGAAGGTGAATTCTGGAATCATAGTATGATTGGACTAGACAACGAGAAATACACAACTCGTTTTCATGAGTTGGCAAGACTAGTCCCTCGTATGGTAGATACGGAGGAGAAATTGATCGAAAGATACTGTTATGGCTTGTCACCTGATGTCCGAAGGTTGGTAGCCGCTTTTAATCCTTTGACTCTTTAAGCGGCAGTTAGTGCAACCAACCGGATGGTGATAGACTTGAAAAGAACCACTGGTTCTTCTGTTGGAAATGAGGCTGTCAAGAGAAGGAATGATCATGCCTCTAGTAGTGGATTTGGCGACGGTGGAAATGGCAAGAGGTTTAGGACTGCCAGAAACTTTGCTGTGGTTGCTCAAGACGTCAAGAGGTACACTGGCATAGACCCCAAGTGTAATAGGTGTAACCTCCATTATAGGGGAAATTGTCCTACTTGTCACCGTTGTAAAAAGATGGGTCATTTGATAAAATACTGTAAGGAGAAGGCACCCAATCAATGCTACGAGTGTGGGAGCGAAACCCATATGCGACCCGCTTGTCCACGACTTAATTTAAACCCGAACAACAATGCTATAGTTCCAATGAGGAACAATGCTGGGAATAATCAAGCTGGAAATCAGGGGAGAAATCAAGGAGGTCAAGGTAGAGGCCGAGTGTTTGCTTTGGATGCTGCTGATGCACGACGTGATCCTAACGTTGTGATAGGTACATTCATACTCAATAATCATTATGTATTTGTGTTATTCGACTCTGGTGCTGATAAAAGTTTCATATCTTTAGAATTTAAGTCTCAATTTGGTATAGTAGCTATCCCTATGAAAGACACATATGTTGTCGAATATGCAAACGGTCAAAAGTATATTGCTAGAGATCATTTAGTAGATTGCAGTTTAGTATTGGCCGGTAAGACTTTTAAAATTGACCTAATTCCTATAGAACTAAGTAGTTTTGATGTGATTGTTGGTATGGACTGGTTATCTAAGGTTAGAGCTGATATAAGTTGTTATGAGAAGATTGTTAGAATACCCCTTCAGGATGACGAAACCCTAATAGTGCAAGGAGACAAGTCAGGAAAGAAATTGATCTTAGTATCGGCGATAAAAGCAAATAAGTATTTACAAAAAGAACACCCTGCTTTCTTAGCATTAGTAGTTGAAAGGAAACCTGCGGGTAAAGACATGCAAGATATTCCAGTAGTTAGAGATTTTCCGGAGGTGTTTTCTGAAGATTTGACGGGACTTCCACCTCACAGACCAGTTGAGTTTGGAATAGATTTGGTCCCTGGAGCTGCACCCGTGGCCAAGGCACCCTATCGCCTTGCGCCGTCAGAAATGCAAGAATTGTCCGAACAACTTCAAGAGTTGTTAGCTAAAGGACTAATTCGTCCAAGTTCATCACCGTGGGGAGCTCCAATACTATTTGTCAAGAAGAAAGACGGCTCTATGCGCATGTGTATTGATTACAGAGAATTGAACAAGTTGACTGTCAAGAACAGGTACCCTTTGCCTCGTATTGACGACTTGTTTGACCAACTGGAAGGTGCATCACACTTTTCTAAGATTGATCTCTGATCTGGGTATCATCAACTCAGAGTCAGAGAGACGGACATTCCTAAAACAACTTTCAGAACTCGTTATGGACATTATGAGTTTTTGGTTATGCCTTTTGGCATAACCAATGCGCCTGCTGTGTTTATGGACTTAATGAATGGAGTATGTCGACCGTATCTTGACAAGTTTTTCATTATATTCATTGATGACATACTGATCTACTCGAGAAATAAAGACGAACATGAAGGTCATCTGAGAACCATTTTACAACTACTCAAGGATCAAAAGTTGTACGCGAAATTCTCAAAATGTGAATTCTGGATTAGGGAAGTACACTTCTTGGGTCATGTAGTGAATATGGATGGAATCCACGTAGATCCATCTAAGATCGAAGCAATAAAGAAGTGGGAAGCCCCTAAGACTCCGACAGAAATCCGCCAGTTTCTTGGATTGGCTGGATATTATAGGAGATTTATAGAGAATTTCTCAAAGGTTGCTCAACCTTTGACGTTGTTGACTCAAAAGACCAAGGAATTTGTTTGGCAGGATGCCCAAGAAAAGGCATTTTAAACGTTGAAAGACAAGCTATGTAATGCTCCTATTTTAGCATTACCCAATGGAATTGAAAACTTCGTGGTATACTGTGATGCATCACATCAGGGCATGGGATGTGTACTTATGCAGGAAGGTAAGGTCATTGCTTATGCTTCCAGACAACTCAAAATCCACGAAAAGAATTATACAACCCACGATCTCGAACTCGGAGCGGTTGTTTTTGCCTTAAAAATTTGGAGGCACTACTTGTATGGTACAAAGTGTACGGTATTCACAGATCACAAAAGTCTTCAGCATATCTTCGATCAGAAAATGCTGAATATGCGACAAAGACGATGGGTATAATTACTCAGTGATTATGATTGTGAACTCAAATATCATCCAGGTAAAGCAAATGTGGTTGCTGACGCGTTGAGTAGAAAAGATAGGATTTCACTATCTGTCAGAACAAGAGCAAGTTCTTATCTTGGCTCATCATTAAGAGATAGAGTTTTGGATGATCAAAACGAGGCCCTACAAACAGGGCGTATCGAGAAAGAAGCATTGTGGAATGCTGAACGGTTATTTGAATTAGATGGTGATGGGATCCGACATGTCAAGGGCAGAGTGTGGATTCCCAAATATAATGGACTTAGAGAACTCTTGATGAACGAGAGTCATCGATCTAAGTATTCAATCCATCCTGGTGCTGACAAAATGTACCACGGATTAAAGGATTTTTATTGGTGGCCTGGTATAAAAAGAGATATCGCCACGTATGTATCAAAATGTTTGAATTGTTCTATGGTTAAGGTGGAGCACCAAAAGCCTTCTGGGCTGCTCCAGCAACCCCAAATTCCTGACTGGAAATGGGAACAGATCACCATGGACTTCATTACGAAGTTACCTCGAACCCTGAAAGGATACTATACTATTTGGGTCATTGTTGATCGATTAACGAAGTCTGCACACTTCATTCCCATACGGGAGAATTGGAAGATAAAGAAATTGTCTCAATTATATATTGAGAAGATCGTGTCACTTCATGGTGTTCCTGTGTCTAATATCTCTGATCGTGATGGTCGTTTCACTTCACAATCATGGAGATATTTTCAAGACGCCTTAGGCACTCAGTTGAATTTGAGTACGGCTTACCATCCACAAACGGACGGGCAAAGTGAGCGTACCATTCAGACATTAGAAGACATGCTTCGGGCATGTGTTATTGATTTCAAAGGTAGTTGGGATACCTTTTTGCCGTTAGCTGAATTTTTGTATAATAACAGCTATCACACAAGCATTAAATGTGCGCCTTTTGAGGCTTTGTACAGACGAAAATGTAGATCGCCTGTTTGTTGGCTTGATGCTGGTGAGCGTCGTTTTTACAAGTATGGACTGGTTCAGAAGACTACTGACCAGATTGTTGAAATTAGGGCACGGCTGAAGGCGGCTCAGGATCGCCAAAAGAGCTATGCAGATCGTAGAAGAAAACCACTTGAGTTTCAAGAGGGAGATAAAGTTATGTTGAAAGTGTCACCTTGGAAAGGAACTGCATGTTTTGGCATGAGAGGGAAACTTAGTCCTCGTTATATCGGACCATTTGAGATTGTTCAAAGAATTGGTTCCGTGGCTTATAAGCTCGATTTGCCCCAAGAGCTAGAACACGTTCATCACACGTTTCATGTGTCAAATCTTAAGAAATGTATGACTGATGAAACATTAGTAGTACCTGTCAAAGAGCTGCAAGTGAACGACTCTCTTCAATTTGTCGAAGAACCTGTTGAAATTTAGACCAACAGCTCAAACAACTTAGACGTAGTCGTATCAAGTTGGTCAAGGTTCGTTGGAACTCAAAACACGGACCCGACTCGACTTGGGAACGTGAAGACTATATGAGGGATAACTATCCTCATCTTTTTTTTTACTGGGCAAGACTTCATTTCGGGACGAAATCCTAAGAAGTCGGGGATGCTGTGACAACTCGTAATTAATTTAACACTGGGTTAGTCTTAATCTCAATTAGACAGTCAGTTGACGTGGAAATTATTAGACTTTTGGACTTTTGACTTAGTCAAATTAGACGTATCTTGATGACGTAGACTATTAGCTATTTAGACGAATGCCGAGTCTTAAAAATAACTTTAAATAAAGATTTAAATAAAGTTTAGTTTGACGAAGTTTTATTTGCTTGTCTTAACTAAAATGAGACGAGGGAAAATACCTTTACTTTAAATTATAACCTTTTGGTCAAACAGTATTTAATCGTAAGCATTTTACGAAATTAAGGGTACAAAATATCCTCAATTAGGCCACATGGGCCGATTTACTTAGTATGTGGAGGGAAATAAACCAACAAACACCCCCTGCCTCTTTTCTTTGCTTCTGTCGACACCACACACACAAAAAACACACACAAGACCAAAAATCAAAACTCTTCAATCTTTCTATTCTCTCATCTAAATTGGATTTTTGCAAAGGAAGGATTAAAGGAAAGAATTATAAAACTTTAATAATTGGGATATTATCATCATAATCATCTTCATCAATTTCTTTCAAGAACACAATTTGTGGTTTTGGATAACGTGGAGAATTGACTGTGGATCTTCTCGAGCTACTTTGCACCTTTTAGCACTTAGATCGCTAAGGTGAGTTTATGGCGCCCTTTTCCTTTTACTTTGGGCCTGAAAAGCATGTGTTATAGTATACACGATTTGTTAAATAAATGATTGTTTTGTGAGTATGCCATGTGATTTGGATACTTAGATCGTTTGACTTAAATTTGCCATGTTGACGGTTGTCAAAAATGTGTATACGTGTCATTTATTAAATGTTGAATGAAATGACTTTGAATTGCCGTGTGATGGCTGATTAAATTGTTTCTTTGTGTTTGACAAACTAAAATGTTGCCCCTGTGTAGTTATCACTGTTATGAAACCCTAGTGGTTGTATTGTCAGACTTAGTTCTTGACTGTCTTGGTTATGGTCCGCACCCCCTAGTAGAAGGAAATCCTGTGTGAGGCATGTTGGTTGATACTGTCGGATGCTGTTTCCCGGCTGTCATATGCTAGTCATAAACATTGTTGTGATGCGCACCCCATTTTAGAGGGAAATCCTGTGCGAAGCAATGTAGCATAGTGACTGATACTATCGGACTTGGCTCCCGGCTGTCATATGCTTTAATCGGACTTAGACCCCGGCTGTCTTGTTATGAAATATTATCAGGTTTTTGATCCTGATTGTCTTGTTGAAAATAACTACATGTCATTGTGTTCTCTCAATGACGATTAAAATTTGGTCAAACATACTGTAAACTCACCAACTATTTCGATAGTTGATCCTCTCAAATTTCATGCTTTTCAGGGAACCAACAGTAAGTATGTTGAGTCCCAATGTTAATTGTAAATTTAATGATGACAAATCTGACCTATAAACACTTAGTAATCTTTGGTTCTTGTAATCTGACCTGGGTCAGACTAAGCTGACACGACTTACGATCTGTCTCTGACCTAGATCATGCTTCATACTTGTAATTGTAATATCTTATGGAAGCAAGTGTTATTCAAGCTGCATCAAATTGTATTAGCATTCAGTCCAATTCGAAGAGGAGGATTGAAGATAGAAGACCAAAATGTTAGTGGAAGACAGCTTGGGATTAACAGTCAGCTTGAAAACACTTAGGCAGATTGGTGCCTTGACAAACGGCCCAATCTGTGTCTAACAATCAAGTGAAGATAACAACCTGGATTGAAGATAAGGACAAATGACGTGACTAGGAAGAATCCTAGGATCCAGGTTGGTGGTTGGTTTTACATATGCGTGTCCATACTCCTATTGGTAGATGAAGAATGTGCGTCAGTACGTGGGGGACCACAAGTACCATGAAAGGCACGATTGATTATTCCTTCATCAACCACTGAATGAAGAACATGTAGCTGCAACGGACACCTAATGAAGGAGCGCTTGTGCCTATAAAAGCCTCATTCATGGATTGCATATGTGTTGCATTTCCTGAGAATCATTCTTCACACAAGTTTCTCTGCTCTTACACACAGCTTAGTCTGTACAAGATCAGCTTGGGCTAATTCTCTTGAGCTAAAACTTATTGATTGTTGTTTGTCATTTCATAGGGTTGTTTAGATATCTATAAGCTTTCTTTATTCCGCAACAACCCTGTAATTCTTTGTATAGATTATTTCTTAATAAAGGATTACATTTGAAAATAACAATCTGTGTTCAAGAATGTTTTTATTTCTTTACTGCTTTACTGTTTTAATGATTCCTGGTTTTTACTTACTTGCTTAATATTCATTAACTGAATCTTAAAACGTTTTGTGTTAAAAGTTTGTAAAGATTGAAGAAAGTTGTATTCACCCCCCTCTACAACTGTTCTGTGTTCAATATACTTTGGTATATTGATACACCGTGGGACGTATCAATTGGTATCAGAGCGGTGGTTGAGAATTAACTTGACTTGATCCTTGCATATTTTCATTTATAGTAAAGCATTATGTCATCATATATTGATAATGGTTCTTCAACCCGACCATCCATGTTTGAAAAAGATGATTTCAGTAGGTGGAAAGGTAGAATGTCTTTGTTCCTTGAATCCATCGATAACAATATGCCTGACATCCTTGCGGATGGTCCTTATGTTCCTACATAAACCATTGTGGTAGAAGCTGTGGTCAGGGAAGGTCAACCAACCATTCCTGCCACAATCAAATCTATTGTTAAGGACAAGGCAGATTGGGGGGATGAGGATAGGAGGTTGGCAAACTTGGATGTGAAGGCTAGAAATTTCATTGTCCAAGCTGTGCCCAAAGACCTTTACCATTCTATTAAAATGTGTTCAACAGCTAAGAAAATGTGGGGTACATTGACTGTCATGTTTGAGGGTTGCTCTACCTCCATGGAATCCACAATTACTACATTGACCAGGAGGTATGAGAGATTTTTCTCTTTGAGAAATGAATCCTTGACTGACACTGATACCCGCTTTAATGCTTTGGTAAATGATTTGGCTGCTGTTGGAATTAATAAGAAAAATGAGGTTTTAAAGAGAAAATTTCTTGATTCATTACCACCTAAATGGAACAACTATATTTCTTCTGTTAAATTAAGTTCTGTTTATCATGATCATGATCTCCCTGGACTTTTTGGTTTGCTTCATAACCTAGAATGTTCAGAGGCTGAAAAGTTAATTGCTATGGGTGATTCTTATAGTCAGCCTGTTGCTGCACTTGTTGCTTCTATGACTGAACACCCTAGTTCAATTAGTAATGAGATCATTCCTTTTGTTAATGATGATATTCCTGTGATGTCAAATACTAACTCTGTTTGTGCTGAATCTGAGTGTGATGAATCCGATGGTGATGAACTAGCAAATGAAGTTGCTATGTTGGCTGAAAGGATCAGAAGGAGATCCTTTAATAAGTTTAAAGGAAAAGGAAAAGGTGGCCAAGCTGACAAGACCAAGAAGCCATTTGATATGTCCAAGGTCACTTGTTACAAGTGTGGCAAGACTGGACATATGGCTGGAGATTGCAGATCCAAAGAAACTGCTCAAGCTGTGCCAGCCAAAGGTGGAAGAGGTGAAAACTACTCTAAGCTCAAGACTAAGTACAAAGCCTTGAAAGCACAAGTAGCTGAGCTGACTGAGAAGGTGAACAAAAATGAGAAGAGTCTGGTAGCCAAAGACCGGGCTGAAAGTGCCACATCATCTGATGATGAGCTGTACAAAGATGCCAAGTGTTTCATGGCTAAAGAAGCTACTCAAAGATTTGCTGAAGATCTGGTGAAAATACAACAGCAATCTGAGTCAGCTCACCAGGCATCCACCAGTCAGACTGCTCCACCTGAGGTAACTTCTTTTTCCAATCTGTCTGATAATGAGAAGCTGTCCAGACTGAACAAACTTGGTGATGAGGTTTTACTACAAAAACACTTTAATCAAGAACTCAAAAAGGAAATACATGTTTTGAAACTTGATAACAGCTCTAAGAGTCACACCATTGAAAAACTAGAATCTGAAGTTAAAGCTCAAAAGCAATTAAACTCCATTTTGATTAAAGAAGCTAAAACTGCAGAAGAAAAGTTTTTAAAGGTGAAACAGATTACTGAAACATGGTGTATAAGCTCTAAAAGAGTTGCTAAATGTGTAAATGAACAAATACCTCATCAGATCCAAGCTATCTTTGATGGTGATTATGATAGGGCCATAACCATTGCTGAAGTATGTGCTATGGAGCGTTGTTATCAGCCTCCTTCACCACCCAAAGTCCAAACCAAAGAAACTATTTCTAAACCACTTAAGTTGGTTCAGAAATCTGGTATTGGGTTTAAAGATCCTGAAACCATTGGTCAGACCATTGCTGAAGCTGTGTCTGAAGCTGATCAGGTTGTTGAGTTAAAACCTGAGGAAAGTCTTGACTTGTCCAAGCTGACCATTACCCAATCTGTGTCAGATTCAAAGACTAAAACAAACAAGAATAGTTCAAAGAGAAATAAAAGAAAGGATAGAGATCACAGTGTTCCTAAAGAGAAAATAAAGCTTTTAAAAAGTAAGAAGTCTGGTTCTCTAGGAAATGAGTCACAAGCAAAATCTGAGTCTGTTTCAAGTAACACAAAATCTGATTCTGAAAAGATGATCTTAAAATATGTTGAGTCCAGAATTGATAAGGTGTCAATGAAAACCAATTTTCTTAAGAAGGTGTCTGATCCAAAAACTGTTGATCAAAGAAAATTGAGAGCTGAATGTAAGAAAGCTGGAATAGGCAAAGGTTTTGTTCAGAAGGAAACTCTAAATGTTGCTAGAAAGAACTTTGAATCTGGTAAAGGACAGACCAAGCAACAATGGGTATCAAAATGTGATAAGAGTCTGTGTTTAGTTACCCAATCTGAGTCAGACCAGAAGGTCAGCTCTGGTGAACCCATCCTTGGATGGGTTCCCAAAAAGAACTAATCTCTTATCATAATTGCAGGGCAGTCATGACGATAACACCTGGCACTTGGACAATGGATGTTCCAAGCATATGACCGGATGTAAGTCCCTACTATGTAGCTTTAGGATTCGCGTTGGTCCTAATGTTACTTTTGGAGATGATTCTCAAGGAAAGACTGAAGGTTTTGGTGTACTTTCAAATGGTCCTCTTACTTTCAGAAGAGTCTCATATGTTAATGGTTTGAAGCACAATCTGATAAGTGCGAGTCAGTTGTGTGATGCTGGTTATGAAGTGAGATTCAGGTCTGATAAGGGAATTGTTCTTGATTTAGAAGGCAATGTGGTTCTTATTGCAAAGAGGGATGAGTCTTTGTATTCTTTTGACATGAGAAATCCAACTGTCACAAGAGAAGTCTGTTTCATGTCAAAGTATCAAGATGAGCTGAATTGGTTGTGGCATAAAAGGCTGTCTCATATGAATTTCAAAGACATCAACAAGCTGTGTAAGAAAGAGTTGGTGTCTGGTCTTCCAGTGATCAATTATGAGAAGGACAAGCTGTGTGGTGCTTGTGAGAAAGGCAAGCAACATAAAGCTACTTTTAAGTCTAAAACATGCTCAACCATTGATAATTGTTTGGATCTGTTTCATATGGACTTATTTGGACCAATCAGTACTCCATCATTCACTAGAATGAGGTACTCCTTAGTAATTGTTGATGAGTATTCAAGATACACCTGGGTTTTCTTTCTAAGACACAAGAGTGAAGTTGCTGACAGCATTATTCATTTCATCAAGCAAGCCGAGGTTCTCTACAAAAGGCCTGTTAGGCAATTAAGAAGTGATAATGGTACTGAATTGAAGAATATCACTCGTAATTCATTCTGCAGTGAAAAGGGAATTTCTCAAGTCTACTCAGCTGCCAGAACTCCTCAACAAAATGGTGTTGTAGAAAGAAGAAACATAACTCTTATTGAAGCTGCCAGATCCATGATGGCTCAAAACAATGTCAAGTCTCATTTCTGGGCTGAAGCAGTACACACAGCTTGCTTTACCCAGAACAGATCCCTCATTGTGAAAAGACACCAGAAGACTGCATATGAACTTCTTAGGGGGAGAAAACCTGAGATTGGTTTCCTAAGAATGTTTGGAAGTCCTTGCTATATTCTGAATCAGAAAGACCATCTTGGAAAGTTTGATGAGAAATCAGATGAAGGTATCCTACTTGGATATGCAACAATGATGAAGGCCTACAGAGTTTACAATAAGAGAACTAAAACAATTGAGAACTCTGTTAATGTAAGCATTGATGAAGGTTGTTCTAAGCCAGAGTGCTCTCCTGCTGAAGATGAAGACTTCAATTTTGAAGAACTGGCTGTACCTGAGAATGAGCCTCCAACTAATCCTCCAGTTGGAGCTAATAATGCTCAAACTCAGGAGGAGCAATTCATTGAAGAAGAAGAAGATGTTCCAATCTTTGAAGATGCACAAGCTGATCCTACTCCTACTGAAATTATTGTTCAGAATCCATTAAATGACTCTCCAACTGGTTCAGACTCCTCCATTCCTGTCCAAGCTGATCAGCCTCTTCCTCAAGCTGATCAGCTCTTCCTCAAGCTGATCATGCTGAACCATCTAATCTGAATCAGTCCATTGTCCCAGTTACTAGATGGACAAAGAGTCATCCAATTAACCAAATCATTGGTGATCCACTCTCTGGTGTGAAAACAAGAAGAAAGGCAACAGGCAATTTCTGCATGTTTGTCAATTTTGTAAGCAAGGTGGAACCAACTGAGGTTGATGAAGCACTGGCAGATCCCTCTTGGGTAAATGCAATGCAAGATGAGTTAACACAGTTTGAAAGAAACAAGGATTGGGAACTTGTTCCAATACCTCATTACAAGACCGTGATTGGAACCAAGTGGGTCTATAGAAACAAAATGGATGAAAGGGGAGTTGTGACCAGAAACAAAGCAAGATTGGTAGCTCTTGGTTACAGATAAGAGGATGGAATTGATTATGATGAGACTTTTGCACCAGTGGCAAGATTAGAGGCAATCAGAATGTTCTTGGCTTTCTCTGCTCACAAGGGTTTCAAAGTCTATCAAATGGATGTGAAGAGTGCTTTTCTCAATGGAAAATTGGAAGAAGAAGTCTATGTTGAACAGCCTCCTGGTTTTTAAAACTCAAAGTTTCATGACCATGTGTTCAAGCTTGACAAGGCTCTCTATGGGTTGAAGCAAGCTCCAAGGGCATGGTATGATACTTTGTCTAAATTCTTGTTGGCTAATAACTTCAAAAGAGGTAATGTTGACAAGACTTTGTTTGTGAGAAAGTATAATGGTGATATCCTGCTTGTACAAATTTATGTAGATGGTATAATATTTGGGTCTAGCAGTGAAAGACTTTGCAAAAAGTTTTCTGAATTAATGTCTAAAAAGTATGAAATGAGCATGATGGGAGAACTAAACTATTTTCTGGGTTTACAAGTTAAACAGACTAAAAATGGAATTTTCATAAACCAAGGAAAATATGTTAAAGATCTCTTAAACAACTTTGGTTTTAGTGATTGCTCACCTATGAAAACTCCTATGGGAACTGGTGATAAGCTGGATGAAGATAAAAATGGCAAATCTGTTGACATCACAGCTTATAGGGGTATGATAGGATCATTACTTTACTTGACTGCTAGTAGACCAGATATTATGTTTGCTACATGTCTTTGTGCAAGATATCAAGCTAGTCCTAAGGAATCTCATCTTAAGGCTGTGAAAATAATCTTTAGATACCTTAAAGGTAGTCCTAATCTGGGTCTTTGGTATCCCAAAGACTCAGGATTTGATCTAATTGGCTATTCAGATTCTGACTTTGCAGGCTGTAAGATTGACAGAAAATTACTTCAGGAGCTTGTCAATTGCTTGGCAATAGACTTGTAAGCTGGTCCAGCAAGAAGCAGCATTCAGTTTCTATCTCCACTGCAGAAGCTGAATATGTTGTTGCAGGAAGTTGTTGCTCTCAAATTCTTTGGATGCAATATCAGCTTCAAGACTATGGTGTCACTGCAACAAAAACTCCAATCTTTTGTGACAGTACCAGTGCCATAGCAATTTCAAACAATCCTGTGCTTCATTCAAGGACCAAGCACATTGATATAAGATATCATTTCATCAGGGATCATGTAATGAAAGAAGATGTTGAAATCTACTTCATTCCAACAGACAATCAGCTTGTTGACTTGTTCACAAAGCCATTGGATGAATCAAGGTTCAACTACCTCATAAGTAAGCTAGGTATGCTTAATTTGTAAAATGTAGTGAGCTAAGTAATAGCAAATCTGACCCCTTAGAGTTATACTAAAATTTTGAGGGTAAGCTGTGTCAGACCCAGACTACCCTTTCACACTTGGTGCATTTCAAGTGAAAGAGGGTAAGCTGAGTCTGACCCAGATTCGTGGTTATTTTTGTTATTAAATATCTCAGTGCGTTTTATTACTTTCATTATTTTATTTAGTGTACTTGCTGATCCTATTGGAGTGTGACACGTGTAGTGGTCACAGCCGGTTACTGAAAAAGTACCACCACTACTTGTTGATCCTCCAATCAAAATCTTTCTCTCTCCAACTTTTTCAAACGGGATATTTTGAGTTTTGTATATAACATCAATTTAACCTAAATCCCAAATCACTTGTTCATATTTTCTTAAAATCAATTTTTCTCTCAAATCTGATTACTGTTTTATTAAATTTAATTTCTTCTAAAATTTGTTTTCAAAATGGCATCATCATCTGTTTCTATTCATTCTAATGACTCTCAATCTAGTTCTGAACCTGAAAGTCGATACCCAGCTCCAATAAGCGCAAACAAGCTTTCACCTTATGTGGTGGGAAACAATGTAGTAGTGGTTCCGGCTGATCTTGATACTGGTAAAATCAAGATTGGCAGTCTGGTTTATGCCAATATTCATCCTCCTTCATGGGAAAAAGGATACGATGAGATTGTGGCTTTCTTATGGCATCATCCATTCGGCAAGGTGATGATTGAGAAGCCAGACTGGGTGTTTCAAGATCTACTCTATGAATTTTGGGCGAGCTGTGTTGTGAAACAGAACAAGAAAGGAGATGCTGCAATCTATGGCTCAATCCTCAATGGTAAGAAAAAGGTATATATTTCTTATGAGAGGCTTAGGTCTGCTTTTGAGCTGTCTTATATGCCTGGTGATGAATATGATAATGTTGTGTCTCATACTGAAGCTAAAAATGTTTTACAAGAAGTTGGATATACTGGTCCATTGGCTTCAGTAGTTAAAATGAAACATTTAACTGGTATTTGGAACTACTTATTGAGCACAATTTCGAAAACCTTACAAGTAAAGGCAGGCAGCTTTGATCAGCCTAATGTTCTAGAATTGCAGATTTTTCATGCAATGGTCACTATGACCAGAATAGATTTTGATGGCTTAATCTTTAAGGACCTTGTTGATCGCGTTCATAAGAAGAGTCTTACCATACCTAATGGTAGGATTCTTGCTCTTATCATTGAAGCTATTCTTGACAATGATTACAGTCTGGCAACTGGTCAGCCTGTGGATTGCAAGTCTATCAATAACAACATCTTCAATAGTCCCAAGGTATCTGTGCAGGGTCTGACCCGAGCAATGCAGATCTACCTTGATTTTTGTAGGAAAAGAGAAGAGGAACAAGAAGCACTTAGGGAAGTTGTCCCTTCTTCGACGCGATCTGAGTCTGACACTCAATCTGCTAATCAGGGGGACCCAGGTACACATGCTTCTGAACCTTCAAACTCTTCTGAATCTATTCAACATTCTACTCCTACAAAAGAGGGTGAAGGGTTGGCCAAAACATCAGCCACCCTAGCCACACCTTCGTCCACTCGTTCAAAATCCGATTCTAAAAGACCCCTTGTTGAGGACTTAGTACCTCACAAGGCCAAAAAGAAAAGATCGCAAAAGAAATCTGTGTCAGCTTCTGGGTTGATAATGCTTCATCCAATCTTGAGATCCCCCAAGGTGCAAGGGAAGCTAAGGAACGTTCCAAAGCTGTCCCTGTCACCAAAGCTGACAAGCCGAAAACGCCACGCCCATCTGCACTCTCCCAAAAGATTGTAGACGAGTTAAAGGGAACACCTACTGCTACCCAACCCTTCAAACAGGGTGAAGGTATTGAAAGAAAGACCTCCTCCCAAGGTCATACTGTGTCTAAACCGAATTCTCCATCATCAGCCTCCCAAAAGGTTGATGATATCATTAAAGGGGTAACAGAGGATCTAGCCCAGATCCAAAGTGAGTCAGAGTCAATGCACATCATTTCTGAGGATGGTCAGCCTAAGGAGAGAAGTATCGAACGCATTGGTGACACTGCTTCTCCTCCTCAAGCTGATCAGACTCCTTCTCTCTTACACTCTGAGTCTGCACAGGCTGTCAATGCCCCTTCTATGTCACAAGGAGGGGTACATGCCTCAGTTCTCCCTAAGGATACTTTGGTGCAACAACACACCTCTGTTGAAGGGCAATCAAATGCACAAAACATTACACCTGCAGAGTCTGTGTCTGCATCTGTCCTCGAACAGAGGGATTCTGCAGGTTACTTGGCTGTCTTTAAGGCAGTCGTGTCAGCCCCTTGTGCAGCAAAGGGAACCATTGATGGTCCTCTCGATGTCAATGAGAATCTGATCACTATCTCCGGAAGTGATTCTTCATTCGATGATGAGTTTGCCCATCTATCCTCAAGGGATGCTCTGATGGAAGATGCCAGTGGAGGAGTTGATCAAAATCAAGATCAACACATTCCCACTGGCCCTCAGCTTGAATTAAACGTTAATCTTTCTCAGGCTGACCAACTCATCATCAATTCTGACAGATCCACTCATAAGACTCACTCTCATGAGCAAATGTTCCAAAACTCTTTAAACCTCCACCCCCTTCTAAATATGCCCAATGACCCTGATATTAAGGATTGCAGGCTGCTCTTTCCAGAGTCAGTGGCTTTTAAGCCAACTGCAAGTTCTTCCCAAGCTGCCACTATCTCATTTTCAGATGTGGTGGGTCAGCTCACTGGGTTCATTTCAACCTCTAAGGTTGAGAGATCAAACCTGACCGAATGCTTGGAAAAGATCCAAAAGGATCAGGATTTGACGGATAAGAAGATGGATAAGCTGAGTCAAGATCAGAATGCATTGGAAGAATATGTTAAAAAAGCAGTTGAGTTGATGCAGCAGAACCAGAGCAAGCTAACAGAGTCTCTTGATAGTCTTACTAAGGCAGTCAATGAAGAAAATGAAAGAAACAAGAGTACTCTGGGTCAGATTGAGAAAGCTGCAACCATGTTTACAAGGGAAGTCACCATAGAACTTCGATCTGCAAACAAGTCACAAGCAGATTTCAAGAATGATCTGATTGAAGTATCTAAGGGTGTGAAATCCAAGATTGAACTCCTCCATGAGGATTATGTTGAGCTAAAAAGAGCCTGCTGTCTTACAAATGTCAAGATCGACTTGATCAACCAGGATCTCAAAGGCCTCTTTGCTACTCCAATGAGCTCTTTCCCTGCTGATGATGAAAAAAGGGGAGAAGAATCCTACTAAAAGAAAAAGGAGTGCAATGAGTGAAGCTGAAATGGAGCTAGAAAGAGAAAGACAAAAAGCTCAGGTTGACAAGGAGATTGAAGATTACTTTGAAAGATTGAAAGAGAGACGGAATAAGGCCAGAGCTGAGGAGGCAATCAATGATAGAAGAATGGTTGTGTATGGTTCCAAGGTGGAAGGTGAGAAGAAAGATGTTGAGGAGATAAAAAGACCAGAATCTGAGTCTGGTATTGGAAAAATTAATGAAGAAGCTGAGAAGGAGAGTGATACAATTAAGGGGGAGACTGTTAATGCTGAAATGGGAGATATAAGGAAGGAAGTTAGAGTTGTAAAAGTTAAGGCTGAAAAGAAAAGAAAGTCCTCCCAAGCTGATCCTGTACAAGCTGTGCCAACTCAAGCTGACCCAGCTCCCAAAGAACAAATTGATGAATCTTCATCTAGTGAAGACACGGCCACTCTGTACCAGTTCATGATCAAGAAAAGAACTACAGAAGTTGGGTCAAGTGGTGTGAAGATCTTAACTGAGAAAGAAAAGGATTGGGAGATTGCAACTGAAACTGCTCCACAGCTTGGGGTAACAGTTGAGGTGGCATATAAAATGATTAAGGAGGACAAATTAGAAAGAGAAAGAATTGCTGCAACTAAGTCTGATTCTGAAATTGCCAAGGCTGTTCAAGAACAATTAAATAAGGAAGATGAAGAAGATCTTGCAGCCATTGGTTCCAAAAAGAAAGTTGTGAGCAAAGGAAAGAAGAAGGTGGTGGTTCATTCTACACCATCACAGAAGGTTAAAGATGTGAAAGAAAGTGTGAAAGCCCATAATTGGTTTGATGCTTTGGAGAAAAGACAAATTACTGAAAAGATCCATTATAGAAGGCATCCAGAACCAATCCTCCAGGTTCTACTGAAAAGACGAAAAAGAAAGAACATTCCCAGCATAAGGTTTACAAGGAGAGGTTATGAAACCAGCTGGGAAACCCATGATCTTGACAAACTGCTTGATCTAGGATACACAGAGTGGGTGGAACTACATAATATCATTACTGGTATGTCTGGAGTTCACAAAGAGACAGTCTTGGAAGCCATTGAGAAGAAGTTAGCTGCTATTGTGAAGTACAAGATTGATATCTCTGGCCTTCCAAGACCAATTGCCTATGATATGGATTATGAAGATGAGTCAGCTGAGCCACTGAAGAAGAAAAGAAGAAGGTTTGAAAGGATTGATGCTCCTGGAGGTGACCATTCAGTTTTTCTCTAAAACTTGTCTCCTTCAGAGTTGCTTGCATAATTATCTTCTGGTGCTATTGACAAGATTCTTGATAATCTTAATCTGTCTCTACCTGCTGGTGTTGAAGATGCAAGATGTGGGAAGTTCATCACTGAGCCTGAACATGGGATGTACTTTGTAGATGCTAGAGGGAATTTGGTGTTTCAAAGGACTGCTGAACTAAAACAGGTACATCTATGCACCTATTTACCTTATACAGATTCTGCAGAAACTTTAGTGAAGAAGGTAATGGGTATGAGCAGTTCCTTATTAATGAGGGGTTAGATAGGCAATTAGATGTGAGAGTTGCTCCATCATTTGAGGTTAAGCAAGAAGCTATTGAAATGCTTGGAGAATAGTGATGTAACATGTAATATCTTTGATTTATTCTCTATATATGCAAAGGCAGTTGTACAATTTAGTTTCTTGGTTAAAATTTCATATCAGATTGAAAAGAACCCAAAAGATTCAAAGGGTCACAAGCTGTTAGTCATATTTTCGTTTGATTCTTTGTAAGCTGATAGTCAAAAGTGTAGTTGGGTTTTGTCATCATCAAATAGGGGGAGATTGTTGAGTCCCAATGTTAATTGTAAATTTAATGATGACAAATCTGACCTATAAACACTTAGTAATCTTTGGTTCTTGTAATCTGATCTGGGTCAGACTAAGCTGACACAGCTTACAATCTGTCTCTGACCCAGATCATGCTTCATACTTGTAATTGTAATATCTTATGGAAGCAAGTGTTATTCAAGCTGCATCAAATTGTATTAGCATTCAGTCCAAGTCGAAGAGGAGGATTGAAGATAGAAGACCAAGATGTTAGTGGAAGACAGCTTGGGATTAGCAGTCAGCTTGAAAACACTTAGGCAGATTGGTGCCTTGACAAACGGCCCAATCTGTGTCTGACAATCAAGTGAAGATAACAACCTGGATTGAAGATAAGGACAAATGACGTGACTAGGAAGAATCCTAGGATCCAGGTTGGTGGTTGGTTTTACATATGCGTGTCCATACTCCTATTGGTAGATGAAGAATGTGCGTCAGTACGTGGGGGACCACAAGTATCATGATAGGCACGATTGATTATTCCTTCATCAACCACTGAATGAAGAACACGTAGCTGCAACGGACACCTAATGAAGGAGCGCTTGTGCCTATAAAAGCCTCATTCATGGATTGCATATGTGTGGCATTTCCTGAGAATCATTCTTCACACAAGTTTCTCTGCTCTTACACACAACTTAGTCTGTACGAGATCAGCTTGGGCTGATTCTCTTGAGCTGAAACTTATTGATTGTTGTTTGTCATTTCATAGGGTTGTTTAGATATCTATAGGCTATCTTTATTCCGTAACAACCCTGTAATTCTTTGTATAGATTATTTCTTAATAAAGGATTACATTTGAAAATAACAATCTGTGTTCAAGAATGTTTTTATTTCTTTACTGCTTTACTGTTTTAATGATTCCTGGTCTTTACTTACTTGCTTAATATTCATTAACTGAATCTTAAAACGTTTTGTGTTAAAAGTTTGTAAAGATTGAAGAAAGTTGTATTCACCATCCTCTAAAACTGTTCTGTGTTCGATATATTTTGGTATATTGATACACCGTGGGACGTATCAAAGTATTGGAAGCGTATATGGCATTTAGAAGCCATCTTTTGAACTTTGGACGTACAATTAGCGTCAGAATTCTGAGGACTATCGTATTATTAGTCCTAATTGTACTAGACTGTCCAAATGTTATTATTGTATTAAGTGGGCCCATTTCCAATTGAGGATAGTTTGTATCCGTGTATTGGGGTCCACATCTGAACGATTATACTTGTAATAAACTCGTATTTGAATTAATGGATGTAATCTCTATTTACCTTCTGATTAGTATGCAACTTTTTGTTAACCCTGTATTTCCGCTACAATGGGGTGTGACAACGTGAATCCTGCACTTGTTTCCCGTGTAGTCAGACTGTGACATAATCCCTTTAAACCTCCTGATGAATGTATATAACAATTGCTACATATAGCTGCAGAGACGCTTACTCTACATGTGATAAAATAGGCGGTCACATTCTATTCCGCTTAGTTTGATGGCTATATAAGTTTCTGTGTGACTTTAATCTGAAATGGATATGGCAGGATGCTAAAAGTGTTCTTATAGCTCTGATAATATATTTGTTTGATTTTTGGGACTCAGTTAACTTGTCGGTATATTATTCTAGATGCTAAGATTATATTGTTCTTGTTTTTTGCAGATGAAGATTCAAGGCAGATCGAAGTACCAAATGTACGGTTCTCTCTAAGTTTACCTAAAGTGCTATTTCTTCAACTACATTTGCTACATTTGTGTCACGCTTTACCGGGTTTTTTCCTGCTTTTATTACTAATGTTTCAGGTACTGATTTCGGCTTTGCGACAAGATGAATCAAAAATAGCAACCAAAGAACCTTCAACAAAGTTGCTTGAAGATACATCAGTACCCTCGACTGGCTTCACTCACTTTCCTCTCTGCAGCACACCAAAGGTCTCTTTCCCTCTCAACACATGTGCTTACACACACTCATATACACACATAAATCTAAGTCTGTTTTTACCATCTACAGGAAGGAGATTTTATTGCATACCATCGTCTTGAGCTATCTTCTTCTTTTACCCCTGAGCTCTCTCCTTAACGGGTACATTTTTTACTAGAAATGTAGCTATATGGAGCCATTCTAGTGTTGCCTTTTCATTTAAAATTGACTGATTGTAATTACAGGTTGGACAAATATCACATTACGTTGGCAATGACATTTTGCTGATGCCGGTAGCAGGATATCCCATTGATGTTGTAGATGTTGGTATGTGATCACGTTAAATAAACGCATGTCCGGAAATCATTTAAGCCTACGGGGTCACACAAAATGACACGTAAACTCTATAAAATTAATTAGTATATTATGAGTAATATATTGATTAATTTGATCATGAAATGATTAATAAACTAAATTAAAAGTTTAATAGTGTTTATTAATTAAAAGAGGAGGTGTTTAAGTGAAATTAGGAATTAGTGTTGTTTCCTAATTCCACCACATAAGGGCCGAAAATTCTAAGGCTTGTAAAGCCTTTAGGATTGCTTGGTCACCAAGGTAAAAACCCTTACAATTAAGCCTATAAATAGAGGGCTAATTCCAAGGGTTTTCACACATATTCACATTACATTTAATTGTGAAATTCTCTCCTCTTTTCTCTCTTGGGTTCG
>CM067169.1:49328016-49396775 GCA_034093135.1 Erigeron breviscapus
GAATTTCCTTCCTTTTTATCTCCATTTCTTTTTCTCTATTTTTCTTTAAGTCTTCAATGGATAACTTAAAGGTCAGACTTTCCAACTTTTGTTCTAGAGGAGAGTAGTTCATTCCACACTCATATTCCAGCATATCAACTATAGCCTTTTGCACTCTTGGGTCATTTTTGATTTTCTGATATCTTTCCAATGATAACCCAAGAGCTGCAGCATCTATGTGATCAAGGTCCCCATCTTTAGATGTTGTTCCCTTTCTCTTTCTTTGTTCTCCCTCCACATAATGAATTGGTTAGAAACCTGCTTTTGCAATGTTTTCAACTTCTTACTATCAGCTTCAAGATTATGTAAGGGATAACCTTGCTCGTCTACATTTTCACCAACAACGATTCCAGAACCCTTAGCACTTTTCTTTGGTTCTTCTTCTTGAACCTTGCCTTTTCCCTTATCCTTTTTCTGAAGTTGTTCCCCCTGAACTGAGGCACTACCAGAAGGTACCTCATTTTGCTTCTTGGTTGCTTCAATTATCTCTTGAGTACTAGCAAGCAAACCAATAGGCACACCACTTCCCCCTTTGGGAATCTCTGAAGGCATTTTAGCATAAAGATCAACAGTAGATTTAATTGCCTTCAGTGGTTCCCAACTTTGTTATTCTAGGCACTCACAAATACCTTTTGCCATTGTAGCAAACTGAGCCTTTAGTCTGAATGAAGAACTAAGGTTCAGTGCTTCTTTATCTTTTAAGTCCTTCAACATTTTTCTGTCTTCTTCAGTGAAGGAAGCAGGGGAAGGAGGAGTAACAACATTATCTTTCTTCAAAAGTGTTAGAATTTCATCTAACTGCTTTGACTGATTCTGAACTGAACCTTCAAGCCTGGAAACTGAATCTTTTACTTCATTGACAGCCTTTTCCACCTTGTCATTTGTGTCTTTGGTCAGTTCAGCAATCATTATTCTAACTTCTGCACCAACTTTCTGACAGACAGAATCTGAAATCTGAGCAGCTAGATTCTGAGATAGCTCAAACTTCAGATCTTTCACAATACCAGCACTAATAGAAGTCCCAAGTTCTTTTTCATTGACACTTGGCTTCTTAACCAGCTCTTGAACTTCACTTCCAACAACCATAATCTCTTGTTTCAACAACTCAACACTAGATGTCAAGTTCGTAACCACCGAAGCTTGCACATCTCTCTTTGTCAACCTGAAGGCTTCTCTGATTGCAGAGCTCACCTTGTTGCAAGTCATCACCAGCTCATTTAGCTTCCCAACCACTAGTCCTTCATTACCAGCAACTTGGTCAACTCAGTTCCAAGGAACATCTGAGCACCTTTCATATCAGCCAAGGAACTAGTGTTGGCAGTTAGAGATTTGGTTAAGTCCTCCACCCTTAAAATAAGGCCTTGGACTTCGGTTTGTGTTTTCTCTAACTGTGCTTCTATATTCAAAGGAGGTGGGGGTTGTGTAGAAGCAGGAGCCACAAATGGTAAACTACCAAGCCCTTTAAGTATTTTGTTCATTTGAATGTCAGTTGGACTCTCAGATTCTGTCTCAGAATCCAAGTCCTTCTCTGAGGGGGCATCATAGTTGATTGGTGGTGGAATGTTGTGAATTTGAGGGTGAAGAAATTGAAGTGATGGAGTGAAAGATGGGATCGGTTACATATGCGGGAGTGGTACCTGGTGGAAAGATTGGATTTTGGTGAGATGGTGGTGGTGGAACATAAGGCTCATTTTCTGGTTGGATTTCTGGGGGAGGAGGAGGGGCGTTTGTGAGGATGGGGGCTGGCTCAGAATCAGATTGATTCGCCTCCAATAGTTCCTCGTCAAACTCAAAGTCAGCAAGAGAATCAAGATTCTCCTGAGGTAGCTCATCGTCATCCCAGAAAGCATTCACTTTGCAATCTGGTCAGATATGCCCTGGTTTGGGTCACTAGTACCCTCACCAGATTCTGGTTCAACAGCTGCAGAAGCAGTTGCATCG
Source organism: Erigeron breviscapus (assembly GCA_034093135.1). NCBI lineage: Eukaryota > Viridiplantae > Streptophyta > Magnoliopsida > Asterales > Asteraceae > Erigeron > Erigeron breviscapus. Next base: position 49,329,997 of record CM067169.1, read on the forward strand.
TCACCAGATTCAATGATTGTCAACATCTCTTTAGGTCGACTAACGGGTCCTACATTCTTTTGTAGCCCACTTAGTGACCTTTCTGAACCAGCTAGTGTGGCTGAGACAGTTTTAGTAAATACCTGAAGCATAGCAGAGGAGAGTTCAGGCTCATCTTCAATAATGGTTGCCTTTGAGAAATCTCTGCCATATTCAGGTACAGAAGCTTCAGGTCCAGCTTGATTATAAGCTTCTCCAAGGATATCCATAAAACACAAGCTTAAAAATCTTGGGAAAGCAATATGCAGACTTCTCTTTCCTTTTAACTTTGTAATCAACTGAGCAAAGAGAATCTCAGCGAAATCTGCTTGCATCCCATTCCAAATGTAATACCCCATCTCAACTTGGGGTAATGAAAGTTGGTCCAACCCTCCATGGTTGCCACCAAGACTCTCCACAATCTGGGTCCAGAAGAACCTCCAGCAATTGCAAAAACCAGACATGAAAATGTGTCCAGAGGTCTTCAAATTACCATCAGCATCCTCCATATCACCATGACCAGTGGCGACTAGAACCTCCCTGAAATTGACTCCTTTGAGTCTCTTAGCAAACACCTGGGGAGGTTCGAGGTAGTTCAGATGAAGGGAATTTCTGAACCCCTCTAGAGTGATAACACACTTCTTGGTGCCCTCATTGAGAGTGAAGGAGATGGATTGCTCATCTTTATTCACCACAGCAGTGTACCAGAATTAAGCAAGTATCGATGATACAATGCTTGAGGATTTGCGGTCAACGCATAATGGAAAGGGGACTGCTCCCAAAAATTGTTGATTCTTCCCATTAAGGTTTCGGACTTCACATTCAATTGAGCCAAAAAGTTGCTCATGTTGAATCGGATTTGAGAAGGTGTGAAGTTCTTTGGCCATGTGGCAGATGTTTTCACATCACTCGATGGAGTATATTCAAAATTAATGAGTGATTTGTGTGAAGAAGAAGATGATGATTTAGACATTTTAAGAATTGAAAAATGAAAGTGAAAGGAATATGAAGAGTTAAGGAATTTTGAGAGTAAATATGAGAGAGATTGATGATTGGAAGTAAATGAAAAACGAAGTAAATGAAAGAATGAGAAGGAATTGTGAATTTAAGATGGAATACAAAGTGATTTTCCAACTTAAAACAATTAAAAAATAATTTTTGAATTTCGAAACCCAAGACTCATAAAATATTTTATATTCGAAAATGATTTTGATTGGGTTTGAGATCCTAAAATGATTTCTGGGGTCAAATCAGCATTAAATGCAAAGCCGTTTGAGTGACCCACCTTGCAACATTTTTCAGAAAAAGTACTCATTTCTTTTCCTTTTACGGCGCAACTTGTGTGACACAAAAGCATGACCAACGTAAGTTAAAAACATAGTATGCAGTAGGTCACGTGTACACACAATTGACCAAGTATCAAAAGGAAAATATCTTGAAAGGTTGTTGTATTTCAGTGATGACTAAACAATTTCTGAGAATGGTCAGTTCCAAAGAGATCTGAACCATCTCAGTCAATAAAATTCAACTAAAATATTTTTGATTTTCTGAAGTGCTTCAGTTAAATACATTTTTCTGAGCAAAAAGTTCCTCCTTAAAAAAAATGAAGGTTTATTTTAATGTTTGAAAAATATTTAACATTCCCCCTGAAGTGATGATCCATGAATTAATAAGTGCCAAGATAGTATCACAAAGGCGTTCGATAGCTAGGCGAGCAAAAATTACATGGATCGCTCAGACTGGTGAACCAGATCAGTGTCACTGAGGCGTTCATAACAAGATTACCAGTCTAAGGATTTAGCATACCCAACTCACTGATTAGATGTTTAAAGGTTTTGACATCTAAAAGTTTTGTGAAAACATCAGCGAGTTGCTTATCAGTGGGAATAAAGTGCAATTCAATATCTCCTTTCAGAATATGATCACGAATGAAATGATACCTGAGGTCGATGTGCTTGGTTTTCGAGTACATCACAGGATTGTGAGATATGGCAATGGCACTAGTGTTATCACAAAAGATTGGAGTCTTTGAGTAAGTAACACCATAATCAGTCAGCTGGTTTTTCATCCATAGAATCTGAGCACAACAACTTGCTGCAGAAATGTACTCAGCTTCTGCAGTGGATAGTGATACTGCAGTCTGTTTCTTACTAGTCCAGCTTACTAATTTGCCACCAAGGAAATGACACCCACCAGTGGTACTTTTCCTGTCTATCTTGCAACCTGCATGATTAGAATCTGAATAACCCATTAGATCTAGACTAGAGCCTTTGGGATACCAAAGACCCAGTCTGGGGACACCTTTAAGGTATCTGAAGATCCTTTTAACAGCATTTGCATGTGCCTCTCTGGGATCAGACTGAAATCTAGCACAAAGGCATGTTGCAAACATTATGTCTGGTCTACTTGCAGTTAAATACATCAGTGAACCAACCATACCACGATATTTTGTATGGTCCACTGGTTTTCCATGTGGATCAGAATCCAAAGTTAATGGAGCAAAAATAGGAGTATCATTTGATGAGACTGAATCAAATTGATATTTCTTTAGTAAATCTCTGACATATTTTTCTTGGTTTATGAAAATACCATCTTCAGTTTGTTTTACTTGAAGTCCCAGAAAATATGTCAGTTCAACCATCATACTCATTTCATACTCAGAAGACATGATTTTAGAAAATTTTTCACACATCTTCTCATTTGTAGAACCAAACACAATATCATCAACATAAATTTGTACTAACAGGATATCACTTTTATCATGCAATATGAACAAAGTGTTATCGATTGCACCACGTTTAAAACCATTTTTAAGAAGATGTTTAGTAAGAGTATCATACCAGGCTCTGGGTGCTTGTCTCAGACCATATAAGGCTTTGTTCAGTCTGTACACCCAATGTGGTTTTTCTTCATTGATGAACCCTGGTGGTTGATACACATAAACGACTTCTTCTAGTTTTCCATTCAGGAATGCACTTTTGACATCCATTTGATAGACTTTAAATTGATGATGAGCTGCAAAAGCTAAGAAAATTCTGATAGCTTCAAGTCTAGCAACTGGTGCAAAAGTTTTCATCAAAATCTATTCCCTCTTCTTGTGCATATCCCTTTGTAACAAGTCTTGCTTTGTTTCTGATGATATGACCATCTTCATCCATCTTGTTTCTGAAGACCCATCTTGTCCCAATTGGTTCCTTCTTCAGGTCACTGGGACAAGGAACGAGTTCCCATACATCGTTTCTTTTGAACTGGTTGAGCTCATCTTGCATGGCTTCAACCCAGCTTGGGTCTTTCATAGCTTCGTCAATCTTCTTGGGTTCAATAAGAGATAAGAAACTGACGTTTAAGCATTGATCGCTTGTGGCTCTTCTGGTCTGAACCCCACTAGTGGAATTCCCAATGATTTGCTCGATAGGATGTGCTTTAGTCCACTTAGTGTATTGACCAGGATGAATAATGATATCAGTGCAAGAACTTCTCTGAGTAACTTCAGGAGAAGCTTCAGAAAATACATCTGCAGCTTCTTCTTCTTCCTGCAGATCATGACTTGCATCATGAAATTCTTCAGATTGAGGTTGCTCAGTGGAGCCTGATATCATAGGAGAAGCAGCATAAACATCTGATCCAATAGTCAGTTCAGAAGGTAGTTTGAAACTGACTGGAGGATAAAATGGAATGTTGCTGGGCTTGTTAATTATTGGTTCTGAACGAAGATGTTCAGAAGCATGTTCAGGTGACTGATCAGTTTCAGAAACAGGATCAGAATCACCAAAACTTATTGGACTTTCTGAGGGTGGTACAGGGATGGAATTTTTAAAGATTGCAGAATTGGATTCATCAAAGGTAACATGAATTGACTCATCAACCTTTTCAAGTCTCTTGTTAAAGACTCTAAAGGCTTTACGATTTGATGAATATCCTAGGAAGTACCCTTCATCAGCTTTTGCATCAAATTTTCCAAGCTGATTAGAGTTATTCAGAATGTATACTGGACATCCAAATACATGGAAGTATCCAATATTAGGCTTTCTATTTCTGAGTACTTCATAGGAGGTCTTCTTGTGTCTTTTGACATAGACAGATCTGTTCTGAGTGTAGCAAGCAGTTGCAACAGCTTCAGCCCAGAAATTCTTGGGAAGACCAGATTCATTCAACATACTTCTAGCAGCTTCAATCAGCGTACGATTCTTTCTTTCTACAACACCATTCTGCTCTGGTGTGTGGGCTGAGGAGAAGTTCTGAGATATGCCAGTTTCAGTGCAGAAGGACTCCAGAGTGGCATTTCTGAATTCAGTGCCATTGTCACTTCTGAGCTGACAAACTTTTCGCTTGTATTTGAGCTCAATTTGTATGATGAGAGCAATGATTTCAGCAGCAGCTTCACTTTTGGACCTGAGGAAAATCACCCAGCAGTATCTTGAATATTCATCAACTATAACAAGGGTGTATTTCTTTCCTGCTCTGGTCTGAACATTCACTGGTCCAAAAAGGTCTATGTGAAGCATATGAAGAGGTTCAGTAATACTAAAGCTTTGCTTTGTCTTGAATGAAGCTCTTTTCTGCTTACCCATTTCACAACCTGGACATGGCTTGTCTTTGTTGAAAGACATAGAGGGTATCCCATCAACAAGTTGTTTCCTTGACAACTTATTAATGTTCTTGAAGTTCAGATGGGATAGTCTCTTGTGCCACAACCAATTTGTGTCTTCATCTGCCTTTGAGTAGAAACATTGTTCAGAGATAGAAGGATTCATATCATTGACATAAATGTTTCCCTTTCTTGTTGCAATCAGTACCACCTTTCCATCTCTGTTGAATATGGTGCCTTGTGAAATATCAAATAAAACCTTGAAGCCATCATCACATAGTTGACTGACACTGATCATGTTATATTTCAAACCGTTCACATATGCAACACGTGTGAATTTGACTTGACCATTATTCACCACACCATATCCCTCAGTTTTTCCATTTCCATCATTTCCAAACACTATTGAGGGCCCCTCTTGCACCCTATATTCCTCTAGCAGGGTCTGATAACCAGTCATGGTTCGGCCAGCAGCACTGTCCAGAAACCATATGTTCTTCTTTCGGTCTCCCTGCACACAATCAAAGATTAGTTCTTTTTGGGAACCCATCTTTGGATGGGTTCACTAGACTCTCCCTTAGCAGTCTCAGATTTCTTTGGTTCATAAGGAACAGAAGGATCAAAGGGGATTTCAGTCATTATTTCAGATGACAGAAAATAGTTGGTTTGATGGGGTTTTCAACCTTTTTCTTTTCAGATTTCTTCTTGGTTTGCTTAGAAAAAGGTTTTGTGTTTTGTTTAGGTTGAAGAAGAGGAGTTTCAACATTTTTTAAACGTGCATTACAGCTCTGCACTTGTCTAGCCAATAGTTGAAATTGACTTTCTAACCTTAACAAAATAGATTCTTCATTAGACACCTGAGCCTTACCAGAATCTGAGGTAGAAGCTCAGTGGGGGAGATATTTTTCTTCTTCTTTTGGCCTTTAGAGACCTTAGATGAAGTCTGAGGGGATGGCTTTTTGGTTTTAGCCTTTCATTCTGAACCAGTTGTCTGAGCTGTTTCAGATTTACCCTCAGATTGTTCCTGGACTCTATCAGTCACAGTTTTCTGTTTGCCAATTCTAGGAAAAATAATTTCAGGTTTCATTTCCTTTGGAAGTGCATCTAAATCAGTGATTATAGATGCCATGTGAAGATTACCAGATTCATATGCTGTTTTTTGATTTGCAAAAGTATTTTTTATTGCAGCATCAGGTTTTAGTGCACTCATCCAAGATTTAATTATTTTCTGTTCTTTTTCAAGGATGGTTTTTAACTCTTCTTTTTCCAACTCTAAAGTGGCAACCATAGACTGATAACTTTTTAGAGCCAAATGAACATCTTTCAGTTCTTTTAGTCTGGTCTGACTGGCGTTCAGTTCAGAAGTATTGTTTTCAAACATTTTTAAGCTTTCTGAACGCACTGTCTCAACAAATGAGATGTCAGCCTCTAACAGAACCAAAAGGTCCAATTTGTGTTCCTCATTTTCTTCATAGCCAAAATTACTGACCTTTTTCATCACTATATCCACCCAGCGACCAGATTCAACATCGGATTTGACCAAATGACCTTGATCTTCTTGTGCCATGAAACACATGTCCCTAACTTCTTCCTCATCATCAGATGATTCATCAGAGTCTTCCCACTTTTCAGTTATGGCAATCATACAACTGTTGCTTGAGTTGTCTTGTGCCAAAAGAGCCATATGTGCCTTCAACTTCTTGTATTTGGCCTTATAGCTGTCATCAGACTTCTGAAAAATAGAATGGTTAGGAGCAGATTGTGATGATGAAGGTTGACTAGATCTGCATTCCTTCATGAAATGTCCTTTCTTGCCGCATTTAAAGCATTCAAGATTAGACTTGTCAATAGAAGCACTGGAAGCAAAAGGTTTGCCAGATCGATTTGATTTGGCCTTAAAACGATTGAACGTTTTAGCCAGCATGGCAACCAGATCATCATTGTCATTCTCATCACAATCATGAGTGACATTAGCAGAGACACCAGTTTTTAACATTTCAGACACCATCTTCTTCATCGAGTCAAAAACATCACTCTCAGAAGATAGTAGAGCAGTACTATGTGGTTCAAAAAACTGAACCGTACCAGAACTGGTAGAAACATGATTCTTGGCATCCTGCTCAGCCAGGGCTCTTTCAGCTTTGTTCTCTTCAGTATATCTGAAGGCTCCATAAAGGGAAGCAAGAGTATGACTGTGCAAGGTTTTGCCTTGTCTCAAGACCAAGATTAAATTTTCCCACTTAGAAGGTAAAATGTCACAGAATTTTTCCAACAAAATTTCTTTGTCTTTGGTTACACCCAGGGCTTTCAGTTGGTTTACGAGATTTATAAATCTGATGTAGGTTCGAGTTAAAGATTCCCAGGGATAGCAAAGAAAGACTCATATTTTTTGTTTAAAGCAACTTTTCTTGTGACAATTGTCTCATTCGTGCCTTCAAACTGTGTCATCAGTTCCTCCCACATTAATTTGGAATTTTCAAGTAAAACAAGAGTGGGAATTAGGGTTTCTGGAACTGCGTATAAAATCATATTTTGTAACTTGGTGTTCAGGTCTACAAGTCTATGATCTTCCTCAGACCAATGATCCTTCTCCTTAGGTGACTGCCTAGGAGTCCCATCGGCATTTCTGACAACAGTGGAGGCATTCATAGGGACAAAGGGTCCTTCTTTTAAGATATCTGGTAAATGTCTCTCAACACCAGCAATATACTTAAGCATGCACGCTTTCCATGTTTGAAAGTTTTCACTGTTCCCATCAAACTTGGGAACAGGATTATTTGGAAAGTGTACGTGTACATTGTGTGATGGTATATTGTTGTTGATGAGAGGGGGTGGAGTAGCATTATTAGGGTCTGGTCGTTCTTGTTCAAAGTCAGCCATCTATGCAGAACAAAGGTTAATGAATTGATATAATTCAACCTTTAGGCTCTGATACCAACTGTGAGTCCCAAATATAGATGGTTAATTAAACCCGACTGGCAAGTACAACTGATCTTGATGGACAAGTTCAGTTTACGATCCAGATATGGATAACAAGAAACAATTGACTAGATATAAAATGTAAGAACAAGTTGGCAGAAACTATATAAAGATATATATAAATATAATCAAGTATGTAGCATTGAGACACGTTGTTTTCTTTTCAATGTATTTGATTTATTGATGTATAAACAAATACAAGGATTGTTGCGGAACAAAGATAAACACCCAAGTGTAAGTATCTAAACAATCCTGAAATACAAGTGATCTAATAAACTTGGAAATACTCGTAAGTTTTCTTAGAGTATATCTCACAAGTTGCAATGCTAAAGTTTCTAAGCCGTTTGCAAGTTGTGAGAAGACTTTGTATTTATAGACCAAGTCCATGATGATGTGGACAAGATCGTACAAATGTGGTTGTGAGCATTTAAGGAATTAAACCATAATTCCTTACATGCTGCACTTGGAAGAGTATATAAGTCACTTGATGTGACTTATAGTACTAGGTTCCAAGCCTATACTTTGTACCTTTTGTTAATAGATAAATCTATTAACCGGATAAAGGTGTAAAGTAAAAGTCTTCCTCGTAATCAGTGTAAAGTGTTGTAAATACTTTACACTGAGATGCTTCAGTCTTGATCTGGTAGAATCACTCTTTTGCTCGCTTCTGAGATGATTCTCTTCTTCATACTTCAGTCTTTGACTTCAGAATGAATGCTTCAGATTTATCTCGATCTGAACTGAAGTGAAGCTTCAGTGAAGGAATTCTGAGACATCTCAGAATTCTGTACAGACGTCTTCACTAAACTTCAAGCTATTTCTGAACAAATTATACTTGGTCGATTTCCGACCTAACAAAATCCATGAAAGATAATCAAGTTTGGAGCTTGGTTGATCTTCCATCTAATGGTAGAACTGTTGGGTGTAAATGGGTCTTCAAAAAGAAGACCGACATGGATGGAAATGTACACACCTATAAAGCTCGTCTCGTGGCGAAAGGCTATACTCAGCTTTACGGAGTTGACTATGAGGAGACCTTTTCTCCCGTAGCGGACATAAGAGATATTAGGATCATCTTAGCCATAGCAGCGTACTATGACTATGAGATATGGCAAATGGATGTCAAAACCGCTTTCTTGAATGGTTTTCTAGACGAGGAAGTTTATATGGTTCAGCTAGAAGGTTTTGTAGATCCAAAACATCCCGACAAAGTGTGCAAACTTCAAAGGTCCATTTATGGATTGAAGCAAGCATCGAGAAGTTGGAATAAAAGGTTTGATGAGGAAATCAAAAAGTTTGGTTTTGCTCAAAATCCTGATGAGCCATGTGTATATCGCAAAGCTAGTGGGAGTAATGTTACTTTCCTTGTCTTGTATGTTGATGACATATTGATAATAGGAAATCACATTCCAATGTTGCAAGATGTAAAATCCCATCTTGGAAAGTGTTTTGCTATGAAAGACTTGGGTGAAGCAGCATTCATTCTTGGAATCAAGATCTATAGAGATAGAAGTAAACGGTTGATTGGATTAAGTCAAAGTGCTTATATTGATAAGATCTTGAAGCGATTCAAGATGGAGAATTCTAAGCGTGGTTTCATACCCATGCAAGAAGGACTTAATTTATCTAGCAAGAACGGTGCTTCTACACCTGAGGAGGTGGAGCGTATGCAAAGAGTTCCTTATGCTTCGGCTGTGGGATCTATCATGTATGCGGTGAGATGCACTAGACCTGATATTGCGTTTGCGCAAAATATCGTTAGCCGATATCAACAGAATCCGGGTGAGGATCACTAGACTGATGTGAAGAATATTCTTAAGTACATGCGTGCTACTAAAGAATTATTTTTGGTGTATGGAGGAAATCCTGATGTAGAACTCAAAGTGACTGGATACTGTGATGCTGGACTTCAGACTGATAAAGATGATACAAAATCTCAGTCGGGATACGTCTTCATTTTAAATGGAGGTGCGGTGGATTGGAAGAGTAAGAAACAATCTACAGTTGCTATGTCTGCTACAGAGTCTGAGTATATTGCCGCCTCGGATGCCGCGATGGAAGCTGTCTGGATCAGAAAGTTTATTTCTGGGCTTGACGTGATGCCCTCAAATAACACACATAGGGATCTGTACTGTGATAATACGGGAGCTATTGGCATTGCCAACGAACCTGGAGTTCAGAAAGGTGCCTGACATTACCAGAGAAGATATCACTATGTTCGTGAGCAAATCGAATCACGTGAAATCAAATTACTCAAAGTTCACAGAGATTGTAACTTAGCAGATCCTTTTACAAAGGCTTTGTCAAAGGGAAAGCTCAATAAGCATGCCGAGGGCATAGGACTTAAGTTATCTAGTTATATCATGTAAATCTGTGATTGGTATTTGGATAATGGGATGTTAAACAATTAATATTTCAATAAATGAATTTATATACTTGGTATGAGTGTTTTCATTTCATAATGATTGTGTCCTATATTTGCATGTTTAAATCCATGAATATTTTTAAATATTCTAAACGTCCATTGTCGATTAACTATATGGGAATATAGTTAAACTAAGACAAATCTGAGTGATTGGTAATATTTTTGGGAATATTTGAAGATGGTCTTACCAAACTCACATGATATCCATAGAGATGCATATCAGACTACCCCACTTAACGAATCATCACTTTATGGATCGTCGTCATTAAGTGAAATTCGTGAAATGGTTGCTTTATTTATCCTTAGACTTGAGATACAAGCAGGTTATGCATGTGTGGATTGCATTTTCTTGATATAGTTCTAACTATCGTGAACAAGGTAGTAACAAAGGGCTATTTTCAGAAATGTAGTGAAACGACATGACTAACACGTGTAGTCAAAATAGGATTTGTTCCTTCAATTTGCAACTGAAGAATGATATCATTTGGCGCCCTCATTGATTATTTAAGATGTTTGTATGCGCATACCCAAATGAACTCCAGAAGTTGTCTCGATTAATTTGGTAATCTTAATTAGTCGTAGAAATGAGAAACAGAATCGTTAAATTATGAAATGACATTGATCCATATTCATAATTAACAAGGTATCTGAAACAAAGGGATAATAAAGACTAAATCAATTCAAATGATACTTTAAGAAACTATACTTAAATATTTCCGGGAGCATTGGCGTGTTGCTAGACGCTAACCAATGTTATTGCCTTTATATAACATGCTCAAGTGGGAGCTGTTGGTATGTGATCACGTTAAATAAACGCATGTCCGGAAATCATTTAAGCCTACGGGGTCACACAAAATGACACGTAAACTCTATATAATTAATTAGTATATAATGAGTAATATATTGATTAATTTGATCAGGAAATGATTAATAAACTAAATTAAACGTTTAATAGTGTTTATTAATTAAAAGAGGAGGTGTTTAAGTGAAATTTGTGAAATGGTTGCTTTATTTATCCTTAGACTTGAGATACAAGCAGGTTATGCATGTGTGGATTGCATTTTCTTGATATAGTTCTAACTATCGTGAACAAGGTAGTAACAAAGGGCTATTTTCAGAAATGTAGTGAAACGACATGACTAACACGTGTAGTCAAAATAGGATTTGTTCCTTCAATTTGCAACTGAAGAATGATATCATTTGGCGCCCTCATTGATTAATTAAGATGTTTGTATGCGCATACCCAAATGAACTCCAGAAGTTGTCTCGATTAATTTGGTAATCTTAATTAGTCGTAGAAATGAGAAACAGAATCGTTAAATTATGAAATGACATTGATCCATATTCATAATTAACAAGGTATCTGAAACAAAGGGATAATAAAGACTAAATCAATTCAAATGATACTTTAAGAAACTATACTTAAATATTTCCGGGAGCATTGGCGTGTTGCTAGACGCTAACCAATGTTATTGCCTTTATATAACATGCTCAAGTGGGAGCTGTTGGTATGTGATCACGTTAAATAAACGCATGTCCGGAAATCATTTAAGCCTACGGGGTCACACAAAATGACACGTAAACTCTATATAATTAATTAGTATATTATGAGTAATATATTGATTAATTTGATCATGAAATGATTAATAAACTAAATTAAAAGTTTAATAGTGTTTATTAATTAAAAGAGGAGGTGTTTAAGTGAAATTAGGAATTAGTGTTGTTTCCTAATTCCACCACATAAGGGCCGAAAATTCTAAGGCTTGTAAAGCCTTTAGGATTGCTTGGTCACCAAGGTAAAAACCCTTACAATTAAGCCTATAAATAGAGGGCTAATTCCAAGGGTTTTCACACATATTCACATTACATTTAATTGTGAAATTCTCTCCTCTTTTCTCTCTTGGGTTCGGCCAAAGGTAGCAACAAAAAGGGTTTTAGGTTTTGCTTGGTTCGACTATTAGGGGGATAAGACAAAGGGTTGTAGTTCGTGATCGGGTACTAGCATACGATATAGGGGTGTCAAGTGTGCGATCGTAGAGGGGTTTTACTTTAAACCCTAATTAATAATAAACTTATTATTAATACTTTATTGGAAGCTTACGCTAAAAGGTACATATTCAATTCTCTATTTGTTAATTAATGTGATTGCATATACGTTCTGTAAGTCCCCTGGTATGGATCGTCAATAGCTTGATCCAGTTATCTTGAGGTGCGGAATCCCTCACAATAACTTGGTGATCAACAAAAAGCCCCTAGATCATCTGCGGCCTCGCAGATCTTCTTCGGGCTAGCAGAACAACCTTTGACGACTATAACCTGCAATACCTGCTTGATATTTTGACAAATGTTCAACCCTAAACTCTGTTAGGGTTCGGTTTATATAGGTAACACCCGACATGGGCTTCAGCACATCGGCCTCGTAAACCCAGCCCAGCCCGTCACTAATGCGAGGTCGCATTCTGTGATTGGCCTCGTATTTGTCCCTTCAAATACGGGGTCGTATTACCTATATGACTAACCTCGTATTTAACCCTGTAAATACGGGGTCGCATATCCTTTTGTGAATTGCGAACTCGCAATTCACACTTAGCAGATTTACTATACATTCAATACTTCAACTTAATCTAGTATTCTATGCATAATACTAAGTTCATTAATGACAATCACATTACAAAGACATATAACAATATAAGCCCAAACAATCTAGACTGCTATTGACATAGATGTGCACTTACAGACTCCCCCTTGGCAATAGCTTCTAGACGTTAACATACCTATGTCTTCGTCTTGTCTTTGTCATTAATCTATTTCCTCTGCTTCTTCTTATCAGCCTTCTTCTTCTGAACTTCCTCTGAATCATCTGCAGCCTTATAGAAATCACAGTCTGAATGTAAGCCGATCTTCAAGCACAAACTCACTGTATTTCTATATCGCAACGCTGGACCCTGAAATTCTTTTGGAAACCAAATATTAACACTGTTCAGCTTCAGCAGATCTTTCCGACAGAAGTTCACTAGATGCAAAGGCTCATAAATCCTGACAATCTCATAGTAATGATCACCATACATCACAGCTTCATACGTCTTACTATCAAAATACCAGCCTATCATATTATCCAATAAGTCCTTCTTGAATTTCTTAAAAGGCACTTCTTTGGCAAACTTGGTCGGCTCATACTTCAAAGTAACGACAGGCTTCTTTGTCTTCGGATCTATCTTAGATTTATCCTTGACCATCTTGCCTTCCTGTGGACGATACTTTCTTTGAGATGGATCCTTGATCTTCATGTCTTTCGCTATAGACCTAGTAATATAATTTCCAAACTCAGATCCACTAGGATTGATTAGTTCTAGCCTAGCTAAGCACCAAAAATCAACATCAGTAAGTGAGTTGATGGCTTCTTCATTATAGTCCAAATACTGCACTTCGTCTGTTCTCCTGATAATGAGAAGTCTCAACTCCTCATCCCAATGAAAACTCACGATTCTTGAGCATGCAGTAGTGGCGTAGGCTTCAACCTTCTCTCCCTGAATCTTGTCTTTATACTTGATAGGTTTATGCGATGCCTCATACTTAGCCATGTTTTTCTTCCAAGTAATAACCCAATCTGGTCTAGTATCAACAGGCTCTGTATGTTGCACATCAGGATCTTCAACAATTGGTTCTTGCATGACTGGAGCTTCAGGATCTTGGACTTGTTCAAACCTGTCCATTCTATCAAGCTTAGCTCTGAAGTCATCAATACTAAACCCATAGCGCTCAGCATCTTTATCCACAAGCCTTGAAGCTGTAACTGGCATATCGACTTCTGCGATATCCATCCAGCTCTCATCACCATAGATTATCTCACCTTCTTCCCGCACAGCATCAGTTGTCTTAGAAGACCCTACCATACCAGTCGCAATCTCATTCAGAGACTCTATTGCCTTGGTTAGATCCTCTTGATGCTTATTGCCTTTATCCTTTGCTGCATCCGGGTCTTGATTTGAATCATCATTTTTCTTTTTCGAAAGCTCATCACCCTTACAGCCTAGATCTGGCAACAATTTCTTTTTCACCAAAAACTTCTCAAACAATTCAGTTAACTCTGATTGCATCACACAATCTAGCATGACATCTGCAATCTTAGTCATCTGTTCAGCTACTCTAACTACTCCTTTATTCGCTCTAGTAGCCGAACTTTCTGCCTGAGTAGCTTCACTATGAACCATGTCAAAGTTGGACATGAGAGTGTTAATAAAGTCTTGATGATTCTTTCTTTCATCATTAAGAGCTTTCTTTAACGTCTCAACTTCCTTTTGCTTTCTCAGCATCTCTTTCTCATGGTTTTTCTTTTGTTTCTCCAACTCATCAAACAAACCATTAACTCTAGCCTCTAACACCGTCATCTTTCCTTTCATGTCAGCCATACCAAACATTGGTGGTAATATAGGAACTTGACGTGTAGTCACTTCAGTTCTTGGTTCAGGATTAGACACTGAATCCTTCATTCTATGAGTTGTAGACAGCCTTTCAAGATTTACAGTTGTCTTCTGAGATCTTCTTGACATCACTGTCTCTGCATATGATTCAACTGATCTCATAGACCTCTGTTCAGGAACTCTGCTTGATACTTCAGGAGTCTTGATCGTCTCATCTACTCCACTAGCAGCAGTTTTCTCCTTGGCTTTTAATTTGATAATAGTTTTCTTTTTTGGAGCTGGTACCTCAGATTCCCTAGAAGACTCTGCTCGTTTCCTTTTCAGACCTGAATCAGATGAAACTTTCTTTGAAGCACCTTCAGAAGTACTAGCAGCATGATCAACATTATCTTCATGTGCTTCTGCTTCTCTTTCAAGATCCACATCTCTCTCAACTATCACCTATTCTGTGCCTTGAACCTGTGGTTGTGCTATGTTGCCCATTGGCACATTTGGCATCACCATCTGTAGAGGAACTGGATTAGCAACTGGCTCATGTGGAACAATCTCAGTCCTAAATCTGGCAAACTCTTCAGCTGTAGGTGGATTGAAGTAAATATCCATTAGAGCTCCAAACAAAGGAATATCTTGAGCACCTGGATCACCATCAAAGCGACTCTTGAGCTCATCATATTCCCTTTTCACAATAGATGTCACTTTCAGGACCGACTTAGTAACAGGCAGATTAGGAATATGATGATTAATGATCATCATAACGAATCTAGGATAAACCATAAACCTATGCCCTAGTCTGGCAGTTGTTTGTTTCCTCAATTCGTTGAAGAAATACTTAGAAAAACTATACGGTTTGTTGTATACCAGACCAACCATCTGAGCTTGAGATTCTTGATTAAGCGTATCCCATCCGGTTCTTTTACTACACAAACTAACCAACAATACGTGCGCTAAGTATCTCCACCTTCCAAAGAATCCGCACTTCTTCAATGTTCCCACATTCAAGTCATCAGCATATCCCATCCTAGTAAATCCTCCAACAATAAGCTCTCTACTAAAAGTAGTAGGTCCATTCTCTCCTCCTTCTTGATCTACTGTACCTAACTTCAAGATATCAATAAGATCGGAAGCTGAGAACTTAATGGTCTTGCCCGCAACCACCGTTTCAATCCATTCCTGAGTAGCATTCTTCTTATGCCTTGCATTTTCCCAGAACTCTATCAGGTATGACTCATATAGCACAGGTGAATGAGTAAGAATATGGTGAATTCTTGACTGCTTCAAAAACCTGAAAATATCATGATAATATTCTGTTCCATCTTGATTCTCGTCCAAATTAATCAGAAAGTTATGACCTGATACAAATTCTCTTGCCATTTCTGTAATCAATAACAAATAATTAGTTACTCAAATAGACATAAAAATTCATATCCATAACATAAACAACTAAAATTATCCCGGTAATTTAATCAAAAGCATAAATTATCCCTGTAATTTAAGTTAAATATACATTAACTCATTTTCAAATTTTTATTAAAATAAACTTTTGAAAATCTGTTAAATTAACTTAAATTATCTCTGTAATTAAGTTAAATATAAATTAACTCATTTTCAAATCTTTATTAACATAAACTTTTGAAAATCTGTTAAATTAACTTAAATTATCTCTGTAATTAAGTTAAATATAAATTAACTCATTTTCAAATTTTTATAAAAATAAACTTTTGAAAATCTGTTAAGTAAAAAATACGAGGTCGTATCCCTGTACGATGTCGAATTTCAAGGTCAAAATACGGTCAACCAAACTCTAAAATACGAAGTCGTATTTTCCAATATGGCCACGTATTTGATCAGGTCGTAAATCGGCATCGTATTTTGAAAGTCAAACTAGTCAAAATAAATTGACATTTACGAGGTCGTAAAACTTCCTGCACACTTTAAAATCAAAATTTCGTCAAAGTTTCTGAACAATTGATCAACGATTATCACAAACATCCTGGAAATATGAAAATTTAAAAGATCAAACCTGTAGACTTCCAATTTTCATCTTTTCCCCAACGCGATTTCGCGATTTACCCAACCAAAACTGGTAAAAATTGTTTCTTTATACTCGTATCCAAACGATAAAGATACCCCAACCCTTAGTTTTACCCAGAAAACATTAAAATCAAAGAAAATATGGAAACCTAATTCGAAAATTTAGAAACCCTTTTTCTTGATTTTCTTGTTGCATGGTTAACTACTGGACGATTAGATAGTATACCTAGATTCGGTTTTTCACTGTGATGACGAAAATATCAACCAAAAAACACTTGATCTAATTGTATATATCGAATCTAATACGGGGTAGCAAAGTAGTATTTCGGGGTCGTAATGCTCTATTTTTGATTTTTAATATGTGAGGTCGTGTTTGGGTAAATTTGGTTTAAATACCCACTTGACCCGAATGTGTCTGGGTCAACCCGTCCCAATTACGAGGTCGTAAAACTTCCTGTACGATGTCGAATTTCAAGGTCAAAATACGGTCAACCAAACTCTAAAATACGAGGTCGTAAAACTTCCTGCACACTTTAAAATCAAAATTTCGTCAAAGTTTCTGAACAATTGATCAACGATTATCACAAACATCCTGGAAATATGAAAATTTAAAAGATCAAACCTGTAGACTTCCAATTTTCATCTTTTCCTCGATCTTTGTCTTAACCTGAAAAGTTAATAAACTTACACAAAATTCTTTAACTTTTCAACGATCAATCTTTCCAAAACTTTCTCGAATTTAGCTTTCCCGAACTGTACCACTTGCAACAATTCTTATATCAAACCAGTTATAAAATTGATTCTTCATTCTTATATCTCCCCCTCAATTTTATGACTAGGAAATATAACGATGACTAATCATAATAACAACCATCATTCTTATGTACTCCCTCTCAATTTATGACTGGGATACATAACTATGATAGAACAAGATATTGATTAAATACTTCATATTCTTATGAAAACACAATTGACTAGGCACTCCTCCTCAATTTAAGACATGTTTTCATAACTATATGATCTAAATAATCAATGCTTAAACCTTTCACATTCATATATGTTTCTATATCTAAGGTAGCAAAGACCTTTCATATTCAAACAATATATCTATGTCTAAGGCATAAAATATTAACTATGTAGCCTTTCACATTCAAACATGACATTTCTACGTCTAAGGCATAATATAGTCAAAAACCTTTCATATTCAAACAATATATCTATGTCTAAGGCATAAAATATTAACTATGTAGCCTTTCACATTCAAACATGACATTTCTACGTCTAAGGCATAATATAGTCAATAACCTTTCATATTCAAATAATATATCTATGTCTAAGGCATAAAATATTAACTATGTAGCCTTTCACATTCATATATGTTTCTATATCTAAGGTAGCAAAGACCTTTCATATTCAAACAATATATCTATGTCTAAGGCATAAAATATTAACTATGTAGCCTTTCACATTCAAACATGACATTTCTATGTCTAAGGCATAAAATATTAACTATGTAGCCTTTCACATTCAAACATGACATTTCTATGTCTAAGGCATAATATAGTCAATAACCTTTCATATTCACTTAACGTCTATGACTAAGATTTTCTTAATCTTCTTCAATCACATTAAGTCTATATCTAAGGATTTATTTAACCTTCTACATTCACATTATGTCTATGTCTAAGGTTTTACTAACATAGTTGATAATCTTTTATATTAAAATAAAATTATTTCTATATCTAAGATCTTCAACTAATAATGACCTTGCTATTAACATCTTGATGTTCTTAGCATTGTCTTGAATATTTCAGTCTTTTGCTTAGAAACCCATCCTTTGGATTGACTTCTCTGCAAATATACTGAAAAACAATTTCGAGACAACAAAATATAATTGCCATACCCGAAACTTGATCTTCTAAAACTTCAGATTTGAGAAGCAAACTTCAAACTCTATGTATCGTCATAACAATCAACCAATACACCATTGCTTGTTGTAGTTCTCCCCCTCAACGATAAGTCTCTCCGAATTAAGCATATTTCGAGTCCCTGCTCGCCTTGCCTAACCGGCATGTAATAGAGAGGTAAAATTTCCAACAATCAATCCTGAACTAGTTGACTCCCATGAAAACCAGAAACTTTGAAACTTGAATCACAAACTTCAGGAACATGGAACCTATTTCAAAAGCAATTCTTTGTCTCCAAAAATGTTTCTTCTGATTATGATCAACATCTTCAGACAAAACATATAAAATACAGCTTACTGACATGTATTCCCTGCACAAGAAGCTGTTTAACAAAACACAAAAACGAGATAAAAATGATAATGTTATTCTTCATTATTTCATCACTATAATATACTATAGTAACGACTTAATCTAGAACTACATTCTTCATTTTCTTCTCCAAATTTGTTATTCTTTACTATCATAAGTCATAAACATATGACATTATCTTAGTCTAGAACTACAAATCTTCAAGAACTTGAACCGAACTATCAAAATGGCTTAATTTGGTTCAAAAGTAAGAATCTTAAGATCCCTGTCTTATCATTCTACCGATATTTATCTAAAATCTTAAGATCTCTGTCTTATTATTCTATGGATACTTATCTAAAATCTTAAGAACTCTGTCTTATTATTCTATGGATACTTATCTAGAATCTTAAGAACCCTGTCTTATTATTCTATGGATAACCTAATCTAAGGTCTTCCAACAAAATATCCTTCATTATGCAAACTTATATAGATTCCGTTTCTAAAGTCACTTGTCTTTAATTCTGTAAAAACATCTAACTGAAACCTAATCTCTTATATTTTTGCAAATGAAATTTGATAATGCAAAATCCTAAAACCATATGAAATACTCCTATGATTGCCTTATCAAACTAGTATTCATCTTGGTTAAACAATTATAAATACTCCTATGATAGCCTCATCAAACTAGTATTTATCTTTGTTCTGGATACATTTGCATGATCCATATCTTGCTTTCATGGTGAAATCTTGCTCGACAACCTACAAAAACGAATATTTGTCCGCTGTCCTGCACATCTCAACAAACACATCAAATCTTCTCAAAGTAATAACATACAATCTGAAGAAATGAATAAAAAAGCAAGATAAAATGAATATACTTAGCAATCTATTATTAACCTAGGTCACTTTAAGGTCAAATAATTCACTGCAAGCACTTTCAATCTTCGCACATAACATATCAAAATTATTTAGAATCTCTGTTCCAAATCTTTTTGATTCAAAAATCTTTTAAAGATCAAATTCAAAACTATGAACAACTCTGTGTCCATTCTAATGAAAATCTTCTTTCTAAGATATAAAATGATTCTTTTAAAGATAAAATTCAAAACTATGAACATCTCTGTGTTCATTCTTAAGAAAATCTTCTTTCTAAGAATCAATGCAAAAGCATTAACTCAATATCTGTTTATTAAAATCAACAACTCTGAGTTCTTTTCCTTAAACTCATATTCTGTTAATGTGACAAACTTTCTTTTAGCTTTTGATCACAACACTATCGCTTAACTACCCTACTCGTTTATTCAGTGTTCCATAAGAACGTAGTTGAGTCCTCTTGGAAACTAGATTCTATTCTGACTCTGTCTCTCGTGCAATAGGAACTTTTATTTAAACAATACAATACAAACAAAAGTTAAACATTTCACGAAAAACATAATACACACACGCACACATACATACACTGAACATAAACAAATAACACATATATAAGAGCTAAAGTTACTGCTGATTAGATCAGATTAGCATGTTACATAAGCCTACTAGCGAGAAATAATTCTCTTATTATTAGTTATGAACAGTGATCCAAAAACGATTACCAATATGTTTGTCCTCTTAAACACTCGGTACTTCCAGTCTCCTTTTTGGTTTGTGACACTTTCGACATACCCTGGCCAAGGACAGTCACCATGTAACCCGAGTAGCCTAATATGTCACTTAATCATATTTGCGAACTTATGTGCCCCATATTCAGATACACTCTCCCAATCGACACAAGCACTAAGATTAAGACATTTGGTGAATAAAGTGAGAAAGTCTTTAAGAATCAAGTCAGCGGTGACAGGTCGGTGATTCCTCACGCGCAAAGCAACGTAACTTGACTCACGTACGGAAATATACTCAACATTGCATAATGCCAAGTACTTGCATATTTGTGACATTATTTTTAAGCACTTATGAAAACCCGTGACTTTCGATGAGACCCGTGTAGCAAACTTTATGGACAACCTATCCCAAGTTGGAAGCTTTAGGTAGGCTAGGTATACAAAGACACCCCAAGGACTTACTTGTTCGAATCTCAAAGGCCACATTAGCTTCATATTTTCAACAAATTTATTTGATATTTGCATATCTTGTCACAAATATACATCCGAAAAAGCAATACATACACATATATGTACCCGAGACCTTCTTTATAAAGACCAAATATACATAATAACAATGCGAGATCTTTCATAAGATTTAAAGGACTTGTCTATTTTAAGAACAAGCATTCTCAGCCATATATCTGAATACGTTTCCCATAAGAACATTGTATACATTTAAGTTCAGATTATAAGGAAACTTTGGTACTTTGTGCCTATCGATACATCATATAATGGTATCACTGAACTGAGCATTTTAAAGTACAATTAAGTAGGCTTAAAAGCTAAAGTATCGTCACGTCTAATCGTCTTGATGCAGTGACCTTACTCCTTTTATTATTTCCTTTTTCTTTTCTGATTTTTCTCATTTTTATTTTGTTTTTCTGACACTATATGACACACATACATTACGACACAAACACTGACTCATTTTACATAGTTCCTTTTGAGAGACACTGTCACTAAAGATTTCTCATTCCAATCAATTGGACTAACAACTCGAAACGAGTTCGGTCGAAAGCCTTAGTGAACAGATCAGCTAAATTAAAGTCACTCGGCACTTTTTCTAGGACTATTAATTTCTTTTCAGCACAATCACGTATAAAATGAAACCTTATGTCTATGTGCTTAGTCCTACTGTGCTTAACAGGATTATTGGTAATGGATATGGTGGATTCATTATCTATCTTTATGGGAGTACAAAGAAAATTCTGACCGTAATCACGCAGTTGTTGCTGAATCCATAGAACCTGTGAACAACATCCACCAGCTACCATGTATTCTGCCTCGCAAGACGAGATCACAACAGAAGTCTGCTTCTTACATTGCCATGAAACCAATCTCCCCCCTAAGAATTGACATCCACCTGAAGTCGATTTCCTATCAAAATTGCAGCCTCCATAGTCAGCATCTGTATAAGCCACAAACTCAAAGTCTCCCCCAATTGAATACCAGAGACCTAGTACTGGTTGCCCTTTGAGGTAGCGAAGAATTCGCTTAACAGCTTTCATGTGACTTTCCCTGGGACATGACTGAAAACGAGCACACAAACAAATCGCAAACATGATATCTGGTCTTGATGTTGTAAGATACATCAATGAACCTATCATGGCCCTATAACGGGTAGGATCAACTTCTGGATCATTGAAAGAAAACATCCCAAGTTGATGGTTCTTTTGTATAGGAGTATCCATAGGTGAAGTATCTTCCATGCCAAATCGTTTCAAGATATCTTGTGCATACTTCGTCTGATGAATGAAGAATCCGTCCTTTTTCTGTTCAACTTGCAAACCTAAAAAGAAGTTCATCTCTCCCATAGCGCTCATCTCAAAAGTTCATTTCATAACCAGCTCAAATTCCTTGCACATCTTTTCGTCTGATGATCCGAAAATAATATCATCCACGTAAACTTGTACAAGTAGGAAATCCTCTCCCTTCCATTTAGTAAACAACGTACTATCGATCAATCCTCTTTCAAAACCATTCTCAAGAAGGTGCTTCGATAGTTTGTCGTACCATGCCCTCGGAGCTTGATGTAATCCATACAAAGCCTTATTCAGTCGATAGACTCTATCAGGATGATCTGGATCTTTAAACCCTGGCGGTTGAGTAACATACACTAATTCCTGGACAGTACCGTATAGGAACGCACTCTTAACGTCCAACTGATATACCTTAATGTCCTTGAAAGCAGCAAATGCTAGAAACAAATGAATAGCTTCTATCCTAGCAACCGGTGCAAACACCTCAGTGTAGTCTAACCCATCCTGTTGAGCAAAACCTTGAACAACTAGCCGAGCTTTATTACGTGTCACAATGCCTTTTTCATCAATTTGCACCTAAAAACCCATCTGGTGCCGAAAGGATACTCTCCCGGAGGAAGATCAACAAGCTCCCAGACCTGGAGTTTGTCAAATTGAAGTAGTTCCTGCTGCATTGCTTCAACCCAAGATGGATCTTTTAAAGCCATTTGAATATTATTTGGCTCTTCTTGAGATACAAAGCAGCTGAACATAAATTCATCAACTATACCGGTTTCTTTCATCTCAGCGAATAAACCAGATAGCTTATTAATTTGAGCTCTTGTCTTAACCCTTGCACTGGGTTCACCAATAATGTCCTCAACTGGATGATACTTGTTGACTCTATGCTGTATAGCTTTATCAACTTGAAGATTTACACCCAAATTTGAACCTATTTATCCGTGAGGAAGTGGAGTAACTGGTTCCAATTCTTGTGCACTTGTATCTTCAGTATCCTTTGATGAACCATTTGCATTCATGTTGCAAGAAGTTGACACAAGCTCAGTATCTTGATCTTTTCTCAATACCTCATTATTCTTTGATGCTGTAGCAGTCGCGGATTCAGAAGGAGTAGTAAACTTTGCTTCGACATTCTGATCACGTAGTAATACTACATCATCCACCTCTGAACTACCTGCACCAAAAGAAATAGGACCATTAAAAGAGGTAAACACATCATCATAATTAAACAGGATAGAAGACCCTTGATGTACAGGGTGATTAAAGCTAGAAATAACGACATTGTAACCAACATCAACTATTTTAGACTTAATATTGTACACCCTCCTATTTGGAGATCCCGGAATGTAACCAAGAAAAATTCCCTCTTCAGCCTTCTCGGCAAATTTAGGTTGGTCACGAACTTTTAAAAATGTGCATGGGACTCCAAAAGGTTCCAACCCGGTTAAATTTGGTTTTCTATTGTTTAAAAGCTCGTAAGGTGTCTTATTAAATCTTTTAACAATTAAAACCCTATTTAACACGTGACAAGCAGTGTTCACTGCTTCCCCCCAAAACATAGTAGGAAGCCTTGAATCAGCTAGCATAGTCCTGGTGGTCTCTATCAATGTCCTGTTTTTCCTCTCTGCTACTCCATTCTGTTGAGGTTCATAGGGTGCACTGAATTGATGCTCAATTCCTTTGCTCAGACAATATACTTCCATTATCTGATTCTTGAACTCTGTCCCGTTATCACTTCTGATTCTCTTCACTCTTGTGTTGTACTGATTTTCAACTCTTTCCAAGAACTCCATGAGGATTTGAGCAGTTTCATCCTTGGTCTTCAAGAAAAATACCCACGAGAATCTAGAATAATCATCAGTAACTACTAGACAGTAGTACATAAACCCTATGCTCCGAACATTTACTAGTCCAAATAAATCCATGTGAAGTAACTGAAATGGAGCGGCAATAGAATTCTGAGTCTTCGGCTTATGTGGCTTTTTAGTCTGTTTTCCTTTTAAGCACGGCACACATTTATCCTCTACCATAAATCTCTTATTTGGAACACCGAGAACCAATCCATTGCTTGTAAATGGATATAACCCATCCTTCTATGCCATAGCAGAGACTCATCTTCAGAAGCTTTGGAGAGCAAACAAACTGGCTCCACTGAATCAATTACACCTAATTCAAGTCCATAGATGTCCTTCTTTCTTGGAGCCTTTAGTAAAATCCATTCCTCTGGAATAACATATCCTGGTTTCAAGATAAGAGCTTCCCTTTCTGTAAAGTGAACAGGATTCCCTTTATCGCATATTTGAGATACGCTCATCAGATTATGCTCCAGCTGCTCAACAAAGTTCACATTATCCATTTTAATCTTCCCATTGACAACTTTTCCAATACCAGAAATACTTCTGCCCTTAGGACCAGCAAAACTAACATAAGACCCTTTAACAGGTGTAAACTCTTTTAACAGTCTCTTGTCACCAGTCATATGTCTTGAACATCCACTATCGACAAACCATAATCCTTTAGTTCTCCTTAGTGTCTCCTTATGTTCAACACCTTCAAGATGTGCCATCAAGCTCGTCTCAGCTTCGGCGACATCTTCGTTCTCAACTCTTACTGGTTCTGATGATTCAGGTTCCTCTTCTACCCTCTGATGAACACTACCATGATCAATGGCATATACCATAGGATCAAATGAATTATCTGCAAGATCATTCATTTCTTCATCAAGGTCTTGAATTATTGCCATGAATGCATGATTCTGATCATCGGTACTAGTTGAACCCCAATTATATGTACCATCAGATTGAACAACTAAGGCTCTTGAGTTGTTCGCTTCTCCTGAGCTTCGGTTCCCAGTATTAGCATACTGATGTCCAGAATTCTGACTCACTATAGAACCACTTTGATTGAAGTTCTGACGGCCGGTAGCTGAATTGTTGTCCCGTCTTGGCCTCTGACATTCTCTAGAAAAATCTCCAAAACCATCACAGTTATAACACTTCACCTTGGTCTTGTCAAACCCTACTTTTCCATTCATAACCTTCCTTCCGGTTCTATCTGTGAAACGTTGAACTCTCAATGTTAACATAGCTAATTGCCAGTTCAGATCCATTTCTTCCAAGTCATCTGGATCAACTTGCTTGTAATCCTCCCTAATCAAATCAGGATCAGTTAGTTTTCCTCCAATTAACTTTTCATGAGCAGACACAAATGAAGTGAGCATACCCAATTGTCCCTCAGCAGATCTTATGATCATCGGCATCCCTGTGTAACTCGAACTTGGAGAACTACTATTCTAAACCCCATTATGCACTATCATGGCCGATTCTGGAGAAGTTACATACATCAAGTTGCTATCAGAATCCGTTGACATCTTCATCTTGTCATCATCTCCACTATAGAAGGAAGTAATCCCTCCACTTGAAGATTTTGCAGAAGGAACGCTTGATTTGCTATGATAGAGTTCAGGACGCTGAACAAAATCACTGCTACCTGCTTCCTTCGACTTTCGTTTCATGTCTTGACCTCTCAGCTTTCAAATGATCTGATCCAAAGTCCATGTGCTAAATTCGGGATTTTGTTGGATTGAAGTGACAAACCCTTCCCACTTAACTGGAAGTGCTTCCAACAACTTCTCGATGACATCTTCTGGATCAGGTTTGTACCCAAAATATGCAAGCTAAACCAGCAGATGACTGTAATGAATCAAAATCTCATCAAGAGGTTCATCTTTGAATCTAGTAAAAACATAATACTGCTTCTTCAGCAAATCCTTCCTTCTCTTCTTGAGATCATCATCACCTTCACAATGCTCTTTGAGTGCATCCCATAAGCCTTTTGCACTATCATACATTTCAAACAAGTGCAAGAATTCCCCTTGGAGAGCCATTCGGAGTGATCCTAAAGCTTTACTTTCTGCTTCGTAATCTTTCTTCTGATCAACAGTCATTTGCTCATACTAAGCTGCTTTTCCACCACCTGAACCAGTAGTTTCTTTGTCATTTTGCACAGTGGGATGAACATAACCATTAACAATACATATCCACATCCTCACATCCATTAACCTACAATATGACTCGAATCTGCCCTTCTAACTGAAATATCTATCAAGGCTTATCAACTTGGGCGGTGAGTTGGCCTTTCCAGTTTCGTGATCCATCAAAATTAGTTGATTCAGCAAAGATTGATAATTTGCGGGTAATTGAGACGTCATTTTCTCCGAGCTAGCAAAATTCACGAACTGTTTATAAAAAAAAAAAAACGAGGTCGTGAAGAAAAACGAGGTCGCAATTAACTACTCGAGGTCGTAATTGAACTGGCGAGGTCTTAAAGAGCTCACGAGGTCGCAAACGAAACACGAGGTCGCAATTAAACTCGAGGTCGCAATTGAACTGGCGAGGTCGTAATTAACTACCCAGGTCGCAATACGAGCTGGATGAGGTAATACGAGCCCGCGAGGTCTCAACAGCTGCTGGAATCCTTAGATCTCTTGAATTCGAAACCCTAAACACCAACAATAACACCTTCGACTGCTGCAAAAACAAATCAAGGTCACAAACAAGATTTCCGGTCGTAAACTCATGAAAGAATCACGTCTAAATGACCCTAAATCAATATTGTCTATCACCAACAAGCTATAACCTTCCGGTATTTAAACCAAGAGGCTCTGATACCAATTGTAAGTCCCCTGGTACGGATTGTCAATAGCTTGATCCAGTTATCTTGAGGTGCGGAATCCCTCACAATAACTTGGTGATCAACAAAAAGCCCCTAGATCATCTACGGCCTCGCAGATCTTCTTCGGGCTAGCGGAACAACCTTTGACGACTATAACCTGCAATACCTACTTGATATTTCGACAAATGTTCAACCCTAAACTCTGTTAGGGTTCGGTTTATATAGGTAACACCCGACATGGGCTTCAGCACATCGGCCTCGTAAACCCAGCCCAGCCCGTCACTAATGCAAGGTCGCATTCTGTGATTGGCCTCGTATTTGTCCCTGCAAATACGGGGTCGTATTACCTATATGACTAACCTCGTATTTAACCCTGTAAATACGGGGTCGCATATCCTTTTGTGAATTACGAACTCGCAATTCACACTTAGCAGATTTACTATACATTCAATACTTCAACTTAATCTAGTATTCTATGCATAATACTAAGTTCATTAATGACAATCACATTACAAAGACATATAACAATATAAGCCCAAACAATCTAGACTGCTATTGACATAGACGTGCACTTACACGTTCTTTCCGCTGCGTACTCGTGATTTGTTATATGTTTATGTTCATAAATCCTAACAGTAGATGGCCCAGGCGGCTCTGATTATAATTAAGATGGAAGTTTAAAGGTATTTAAAAGTTTCTAACTGCGCCTACTCCCCTTCTATCCCGTTTTCTTCCCTTGTGGTTCCCAAGTTGGTTTCCTATTGTCTCCCGCGGAGAGTTAGAGACATAAGTTACGTAACATGGGATGGTAGGGTTGTTTGAGTAACATGTCAAATGCGTATACTTTTGGTATGGGCTGGTTCAGCTTGCGCTGAAATTACTTTTTGCCAAGAGTCAATTTATAATACACTTAATGTTATTGTCAATTATGATTATCAGATCATATCATTTCAAGTATAATCTAATTTTTTAATGGTTGATATAGGAGTTTTAAATTTTTTATGCATTAAAGTACACTTCAGGTGACTTTTGACATCATCAACCCATTTTCCCTGTTTCCCTTTAATCTTTTTTCTTTTTCTAAGTTAAAGATTAACATTAACTGAATCACGCTTTTATATGTTACTGGGTCGAATCTTTGACTGGAAATACCGTATTTCTGCCGGAATAGGATGTTCTTTATTTTTAAGTTACTTAAAATCGGTTTATATGCAGACCACGTTTGACAGTCTTTATGATGTGGGTAGCGTCAAGCTAAGTAACTCAGATGTAGGCGTTAATGAAGTTAACCCAAATGATGATAAGGACGCTGCATCAAAGTTATTATCTATCAGCAAGGAAAATAAAACACATCTCTCCAAAGATCCGATTCAAGGTATGATTTTATCTCCTACGGGTAAAATGGGTAGCGTTCTAAGACCTTATATGGAAACTGGGTAAATGCTCCAAGAGACTCGAAAGCTTAAACGGATAAATGTTCCAATAGGCTCGAAAGCTGCTTAAGGGTATTTAAAGTTTGTAAAACCTTATTAATATATGCACAAAAAAGAATCAGGTTGCTATCATATAGAACCTTTTTAATATTTTGAGAAAATTGAAAAAATGCCCTAAAATGAGCCATCATTAGGCTTAAGTACAAGAGAAAATAAAACAATTACAAACTAGGTCTACATACTATCTACTAATGACAAAATAGACCTTAAATTATACAAAATACAAACATAACTCTACACCCCCCCTCAAGATGGAGGATGGGAATGCGACATCCCCAGCTTGGACAACAACTGCTGAAACTGATTGGAGGGTAACACTTTTGTAAGTACGTCAGCAAGTTAGTTTTGTG
Organism: Erigeron breviscapus; assembly: GCA_034093135.1. NCBI lineage: Eukaryota > Viridiplantae > Streptophyta > Magnoliopsida > Asterales > Asteraceae > Erigeron > Erigeron breviscapus. Next base: position 49,358,637 of record CM067169.1, read on the forward strand.
TTGGTAAGTAACTCAGATGAATCAAACCTTCCATGACCTTATCACGTGTGAAATGACAATCAATTTCAATGTGCTTTGTACGTTCATGAAAGACAGGATTTTTGGCAATGTGCAATGCAGACTGATTATCACAATGAAGGGTGACATGTTTTAAACCAGTAACACCCAACTCTTCCAGAAGTCGAACTAGCCAAGTAAGTTCAGTAGCAGTAGCAACCATTGTGCGGTATTCAGCTTCAGAAGATGAACGTGAAATCGTAGACTGCTTCTTAGATTTCCAACTGATCGGAGATCCTCCAAACAAAATGATAACCAGTAATAGATCGACGAGAAATGGGGCAAGCAGCCCAATCTGAATCAGAATATGCATGAAGACTAAGTTGTTCATAACCATTAAGTAGAATACCTTGACCACTAGTCCCCTTTAAATATCTTAACAAATGATGAACCCCATCTAAATGAATTTGTTGAGGGTTCTGTAAGAATTGGATTAAAGTCTGAACCGCAAAGGTCAAATCAGAACGAGTATGTGTCAGGAAGTTTAGTTTCCCAATCAAAGAATGATAACCAGACTGGTCCTTAAGATAAGGACTGCAGGGATTAGAAAACTTCATGTTCTGTGGAAGTGGAGTAACTGGCTTTGCATCCAAGAACCCAGCATCTACAAGTAATTCCTGAGTAAACTTGCGTTGGGTTAAAATAATCCCATTGGCAGGATAATGAACCTCCAACCCCAAAAAATAACTTAAAAGTCCTAGATCTTTGATGGTGAATTCTTGATGTAGAAATGCTTTCAATTGAGAAACCGATTGAGGATCCGAACCAGTAACCAGAATGTCATCCACATAAACTGCCACAATGGTCATGTGACCATTAACAGTCTTGAGAAAAAGGCTATAATCATTCTTGGACTGTATGAAATCCTGAAGCTGAAGAGCATTTGAAAGTTTCTGAAACCATTGTCGACTTGCTTATTTAAGACCATAAAGTGACTTTCGAAGTCGACAAACCTTGTTTTATGGATTAGGAAGACCAAGGGGCATCTTCATATATACTTCTTCACAAAGATCCCCGTGAAGAAAAGCATTGTTGACATCCATCTGATGCACTTTCCAATGCTTAGATGCAGTAATAGCAAGGACACTGCGAACAGTAGCCATTTTTACAACTGGCGAAAACGTGTCAAAATAGTCTATGCCTTCTCGTTGATGGTTACCCTGAACAACTAGAGTTGCCTTGAATCTTTCTAAGGAACCATCAGAATTGAGCTTAACTTTATATACCCAACGATTTCCCAATGCTTTCTTACCAGGTGGAAGATCACACAACTCCCATGTTCCATTAAGTTGAAGTGCATCAATCTCTTTGTTCATAGCTGAAACCCAATCTGAATTTTTTGAAGCTTCATTGTAAGATCGTGGTTCGGTGAAGGTACTAGCATGAACGGAGAAAGCCTGGCTGGATACTGGTAAACTGGAGAAGGAAACCATATTACACCAGTGTTTTGGAGTTGTGGATTTAGGACATACAAAGTCTTTCAGGTGAGCAGGTTGGATTGGAACCCGCATTGAGCGACGAACAGGATCTAATTCAGTAGTTGTTTGGGAAATAAGAACAGAGTTTACAGGTTTAGAAGCAATTGTGGTGTCAGAATTATGTTGGGTAGACGTGTCTTGAGAAGTTATTGTGGGTTCATCATGTATAGGGTTATCATTATGATTTTGTGGCAAAGTTGAATCAGATGGTGCAGTATGAATGGTGACTTTGGGAAGAAAATTGTGAGAGGGATCATCAAGGGTCAAAGGAAAAACAATCGTATCATGATGTTTTGGCAAATAATGAAAAGGGTAATGTTGCTCATGGAAAACAACATCACGGCTATAAATGATCTCCCGAGTTTGAAGATTAAGGCATTTATAGGCCTTTTTGCCGAATGGGTATCCCAAGAATACACAAGGCACAGAACGTGATTCAAATTTGTTCCTAGCATGTTTAGGTGTTGAAACATAGCAAAAGCAACCGAAAGAACGAATGTGCTCATATGAGGGCAATTCGTTTGTTAGAAGCTCATATGGAGTCTTATTCTTTAGAATGGACAACGGAAAGCGATTAATCAAGTAAGATGCAGTAAGAATACAATCCCCCCAATATGAAATTGGGAGATTGGCTTGGAAAAAAAGAGCTCTTGCAGTTTCAAGAAGGTGCTTGTGCTTGCGCTCAACTACACCATTCTGTTGAGGTGTTGCATTACATGAGGTCTGATGTATAATTCCCTTGCTAGAGTAATAATTAGTGGCTTTAGTGTCTTTGAATTCAATGTCGTTATCAGATCTTACTATCTTGACAGTAGCATTAAATTGTGTTTCAACGTAAGCAATAAAAGCCACAAGTGTCTGGAAAGTTGTTGCTTTAGTAGCAAGCATATGTGTCCAAGTTGCGCGGGAAAAATCATCCACAATAGTTAAGAAATAGCGAAAACCATTATGTGTTGGACGAGAATAAGGTCCCCATAAATCAACATGAATCATTTCAAAAATAGCAAAAGTTTTAATAGTACTTGAAGGAAAAGAGAGTCTATGCATTCTAGCCTTAGGACAAATATCACATATTACATGAGGAGCAGAAGGATTACATTGTAAAGAACTAATACAATTAATCCTATCAAAAGGTAAATGTCCAAGACGGGAATACCAAAGCTGTGCGGAGCACTTATTTGCTGATGCGGAAAAAGAAAGAGATGGAGCGGGATTACACTTGGTTGTTTGAGCAACAAAGTAAAGGCCTTGTTGAACACTACCAAGGACTAGTGATTTCTCCATGGAAGGAACCTGGAGTACACATGAAGTAAGGGTAAAAGTAAGAGATGCATTATACTGAAGCAAGACTTTGTACACAGAAAGCAGATTGAAATGAAACGCAGGGACATGAAGGACATTTTTAAGAACAATGTCATCATTTAAACGAACAGAACCAATATGTTGAACCTTGGCCTTATGTCCATTTGGAAGCTCTATGAAACATGGTTTGAGCACAACCGTATATTCAAGAAACATGTGAAGATGGGGCGTCATATGATCAGTAGCCCCACTATCAGTGACCCATAGATTATCTAAACATGTAGAGATGAAACAAAATCGCTTACCAGCCATGAATGCGGGTGACCCACTTTGTGGGGCAAGATTGTGTTGAGAAAGCAAGGCAGTTAACTGCGCCATTTGCTCTTTGCTAAATGTGGGTCCATGCGCATTGGAAGTACCTGCAACCGTGGAACTCTCAATAACCTGCGCTGAATTAACAATCTTCTTCTCACGTAAGCTTGGGTGGGCTTTGTAACAACGTTCAAGACTGTGACCCCAAATATTGCATGTAGTGCAAAAGAACTTTGAACGTTTTCCATTTGGTGTAACGCCGAACACAACTCCCTGTGAATTAGTGGTAGTGTTGTTCCACTTAGACTGCCCGGAAGAGATTGGTTGTTTAGAACCTTTATTAGCTACCAGTGCAGTGGAGTCAACACCAATAGCAAAAGTGGAGTTGCATTCACGCTGAGATTCCTCCTGAATAACCAAACGGTAGGTTTCACTGAAGGAAGGCAAAGGACTTCTCATAAGAATGCTTCCCCGAATGGGTATATATGCATCATTTAGACCCATCAAAAACTGCATCACTTGTTCTGTAATATGTCCAAGAAGGCCTTATTTGTCCCACAAGTACAGGCGGGTATAGCAAGCAAAGACATGTACTCATCCCAAGCGGTTTTCAGCTGAGTATAGTATGTAGCAACAGAATTAGTTCCCTGAGTCAATGTAGTGATGAACTTGTGAACCTGAAACTTGCGGGGAATGTTTGATTGTGCAAACCGTTCTTTCAAATCTTTCCAAATTTCCGTTGCAGTAGCGAAATAGAGAATGCTCCTGCGAATATCTGGTTCCACTGAGTGAGGAACCCATGAGATGACTAAATTGTTACATCTATCCCATGCACTCAATAGAGGAGATCCAGCATCAGGTCGAACACACGTTCCCGTAATAAAGCCTAACTTGTTTTTTGCTCCCAAGAAAATCTCTGCAGAACGTTTCCCTTCTTTGTAATTGTCACCATTTAGTTTTTGTGTTGCTAGAGTGAAATTACCAGATGTGTCATTCTGATGAACATACAATTCATGATCAACAGTGATGGAATCGACACTTTCACCCTTTTTGTTTTTGTCTCCTTCACCTGATTTCTCTCCGATAGTCATTTATACGAAACTAACTTGAACAGAAAGGGTCTGTAGATTCAAATAAAATAAGTTCAAAGGAAATTAAGGTCAAAGAAAATTAAGATCAAAGGATTAAGTTCAAAAGAAATTAAATTCAAAGGTTGACTCCATAGGGAACAAGTTCGATGGAATTAAGTTCAATGAAATAAGATCAAAGAATTAAGTTCAATGGAATAAGATCAAAAGGTTAAGTTTGTTGGAAATAAGATCTAAGAGTCTGACTTCGATCGAATGTAGATTAAGTTTAATGGAATAAGATCAAAGGGTTAAGTTCAATGGAATGTGTAGATTAGGGTTACGTAGAAACAAAGAAAATCGAACAATTGAAGGGTAAAGAATGACGGCTATGATATAATTGCACTTTGCAATTGAAGTAATGGAATTAGAAGCACTGTCCCACTATCGGATTAAACCAAATGGATTAATACAACCGATAAAGAATTGGAATGGGTACTAATGGATTGTAATGAATTAATTAATTCAACCAATAGATGAACATGTATTAAAGGAATCAATTTTGTGATTGAACAACATGAATGGAATAGAAATTGAATTCGATGATTGAAATTGAAATGAAGAAGAATTAGAAATCTGGCTCTGATGCCATGAGAAAATTGAAAAAATACCTGAGAGAATTTAGAGAATGATTATTTCATTAACCCTAAAATGAGCCATCATTAGGCTTAAGTACAAGAGAAAATAAAACAATTACAAACTAGGTCTACATACTATCTACTAATGACAAAATAGACCTTAAATTATACAAAATACAAACATAACTCTACATATTTGCATAAACCGAATAACTCTATCCTTATAATGGGTAGTCGTTAATAGTAACATCCACATGTAATAAATCTCTAGTTATTATTATCGTAATTGACACATTTGTTATCAATTTAAAGTATATTCAATGTGTATTCTCGGCGTGTTTAAACCTTATCTATCTACTGATTCTTTATTGTATTCTCGACCAGAGGTCATGAACAAAGAAGTTTACACGTTGGATGAACATAAAGTGGAAGCTTCGCAAAGAAGTCAGAGTTATCAGAGATGAATGAACAGGTGAAGAAAGATTCTGGTAGGAACGAACGGTCATCTAAAGGTCTTGGTTCAGCAATGACATGGCTTAGATCAAACAAGTACATTTGAAGTTGATACAACCTGCTTTTTTTCTTCTTTTTGAATGTCATTTAAAATTTTATTAAATAATGCTAGTAAGAATCTAGCAAGTACAAGATACACACGAATCGATGCAACCTGTTTTATATCTATATTTTTGATACAACGAGTTTGATCTGATTTTACTGCACTTTGTAGCATTAGAAGTTTATATATACCTTTCGTTTTAGGAATTGTATGAGTCGAAAGACCATATTGTTGCAAATTTAACTCGTTGCAACGTAATCAAGGTTTAAGCTAATCTAATCTTATCGGTGTATTGTGTTATTGTTCCCCTCATTTGAAACTTAACACATTAAAACAATGTCGAAAGTATCATCACTAATTTATGTCAAACCAAGCGAAATACAGCTAGATTTTGTTCATTCACCATTTTACTTAAAAATACATATTGAAAATGATTTTTGTTTTATTTTGGTTTCGTAGAAGCATAATTTACATGTACACTCGTAAAAAGACTCCCAACAAAGTAAACAATTTTCTAATTGATTTATGATTTATTACTTTTTTAGCCTTAAGTCTCATGTAAATTAAATGTAATTATCTAATTTATTTATTTTATATTGAAACAATTATATATCAAATTTCAAAAATAGTATCACCGTCTCTTTTTGTCTTAATATTATCAATCAGCCTTGGTTTATTAAATAAAAGACAATTGTTATGACATCATCATTTTATAAAAATAGTTTATTTGTCATCTCCAAATTCTTTTTAAAGTTTAATTTTTGAGTTAATTTCATTACATGCCCCTGAGGTATGTCATCTCCAAAAATAGTTCACGTCTCCGTTAACCCTCTCATGTGCATTGCACATGAGGGTATTTTCGTCTTTTTACCTCTTATCTTCTTCCCCAAAAGATATATACATCTGGATCTAAATCCAAACAACCAACTAAATACTCATTTTATATCTGTATATATCTATATCTAAATCCAAACAAAAAATACAACCCATTTTACTTCAAAACAAAAACCAAACACATAATCCCAACAAATTATACACACATACTTAGAAATATATATGATAGTATGCTCCACAAAATTACATAATATGATGGTATGCTCCAAAATTCAATCAGGAAGATTTTGTTGAGAATTTTGGGTTTTTATCAAAGCAATATTATCCTTATAATATTAAAACGCAGCGGAAAAATTGAACCTTTCAATATGTGTATATAGTTAAAAACCAAAGTTTAACTTTTAAAAGAAAACCCAAACAAAAAGGATCCATGTATATGAATGACATACATACAAAACAACAACCATAGGGTGTTTAGAAGACTACCTTCTTCCAAGCTAATAAAAGGTAGAAATGAAGAATATGATGTTCTTCAAAAGGCAAGTCTTCAAACTAGAAGAACCTCAAGCTTGTATACCCCAAGCTTCCAACAAACACCCCAAAATATGCTAGGATATAACCTTGTAAACACTTCCTTTCTTTTTCTCTTTGGGCCGAAAATATGAGAAGAAAAAGAAAAGAGAATTGCTAGTTGAGAATGAGAGAAAAAATGAAAGTCTTACAATTGCATGTAAGTTTTGTCAAAAACAATGTGTTGTGTGTTGTAAGCCATACAAGACTACAAGTGTTATAAGTAGAAGAAAACACTTCAATTGCACATGGGGGGGGCGGCCTCACATGAGGATTTTACAAACATTTTGTGGCAAATTTTATAAACCCATTTACTTGTACATTTTATAGATAAAATGCAACATAACTTGTTACATATCTTATGTAACATATTACATATTACACACAACACACAAAAGTGTTTATTTTGCCAAATAAACATATTCACATTTCTCTCAAAATAAATCATCCATATAATTTATTTATATATCTCAAGTGCAATTATTTAGAAACTCACTTTCTAAATACTTCAAGTATTGATATTTATTTAAAGATCATATCATATAAATAAATATCATAGGTGTTTGTCTAGCTTGTTATTGGGTATGACCCGACTTGGATCATCACGTACTAGCCACGTCAATTTAATATGTGTCTTGGGCAGACGGATTCCTACAATCTCCCACTTGCACAAGATTCATAGAAGATTGACGCAAGCAGCAAATACCGCCTAACAACGGTTTGCTACCCCTAATACGTATGACGAAGTGCCATTCAATAACATCATCCCCTTCAAGTCCCTTACTTGAATGATTTAGGTGAATCGATCATTTATCCTTTTGTCACAGATGTCATGTTAAATCCTAGAGACACAGAGTGATCATTCTCTATTGATTTAACTTTGTAGCAGGCCTTAGACATCTTACTCCCAACGAATAAGAGGGACAAATTCCATCTCGACTACATACGTCCTTCACAATCACCTTATATCATACCTGAGCTTAGTCTTATGTACTGCCATGTTTCAGAACAGCGAAGAACTAAGTCAAAGTATAATATTCAGTGAATATCAAGACCCAATATGTATCTCAGGTCTGAGGATACAATGATATTCGCCTTTTAACTCAAGATTACTTATGATCAATCACAGAGATTCCATGTAGTAATGCTTGAGAGCAGGTCAGTCCAATATTTGTATCCCACAAATATCTATGAACCTTGGTAGCAACACTTTGCTCTATATTCAAAACCTTTTGAATATCTACCAATCCAAGTTCATAATAATCTTACATTCATATTTGTTCCCACAAATATGATCGACTACAGATATTTAGAATAATTAACTTATTCATGGATTTAAACATGCAAAAATTGGAACATAACACAATTTAAAGTAGAATATCAATATTCATATAAAGTGTTAATAAATACAAGTGTTCCGATATCCAAATACATAAAATAGATCAAATCCAATCACTAGAATATCGAAGTCCCATGGCACAAGTATGACTCTCATGCTTGGGCCTTTCAAGGAGCTTCGTGAGTGGATCCGCAACATTTTGATCAGTGTGAACTTTGCAAATACATATCTTTCCTTTTTCAACTTCATCCCTTATGTAGTTGAATCTCCGCTCAATGTGCCTAGTCTTTTGATGTGCACGAGGTTCCTTGATTTGAGCAATCGCGCCCTCGTTATCACAAAGAATTTCTAGTGGTTCTTGAATGGAAGGAACAACCCCTAGATCGGTAATGAATTTCTTCAACCATGCAGCTTCTTGTGCTGCCAAAGAAGCGGCGATGTATTCCGATTCTGTAGTGGAAAATGCAACCACATCTTGCTTTGAGCTTTTCCAAGAAACAGCTCCTCCATTTAGAATGAAGATATACCCCGATTGTGATCGAGAATCATCTCGATCAGTTTGGAAACTCGCATCCGTGTAACCCTTTACAACGAGCTCCTCCTCACCAGATCCATATATTAAAACCATATCTTTAGTGTTTCTAAGATATTTCAATATATATTTGACAGCCATCCAATAACTATCTCCTGGATTTTGCTGGTATCTACTTGTCATGCTTAAAGCGCATGACACGTCCGGTCTCGTGCATATCATAGCATACATGATGGATCCTATAGCAGATGCATATGGGATTCCACTCATTCTCTCTTGCTCAGCTTTTGAGCTAGGAGATTGAGAAGTGCTCAATATAGTTCCTCTCTGAATAGGCACCAAACCTTTCTTGGAGTTTTCCATCTTGAACCTTTTCAAGATTTTGTCTATGTATGCATTTTGATTCAAACCTATTAAGCGCCTTGATCTATCCCTATAGATCCTTATTCCCAAAATATAGGCGGCTTCACCAAGATCCTTAATGGAAAAGCACCTTCCAAGCCAGGCTTTTACACCTTCCAAGGTTGGAATGTCATTTCCAAATAGTAGAATGTCATCGACATATAATACTAGAAAAGTAATGATGCTCCCACTAGCCTTCTTATACACACAATCTTCATCAGCGTTTTTGATGAAGCCAAATTTCTTGACTTCTTCATCAAAACGACGATTCCAACTTCTTGATGCTTGTTTCAATCCATAGATTGATTTCTTTAACTTGCATACTTTATTAGGATGTGTAGGATCGACAAAACCTTCAGGCTGATCCATATAGACATCTTCCTCAAGATATCCATTTAGAAAAGCAGTTTTGACATCCATTTGCCATATCTCATAGTCATAATGTGCGGCTATGGCAAATAATATCCTAATAGACTTTAGCATTGCCACAGGCGAAAAAGTTTCATCATAATCGCCCCCTCGAGTTTGAGTGAAACCTTTTGCTACAAGTCTAGCTTTATAAGTACTCAAGTTTCCATGCATATCGTGTTTCAATTTGAACACCCACTTACTTCCAACTACTTTGGAATTAGGAGGTTCAACAACCAATTCCCAAACTTGGTTGTCATACATGGATTGCATCTCAGCGTTCATGGCCTCTAGCCATTTTTTCCGAATCTGATTTGGATATTGCATCATGGTATTGGTTGGTTCATCAGAAACCACCATATAGCATTCATCCATGAGAAATCCATATCTCTCAGGTGGATAAGTAGCTCTACCAGATCTACGAACATTTTGTGTGGCTTGATCAACTCTTTGATCATCTTCAACATCCTTTTGTTGAATACTAGTGTCAACCAAGCGTGTATCTGTTTGTGGTTCTTGATCTTCTTCAAGTTCCACTGTTCTGGAACTAGCCCTTCCATAAGGAATTTAGTTTCCAAGAACTCAGCCTTTCGAGCAACAAATACATTTTGCTCATTAGGATTGTAGAAATAATATCCTAAATCATCTTTAGGATATCCTACAAAAATACATTTAGTGGATCGGGGCTCTAATTTGCTTGAGGCATCATGTCTTACATAAGCCTCACAACCCCATACTTTTAAATATGACAAAGATGGAACTCTTCCATGCCATATTTCAAAAGGTGTTTTCTCCACTTTCTTGGTGGGAGCCATATTTAAAATTCGGGCAGCAGAGATTATGGCATAACCCCAAAATGATAGAGGTAGCGAGCTTTTGCTCATCATGGAACGAACCATATCTAATAGAGTTCGATTCCTCCTTTCAGACACACCATTATGTTGTGGTGTTCCAGGTGGAGTTATTTGTGAGATAATCCCACAACTTCTAAGATGATCTTGAAAAGCATCACTTAGGTATTCACCTCCTCTATCAGAACGAAGAATTTTTATTGACTTGCTGAGTTGGTTTTCTACTTCATTCTTGAAAGTTTTGAACATTTCAAAAGCTTCATACTTGTGTTTTAATAAGTATACATAACCGTAACGACTATAGTCATCGGTGAATGTAATGAAGTATCTTTCACCATTCCTAGTCATTGGCTTAAAAGGACCACATACATCCGAATGTATGATACCTAATAAATCTTTCGCCCTTTCATTAGTGCCATTGAAAGGTGCTTTAGTCATCTTGCCTTGTAAACAAGATTCACATATATCAAATGAATCATTTGATTTTGTTTTCAAAAGACCATTCTTTTGAAGTGTTAGTATGCGATTCTTATTTATATGGCCAAGACGACAATGCCAAATATAGGTTTCACTTAAATCTAATTTAAGTTTCTTGGTGGTAGCTTGGTACATTGAGTTATCATATGTTGTGTTTTCATGAACCAATTCATAAATACCATTTAAAGGCATGGCTTTAAAATAAAATACATCATTCATAGAAACATGGATATCATTGTTAACAAAATTAAAATCATATCCAACATGTCTTAAACGGGAAACAGAAATAATACTCCTAGTCAAACTAGGTGCATACAAAACATTGTTCAATACAATTTCCAAACCACTTGGAAGTTTCAAAAGATAGTCTCCTTGAGCTTCAACTTGTACTTTCGCACCATTGCCCATAAAGAGACTAATGTCCCCTTTCTTGATGTGCTTCTTTCTTATGAACCCCTGTAACATATTACAAATATGAGTTCCACATCCGGTATCCAATACCCATATGTAAGAAAAAATATTATTAAGCTCAATATATATCATAAATATTGTACCTGAGGTATGCCCCGCATCCCTCTTAGCTTTCAACTCTTTGAGATAGGTTGGACAATTACGTTTCCAATGTCCTACCTCCCCACACTCAAAGCATGGGTCATTGACAGCAACCTTTTGCTTCTTCGTTTTTGGAGTATCCATTTTTCCCTTTCCTTTGATGTTTCCTTTTGAAGTTCCTTCCTTAGCAACATTTGCCTTTGGTCCGGGGTTGGGCCTTTTCTTTCCGCCTTCATTGATCATGAGAACGGGTTGAACTTTTCTTCCCATGCTAGCCTCGGCCGTTTTGAGCATCCCATGGAGCTCGGAAACGGTCTTGTCCCATCCGTTCATGTTATAATTTAACACAAAAGTTTCAAATCTCTTAGATAAGGAGTTGAGGATCAAATCCGTAGCCAACTCGGTTGAAACGGGACAATTTAGTCTTTCGAGGTGATCAATGTAACTTTTCATTTTAAGAACATAAGTTGAGACGGATTGTGAATCATCCATGCGACATGCATGAAGCGCTCGAACCGTTTCGAAGCGCTCTAACCCTTGCCTTTTGTTGGAACATTTCCTTGAGTTGGGTAATCATGTCGTATGCCCCATGTGCTCGAACTCCTTTTGGAGTTCGGGAGTCATACTCGCTAGCATTATGGCAACTAACTTGCACGGAGTCCTCAGTATATTTAACCCAATCATTAAAGGCTTCAACATCTCCCTCTTCGGGCTCATCGGGAATAGAATCGTCTAACACATAGGATTTCTTTTCATGCTTGAGAACAATTCTCAAGTTACGAAACCAATCCACAAAGTTGTTTTGGTTAGACGATCCTTTTCAAGGATGGATCTTAGTGAAAAATTATGGACGTTTTGGTGGGGTTAATTGCATTGTTAGCGGCCATCTACAAATTAACAAAGTCCTTTATTAGTATTTTTCGATATCAAATATAAATTTTAATTGTTAATACCCTTTTATTTCTTATGGACAATTAATAATTAAAATCTAGAATCCAACGTTACATTTAAATGATGGTTAGGTGACCTTTATCCATGATCTAAATTAACAAGGTAGTCAACGTTTGACAATTGCAACACTTTACAATTTCTAGTGGTATGGGACCGGTTTAATATCTTATATTAAGTTGGCATGTTTAATCCCATCAACGCCTTTGGTTACCATGCTTCGGTGACCCTAATCACATGGCTTCCAAATCAAGTTGTCCTACTTACACACACATGTAAATTTATATATACAAGTGGTTAGGTGACCTTTATCCCATAAGTACAATAAATTTACCTTAACTTATAAGTTCCCTCAAGGTAGTTAGGTGACCTTTATCCTACAAAGAGTTCCAAATAATTAAGTGTTGTATAAAAGATGGCGTTTTAACTTGTTTTTAAAAGGGTCGTTTGAGTTTTTATATTCTAGTCAAAAACTATGGACCATAATGAATTTTGAAATCCATATTTCAAGGTTCTTTATAAAATCCATTTTTATAATTATAACCATTAACTTTTTAATAAAACCCATTTTAATTTGCCAAGTTAATGTCAATTTTAGAACCAAATTTTAATTTTTATGTATGTCATTAAGTTGTAAGTTTTGAGCATCCACATGACAAAATAACAAACAACCACACAAACATAATAAGTGCACAACATTAGCCAACTAATTTGACCACACTTGTTAGCCGAAACAAGTGTGTCAAAAGGTCTCAACCTAAGGGACAAAGTGACACAAAATTTGTGTCGGTGAACTCCCACTTGATCTTGCATCCAAATGCTTCAAGTAACCTTTTGTGATGTGTTTTGAACACCTTTCTTCATCCTTTCATTAGGCTTCCAACTTCAGCCCCCAAACCTTTTGATGCTTTCTTGGAGATTACATTTACAAGAAAAAATGCAAACTAATCTACTTATTACATACCAAATGAAATAAATAAATTACATAACCAAATGAATGAAGAAAATCCTATTTAACTATTACAACCATTTAATAATTAAATAAAATACAAACACATCCACACATCACAAACAATCACAAGGTCTCTTGGCTAAGTTGTGACACTAAAATACACAAGAAAAAAGAACCCTCTTTTTTGTGTATTAATTTCGGCCATAACAAAAAATGGCCAAAACATTGGATTTTGTCCAAACAAAATATCAACTTTTGATGTATGTATCCATATAACCGGCTCTGATACCATTGTTGAGAATTTTGGGTTTTTATCAAAGTAATATTATCCTTATAATATTAAAACGCAGCGGAAAAAATTGAACCTTTCAATATGTGTATATAGTTAAAAACCAAAGTTTAACTTTTAAAAGAAAACCCAAACAAAAAGGATCCATGTATATGAATGACATACATACAAAACAACAACCATAGGGTGTTTAGAAGACTACCTTCTTCCAAGCTAATAAAAGGTAGAAATGAAGAATATGATGTTCTTCAAAAGGCAAGTCTTCAAACTAGAAGAACCTCAAGCTTGTATACCCCAAGCTTCCAACAAACACCCCAAAATATGCTAGGATATAACCTTGTAAACACTTCCTTTCCTTTTCTCTTTGGGCCGAAAATATGAGAAGAAAAAGAAAAGAGAATTGCTAGTTGAGAATGAGAGAAAAAATGAAAGTCTTACAATTGCATGTAAGTTTTGTCAAAAACAATGTGTTGTGTGTTGTAAGCCATACAAGACTACAAGTGTTATAAGTAGAAGAAAACAACTTCAACTTGCACATGGGGGGGGGGGGGGGGGGGGGGGGGGGGGGGGGGGGGGGGGGGGGGGGGGGGGGGGGGGGGGGGGGGGGGGGGGGGGGGGGGGGGGGGGGGGGGGGGGGGGGGGGGGGGGGGGGGGGGGGGGGGGGGGGGGGGGGGGGGGGGGGGGGGGGGGGGGGGGGGGGGGGGGGGGGGGGGGGGGGGGGGGGGGGGGGGGGGGGGGGGGGGGGGGGGGGGGGGGGGGGGGGGGGGGGGGGGGGGGGGGGGGGGGGGGGGGGGGGGGGGGGGGGGGGGGGGGGGGGGGGGGGGGGGGGGGGGGGGGGGGGGGGGGGGGGGGGGGGGGGGGGGGGGGGGGGGGGGGGGGGGGGGGGGGGGGGGGGGGGGGGGGGGGGGGGGGGGGGGGGGGGGGGGGGGGGGGGGGGGGGGGGGGGGGGGGGGGGGGGGGGGGGGGGGGGGGGGGGGGGGGGGGGGGGGGGGGGGGGGGGGGGGGGGGGGGGGGGGGGGGGGGGGGGGGGGGGGGGGGGGGGGGGGGGGGGGGGGGGGGGGGGGGGGGGGGGGGGGGGGGGGGGGGGGGGGGGGGGGGGGGGGGGGGGGGGGGGGGGGGGGGGGGGGGGGGGGGGGGGGGGGGGGGGGGGGGGGGGGGGGGGGGGGGGGGGGGGGGGGGGGGGGGGGGGGGGGGGGGGGGGGGGGGGGGGGGGGGGGGGGGGGGGGGGGGGGGGGGGGGGGGGGGGGGGGGGGGGGGGGGGGGGGGGGGGGGGGGGGGGGGGGGGGGGGGGGGGGGGGGGGGGGGGGGGGGGGGGGGGGGGGGGGGGGGGGGGGGGGGGGGGGGGGGGGGGGGGGGGGGGGGGGGGGGGGGGGGGGGGGGGGGGGGGGGGGGGGGGGGGGGGGGGGGGGGGGGGGGGGGGGGGGGGGGGGGGGGGGGGGGGGGGGGGGGGGGGGGGGGGGGGGGGGGGGGGGGGGGGGGGGGGGGGGGGGGGGGGGGGGGGGGGGGGGGGGGGGGGGGGGGGGGGGGGGGGGGGGGGGGGGGGGGGGGGGGGGGGGGGGGGGGGGGGGGGGGGGGGGGGGGGGGGGGGGGGGGGGGGCTGTACATTTTATAGATAAAATGCAACATAACTTGTTACATATCTTATGTAACATATTACATATTACACACAACACACAAAAGTGTTTATTTTGCCAAATAAACATATTCACATTTCTCTCAAAATAAATCATCCATATAATTTATTTATATATCTCAAGTGCAATTATTTAGAAACTCACTTTCTAAATATTTCAAGTATTGATATTTATTTAAAGATCATATCATATAAATAAATATCATAGGTGTTTGTCTAGCTTGTTATTGGGTATGACCCGACTTGGATCATCACGTACTAGCCACGTCAATTTAATATGTGTCTTGGGCAGACGGATTCCTACAGATTTGACATTTTCTCAACTAAAATCTTGTTGACAAATCTCTTCAAGTTTCATTAATGGTCACGAGTTAACATCAGAAAATGAATAGTATGCACACATAAATATATACATATCTCGATGGTGATGGCGAGGTGGGTTTCTCAACGGTGACTGTTCATCGGACGAGTGGCGGCCAGGTGGGTTTTCAATTAGGGTTTCGGTATGAACAGCTCTAGATTCGATCGATTGAGTGTCAGATTTCAAGACAGAAGCAACACCAACAAAAATCGGTCCCTCCCCAGCCCTATTCTGATCGGAATTCACCACAAAAGTGGCCGAAAGTGGTGGTGATTGTACAACAGCGGCGACATCATCTTGTCCAGTGATTGATCCATATGGACAAATCATTCCGACTAACGGGTTGTGTAACATTCGTGATTTTTGACTCGTATTAAACGTGACTAAACGTGATTAAATGTAATTTGACTTCACAATTTAGTGAAATTTTATTTAAATCGACCCGTTGACTTGACGTGTGCTAATTTAATTTATTCTTGGATAATGAAATGACTTAAACGCTATTTGACGATTTTATGACGTGTATTATACTAGTCGAGATTTTATTACGGTATTAAGTCGGTGTATGACGTAACGTGACGTTTAAATCAACTAGAAATGTAATCGGGTAATCCATGGGTCGACCCATGACCCATGAACCACCATACTTGACCCAACCTTATCCCAAACCACCCACCCAATCTCTTACACTCTCCTCACCCAAACACACACTCTTATCTCTCTTTCTCTCTCTCAAGTAAATGCAAGATTCACAAATTCTTGCAAACCTCTCTCTCTCATTAAATCCTCATCATTCAATGTTGTTGAACTAAATTTTATACAAGAAATATCATCATTAACATCTTCTAAGTATCATATCACAAATTCGGGTTCCTTAATGCAAGAATTCATAATAAACGGGTCAAATTCGGGTTTAAAGCTTTGGTGAAAGATTTTGGTAAGCAAACTTGTCTCAATATCATCATTCTATGTTTTTATCTCAATTCGAATTAGAGCCGTTTAATTAGGGTTTATTTGTCAATGGTCAACTTTGACTTAAAAGTCAACCTGTTCTTCCCTTTGTTTCTGCCCAGAATTTCGCCTGAACCACCACCAGCGTAAGATACGCCCTTATGGGCGTAGGTTACGCCATTTTGGATCTTCAAATTTGACCTTACGCTGCTTTTTGTCTGTTTACGCCAAGATTGTATGTTCGAAACACCAAAAACGGGTTATACAAGCCACCGTATCATACGGTGACTTCTACCGTACCATACGCTCAGCAGGACATAACCATCGTACCCTACGCCCCTGTATGCCGTAGCTTACGCCCCTACCTTTTCTGCCGGCCGTAAAGTACGCCTCCACCACCGTAAATTACGGTGGTGTATTTTTCTTTGGTTTTTCAGTTTTCTTGGAGTTCAAGGTTTTAATACAAAACTCCTTCCAAGCTTTCACGTAAGCCTTCCTTTGTCTTCTCTGGAGTTAGTACAGAGTTTGAATCCTTGTGCAAGTCTATGAAACCCTAAACTGGTTGTAGTTTGGGCAGGGAGAAAAGTCATAAAACATGGCGAGTAATCTTTATATTATATATATATGTAACTACCATATATATATATATATATATATATATATATATATATATATATATATATATATATATATATATATATATATATATATATATATATATATATATATATATATATATATATATATATATATATATATATATATATATATATATATATATATATATATATATATATATATATATATATATATATATATATATATATATATATATATATATATATATATATATATATATATATATATATATATATATATATATATATATATATATATATATATATATATATATATATATATATATATATATATATATATATATATATATATATATATATATATATATATATATATATATATATATATATATATATATATATATATATATATATATATATATATATATATATATATATATATATATATATATATATATATATATATATATATATATATATATATATATATATATATATATATATATATATATATATATATATATATATATATATATATATATATATATATATATATATATATATATATATATATATATATATATATATATATATATATATATATATATATATATATATATATATATATATATATATATATATATATATATATATATATATATATATATATATATATATATATATATATATATATATATATATATATATATATATATATATATATATATATATATATATATATATATATATATATATATATATATATATATATATATATATATATATATATATATATATATATATATATATATATATATATATATATATATATATATATATATATATATATATATATATATATATATATATATATATATATATATATATATATATATATATATATATATATATATATATATATATATATATATATATATATATATATATATATATATATATATATATATATATATATATATATATATATATATATATATATATATATATATATATATATATATATATATATATATATATATATATATATATATATATATATATATATATATATATATATATATATATATATATATATATATATATATATATATATATATATATATATATATATATATATATATATATATATATATATATATATATATATATATATATATATATATATATATATATATATATATATATATATATATATATATATATATATATATATATATATATATATATATATATATATATATATATATATATATATATATATATATATATATATATATATATATATATATATATATATATATATATATATATATATATATATATATATATATATATATATATATATATATATATATATATATATATATATATATATATATATATATATATATATATATATATATATATATATATATATATATATATATATATATATATATATATATATATATATATATATATATATATATATATATATATATATATATATATATATATATATATATATATATATATATATATATATATATATATATATATATATATATATATATATATATATATATATATATATATATATATATATATATATATATATATATATATATATATATATATATATATATATATATATATATATATATATATATATATATATATATATATATATATATATATATATATATATATATATATATATATATATATATATATATATATATATATATATATATATATATATATATATATATATATATATATATATATATATATATATATATATATATATATATATATATATATATATATATATATATATATATATATATATATATATATATATATATATATATATATATATATATATATATATATATATATATATATATATATATATATATATATATATATATATATATATATATATATATATATATATATATATATATATATATATATATATATATATATATATATATATATATATATATATATATATATATATATATATATATATATATATATATATATATATATATATATATATATATATATATATATATATATATATATATATATATATATATATATATATATATATATATATATATATATATATATATATATATATATATATATATATATATATATATATATATATATATATATATATATATATATATATATATATATATATATATATATATATATATATATATATATATATATATATATATATATATATATATATATATATATATATATATATATATATATATATATATATATATGGTTATGGATTGTTGAATCCACGCTATGGGTATCTTTATACTCACGTTATGGGTTGTTGAGCCCACGTTATTGAACGTTATTAATCGTTATATGAATCATTGTTGTTGAACGTTGATTGTATTGATTTGTGATAACGTGAAACCTTTTAGGGTTTCCTTGGACGTGATTAGGTATTCTAATCCTCGTATATCGTTAACGGTTGTTATCCAGACACTTGTTTCCTTATTACTTGTCCCTACGAACTCACCAACTTTATGTTGACCCGTTTTAGTACACTTTTCAGGTGAACAGGTTAGCTCAAAGACGTATTGGATGATTGTTTGCTTGATCATGCTAGTCTTGGACTTGGACCTCTTGGATCTGTGATTCATTTCCCGATTAGGGGTTATGCTTATGTGTGATCCGGATACTTGCATTATCGAATGGTTCGTATGGATTACTTGATCCTTTTTATGCATTTAGATTTACTCTACATAATTTCCATGTCGTGATGTGCTTAGTATGTAACCCTCATGATTTCGCCTTGTTGGGGTGTTACAGAATGGTATCAGAGCCGTGGTTGTAGAGAATTAGGTGGATTGACCTAGCCTATAGCCATTGCACCCACATCTTCCCTCCTCCCTCCTCCGAATTAGGTGGATTGACCTAGCCTATAGCCATCGCACCCACATTTCATATTGGCATGCATGATAGGGAAATTTTGTGTGCAACGTGAATTGTATGTCGCATAAAACTTGTTTAAAAACGGAGTTCGTAGGTTTCATATGACTTGTGACTTGATTGATTATGTGATGACTAGATTGGCATATGTGGTTGTGTCAGGATATCACCGTGACTTGTCGAATTGACGTTGACGTATGTTCTTGGAGTTACTTAGAATTATTAACCCTAGCAAAGTGAAATGATGGCATTAATGGAGTATGACACTCGGTAACCCTAGAGGCGCCTGATCAACAAATTTATGGTTACCCTATGTCATATAAAGTTAATGGCCTCGTGGATTGCGCATTGTGGATAAAGTATAGTAGCTAACCCGGTATGTTTGATGAGTGTTGGTTAGGTGGAGGGTTAGCCGCTGGTATACCATGTATACATACCCGAACAATACTTAGAGAACATAACGGAACCGAATCCCGGCGTCCATTCAATATATTAACGGTGTGGAGGGTTAGCCGCTGGTACACCCTGTATACATACACCTTTAATGTATTGAATGTTGAAGTTAAGATTCGGACTATGCTTTACCCGCCTTGTTAGTGACTTGACCCCCTTTATATACTTGTATGCAATGGTTTGAAATCGTGGAATTGATTTAGAATCGAATGAAAACAATGATACTTTGCCTCGTTATATTTGAACTTGAATGTTGATTTGAATATTCGGTTGTGGTTGAATTGGAATTGTGTGATTAGTTAGAATGCGAATAAGATGTTGATAACATAGTTTATTGCCATGATAATATCCCCGTAGAGATACATGTCCTTATAATGACTTAGAATAGTCTAATTTTGAATTGTTTATTATGTGGCGGTTAATTGCGAATGTTCGTGTGAATTGTGAGGATTAACTTGGAAATACAACACGCGTGTTCGAGGAAAGATGGATAGACCATGGAGAGCTAACATGAATTATAGGCGCCAAGACGAGTAAGAGAAATCGGTTGATCGAGGAAATCAAAGAAGTAGAGGTGGTCGTGGAAGCCGTGGTAATCGTGAAAGACGTAAGAAAATCGAGTGGGTTAAACATCAAAAGGTGTACCATCAATCGTCGTGTCTTCCTTTGAATGCCTTTCCGATCAATGCTCGAAATCCCCCGACGGCCCGAGGTACTTGTTATGAGTGTGGTAGTCATGATCACCACCGAAATAAGTGCCCCATTCTTATCGGCCAACAACAACAAGCTCCACAACAACTTACTCCCCATGAAAGAACTTTTACAATGATTGCGGCCGAGACACGTGTTGATCCTAAACGTCGTTGCAAATACTTTTCTTCTCAACAATCAATATGCCACCGTATTATTTGACTCTGGTGCCGATTTTTGCCTTGTTACCAATGATTTCATGCCTTTGATTAATACTAGTCTTCTTCCGTTGTCGTATTACTTCGAACTTGAAATGGTAAATGGCGAGTTAACCAAAATTGACCAAATTGTTCGTGAATGTACTTTAGAGTTAAGTGACCATCCGTTTCTCAAAAATCTAGTTCCTTTCGATATCGGTAGCTTTGATGTGATTCTAGGTGTGGTTTAGATGTCGGCAATGAATGCGGTCATAGATTGTAGTAGTCGGGTAGCAAGAATTCTGTTAGAAGACGATGAAGAGTTAGTGGTTCAAGGCGAGACGACCGAGCCGCGGGAAGGAAAAGTATATAATGTCAATGTCACATAAGTCGAATTAAAAGCCGTGCCCGTGGTTAATGGATTCATGGACGTATTTCCGGATGACCTACCGGGATTGCCCCCATCTCGTCAACTTGATTTCCGAATTGATCTTATTCCTAACGCTTCTTTCGTGGCCAAGACACCCTATCGCTTGGCCATAACCGAAATGCAAGAGTTGGTTGCCCAACTCAAAGAACTTCAAGAAAAGGGTTTTATCCGCCCTAGTCATTCATCGTGGGGTGCACCGGCCTTATTTGTCAAAAAGAAAGACGGTTCCTTCCGTACGCGTAGCGATTATAGAGAACTAAATGGACTCACGTTGAAGAATCGTTATCCCCTTTCAAGAATTGACGACTTAACTGATCAGCTTCAATGTGCTCGTTACCTTTCCAAGATCGATTTTTGGTCGGTTTACTACCATTTGCGTGTCTGTGAAGATGATATTCCCAAGACGGCCTTTCGAACCCGTCATGGACACCTTGAATTTACGGTTATGCCTTTTGGGTTGACCAATGCACCGGCGGTGTTCATGGGCTTGATGAACTGGTTGTGTCGGCCCTACGTGGATAAGTTTGTCATTGCCTTCATTAATGACATTCCTATCTATTCCAAGGCGAAAGAAGATCATGCGGAACACTTGACGAAAGCCTTAGAGTTGCTTCGGAAAGAGAAACTTTATGCTAAATTCTCCAAATGTGAATGTTGGCTCGAAGAGGTCCACTTTCTTGGTCATGTAGTGAGCAAGGAAGGAATTCATGTGGATCCATGTAAGATTGAAGTGGGTGTTTTTGTGTTGCTTAAGGTGTCCCCATGGAAAGGCGTAGTCTGATTTATAAAACGTGGTAATCTGGAGGCCAATGTATATCGGTCCATTTAAAATCCTTGAACGTATTGGTCCGGTGATGTATCGTTTGGAGCTCCCTCAAGACTTGAGTGGAGTTCATAATGTTTTTCATGTTTGTAATCTCCGGAAGTGTTTGGCCAATCCAGCACTTCACGTGCCTCCTGAAGAAATTCGTGTCGATAAAACATTAAAATTCGTGTCGCTAAAACATTAAAATTCTTGTCGATAAAACATTAAAATTCGTGTCGGTAAAATGTTAAAATTCGTGTCGATAAAACATTAAAATTCGTGTCGATAAAACATTAAAATTCGTGTCGATAAAACATTAAAATTCGTGTCGATAAAACATTAAAATTCGTGTCGATAAAACATTAAAATTCGTGTCGATAAAACATTAAAATTCGTGTCGCTAAAACATTAAAATTCGTGTCGATAAAACATTAAAATTCGTGTCGGTAAAATGTTAAAATTCGTGTCGATAAAACATTAAAATTCGTGTCGATAAAACATTAAAATTCGTGTCGATAAAACATTAAAATTCGTGTCGATAAAACATTAAAATTCGTGTCGATAAAACATTAAAATTCGTGTCGATAAAACATTAAAATTCGTGTCGCTAAAACATTAAAATTCGTGTCGATAAAACATTAAAATTCGTGTCGGTAAAATGTTAAAATTCGTGTCGATAAAACATTAAAATTCGTGTCGATAAAACATTAAAATTCGTGTCGATAAAACATTAAAATTCGTGTCGATAAAACATTAAAATTCGTGTCGATAAAACATTAAAATTCGTGTCGATAAAACATTAAAATTCGTGTCGATAAAACATTAAAATTCGTGTCGCTAAAACATTAAAATTCTTGTCGATAAAACATTAAAATTCGTGTCGGTAAAATCATAAAAATAGGTGAATCTGATCAAATTGATCGAAGGACTGAATTGGTTTACATCCATTTCGATTGTCAGTGCTCAAAACATGATCTGAACCCTCTCAATTCGAGTTAGAGCCGTTTAATTAGGGTTTATTTGTCAATGGTCAACTTTGACTTAAAAGTCAACCTGTTCTTCCCTTTGTTTCTGCCCAGAATTTCGCCTGAACCACCACCAGCGTAAGATACGCCCTTATGGGCGTAGGTTACGCCATTTTGGATCTTCAAATTTGACCTTACGCTGCTTTTTGTCTGTTTACGCCAAGATTGTATGTTTGAAAACATGTTTTTAACTCAACACAAGCAGCTCATGGTCGCAATTCGAATTAAATTCAATTAAAACCGAAAATTAGGGTTTTGGTTCATAAAATTAGGTCAAACAAGTTTAAATCATAAAAATAGGTGAATCTGATCAAATTGATCGAAGGACTGAATTGGTTTACATCCATTTCGATTGTCAGTGCTCAAAACATGATCTGAACCCTCTCAATTCGAGTTAGAGCCGTTTAATTAGGGTTTATTTGTCAATGGTCAACTTTGACTTAAAAGTCAACCTGTTCTTCCCTTTGTTTCTGCCCAGAATTTCGCCTGAACCACCACCAGCGTAAGATACGCCCTTATGGGCGTAGGTTACGCCATTTTGGATCTTCAAATTTGACCTTACGCTGCTTTTTGTCTGTTTACGCCAAGATTGTATGTTTGAAAACATGTTTTTAACTCAACACAAGCAGCTCATGGTCGCAATTCGAATTAAATTCAATTAAAACCGAAAATTAGGGTTTTTAAATGAATAAATGGGTCAAAAATCGGGTTTTGTACTTAATTGATGAAATGGGTCGAATTATTGAGTGGGTTATGTTTGAAAACATGTTTTTAACTCAACACAAGCAGCTCATGGTCGCAATTCGAATTAAATTCAATTAAAACCGAAAATTAGGGTTTTTAAATGAATAAATGGGTCAAAAATCGGGTTTTGTACTTAATTGATGAAATGGGTCGAATTATTGAGTGGGTTATGTTTGAAAACATGTTTTTAAGCTTGTTTTAATCATCAACAAATATTATTGAGTCATTTTCTAAGTAAAAATCGGATTTAAGGTCAAATTAGGGTTTTTAAATGAATAAATGGGTCAAAAATCGGGTTTTGTACTTAATTGATGAAATGGGTCGAATTATTGAGTGGGTTATGTTTGAAAACATGTTTTTAACTCAACACAAGCAGCTCATGGTCGCAATTCGAATTAAATTCAATTAAAACCGAAAATTAGGGTTTTGGTTCATAAAATTAGGTCAAACAAGTTTAAATCATAAAAATAGGTGAATCTGATCAAATTGATCGAAGGACTGAATTGGTTTACATCCATTTCGATTGTCAGTGCTCAAAACATGATCTGAACCCTCTCAATTCGAGTTAGAGCCGTTTAATTAGGGTTTATTTGTCAATGGTCAACTTTGACTTAAAAGTCAACCTGTTCTTCCCTTTGTTTCTGCCCAGAATTTCGCCTGAACCACCACCAGCGTAAGATACGCCCTTATGGGCGTAGGTTACGCCATTTTGGATCTTCAAATTTGACCTTACGCTGCTTTTTGTCTGTTTACGCCAAGATTGTATGTTCGAAACGCCAAAAACGGGTTATACAAGCCACCGTATCATACGGTGACTTCTACCGTACCATACGCTCAGCAGGACATAACCACCGTACCCTACGCCCCTGTATGCCGTAGCTTACGCCCCTACCTTTTCTGTCGGCCGTAAAGTACGCCTCCACCACCGTAAATTACGGTGGTGTATTTTTCTTTGGTTTTTCAGTTTTCTTGAGTTCAAGGTTTTAATACAAAACTCCTTCCAAGCTTTCATGTAAGCCTTCCTTTGTCTTCTCTGGAGTTAGTACAGAGTTTGAATCCTTGTGCAAGTCTATGAAACCCTAAACTGGTTGTAGTTTGGGCAGGGAGAAAAGTCATAAAACATGGCGAGTAATCTTTATATTATATATATATGTAACTACGGTCCATCCCCCCTCCCTTTTATTCTGTTTTCTAGCTGGGCCCATCTCCTTTATTTGGGTCGTCCCTCAGCCCTTGTGGCATCTAGTTCGATGGTCCAGAATATTCAAAGTCCAGTTTGGGTTTTGGTTTATGAGAATGGTGAAACATATATATATATATGTATTCATATAAGTTAATAATGAAATGTCCCTTAAAAAGAAAAGGGTGGGGGCGGCTGATCAGTCAACAGAAGGAAGACTTTTTGTAAACATTTACATTACATAAAATTATATACTAGTCCATATATGTAAATGTATATAAGTAAATATAAATAAATGTATTTATATTAATGCGGGCATTGTATAAACGTATTGATAGGTCGTGAACATTGAAGGATTCGGGACGTTTAAAATTCGTTGAATACTTATAATTAAATTGTAACTCGACGTTCAAGGCAAAGGTGAGTTTCGTAAACCCTCCCTACTCTATTGAGATTCGGGCTGAAAAGTGTACACATACGTGCTTGTTTGATTGTTTGGTTGAATTGATTGACGGCTTATTGATTGTCTGATCGATTGTTTGATTTATGGATGGTTTTGAATGATTGTTTGATGGCTTACGTATATGATTGTGATATTGTGATTATTTAGGGTAGTCGTACATACATGGAAGTCGGTTATGCCTTCAAAGGGTTTTAGATGTGGTGGGAAGGTTGCGGGTGACCCTATATATAAGCATCTAGGACTCGTTAAAAGTAAAATCCTCCTAAGTGTATGTACGTATAGTTTTGGTTGGATTGATGGTTTGATGACGTGATATGACGCATTTGAAATATATGTAAGTCGCTCCGTGACATGACGCATTTGAAATATATGTAAGTCGCCCCGTGATATGACGCATTTGAAATATATGTAAGTCGCCCCGTTATATGACGCATTTGAAATATATGTAAGTCGCCCCGTGATATGACGCATTTGAAATATATGTAAGTCGCCCCGTGATATGACGCATTTGAAATATATGTAAGTCGCCCCGTTATATGACGCATTTGAAATATATGTAAGTCGCCCCGTGATATGACGCATTTGAAATATATGTAAGTCGCCCCGTGATATGACGCATTTGAAATATATGTAAGTCGCCCCGTTATATGACGCATTTGAAATATATGTAAGTCGTGCCGTTAGTGACGTTATGGGTTGTTAAACTCACGTTATGGATTGTTGAAATCCACGTTATGGGTATCTTTATACTCACGTTATGGATTGTTGAATCCATGCTATGGGTATCTTTATACTCACGTTATGGGTTGTTGAGCCCACGTTATTGAACGTCATTAATCGTTATATAAATCGTTGTTGTTGAACGTTGACTGTATTGAGTTGTGATAACGTGAAACCTTTTAGGGTTTCCTTGGACGTGATTAGGTATTCTAATCCTCGTATATCGTTAACGGTTGTTATCCAGACACTTGTTTCCTTATTACTTGTCCCTACGAACTCACCAACTTTATGTTGACCCGTTTTAGTACACTTTTCAGGTGAACAGGTTAGCTCAAAGACGTATTGGATGATTGTTTGCTTGATTATGCTAGTCTTGGACTTGGACCTCTTGGATCTGTGATTCATTTCCCGATTAGGGGTTATGCTTATGTGTGATCCGGATACTTGCATTATCGAATGGTTCGTATGGATTACTTGATCCTTTTTATGCATTTAGATTTACTCTACATAATTTCCATGTCGTGATGTGCTTAGTATTTAACCCTCATGATTCCGCCTTGTTGGGGTGTTACAGGTTGCGGTGGTAGGTTTCTCCGACGGGTTGTGGTGGTGGGTTTCTCCTGCGTGTTACGGTGGTGGTTATGTATATGGTGGTAGCGGGTTACGGTGGCTGCTGATTTCTTAACCTTTTCCAGCAACGGCGACGGGTTACGGGTTACGGTGGCGGGTTAACATCTTAATAGAGCCGCTGCCGGAGGTAACATCTCTTCATCATCATCTTCCTCATCTTCATCATCATTAACACTTTCTTCAAAACTATCATCACCAATTTCATCTCTATTATTATGATTATTATGATTATTAAAGTTATTATTGTTATTATTATTTACTCTATTTTCTCTTCTTATTTTACTCCTTGTTGTAGCAGAATAAGTTTTTTATATGATATAGGTATATAGAATTAGAACTTTATTATTAGAGTTAATTTCATTACATACCTTGAGGTATATCATCTTATCAAGTTTCACCCCTGTACTTTCTTTTTATCATTACATCACCATGTGGTGACCTTTTGTTTCATTAGACACCCCTCCTTCTAACAGACGTTTGTTGCCCCCCGTTAACCCCTGCACATGCATATCACATGAGGGTATTTTTGTCCATTCGCATTTAATAACCCTTATAACACCCATTTCATCCACCCACATCAAAAAATCAGATCAAATAACACTTATTGTACAACCTCTTTCTTCTTCCCTAATAATTTTAGGGTTTATTAAATTAAAAAAAAAACTATAATTTATATAGATAGAGATATTGAATAGAAAATACTCGTAATTTGTTTACCTGACACACACTACTACAAAACTACAAAGAGACTTGTATCATCATGTCATAATATATGGCTTTGTTTGTTTGTTTCTTTTTGGACTTTTGCAAAAACCACCACCACGACAGACCCACCTAACCCCTTTTTCCCATTTTCAATTTTTCTTAGAGAAAATTTCATTAGATCACCCTGTGGTTTGCTGTTTTATCAATTTTCGCCCCTGTCTTTTTTTATTATTATTACTTCACCCTGTGGTGACTTTTTGTATCATTAGAAACCCCTCTCTCAAACGGACGTTAGTGTGGCTCCGTCAAAGCTCCCATGTGCACTGCACATGAGGGTAAAATTAGTCATTTTGCTTCTAAAACACCCATTTCACCTTCCCATTTCAAATAATCAGATCAAATCCTTTTTTCCCCAAAAACTCTTCTCTTCCCCAATCTTTCTTTCTTAATAATAAGAGTTAATTTCATTACATGCCCCTGAAGTATGTCATCTTATCAAGTTTCACCCCTTTACTTTGTTTTTGTCATTACATCACCCTGTGGTGACTTTTTGTTTCATTACCCGCCCCTCACCCTAACAGACGTTAATTTGGTTCCGTTAAACCCTACATGTGCAATGCATACATGAGGGCATTTCAGTCTTCTTAACTATCTTCTTCCCCAAAGCTTTTTCTCCCTTTCATTTCCCAGATCTTCCCAAATCTTACATTCAAACTAAAACATTTCTTCCTTAAAACATTTTCCAAAACCATTAGAAATCTATACACTCAAAATCTATATATAAATAAATAAATACATATATCAATTTCTCAAATCCAGAAATTTCATAAAAAAATTCATTCCTGAATTAACTCTAAAATCAACCAATATATGAATATCTATATTTTCAATATATGAATATATTTGCAACCCAAAAATAAGATGATAATCCTAAACCGTCACCCCTTTCCCTCTTTCTATCGTCTGATGTCGCCGCCACCCTACATCGGAGCACCACCTCTCCCTCTTTCTCTCTCATCTTGGTTGTGGCCGTCTTGGAACACCACTAACCAGCACCATACGAACCACCACAAATCACCACCACTGTGGGTTTAATCTTCTGTGAGGGATTAATCACAGGTAAAGGTAAAGTGTGTGTATATATATATGTATGTATATCTATAGATTTATGTTGGTAGAGTTAATGATAGATCTGAAAGATTCATAGTCATCAATTCAGATATAAGAAAAATTGAAAATGGGAAAAGGGGGTTAGGTGGGTCTGTCGTGGTGGTGGTTTTTGCAAAAGTCCAAAAAGAAACAAACAAACAAAGCCATATATTATGACATGATGATACAAGTCTCTTTGTAGTTTTGTAGTAGTGTGTGTCAGGTAAACAAATTACGAGTATTTTCTATTCAATATCTCTATCTATATAAATTATAGTTTTTTTTTTAATTTAATAAAACCCTAAAATTATTAGGGAAGAAGAAAGAGGTTGTACAATAAGTGTTATTTGATCTGATTTTTTGATGTGGGTGGATGAAATGGGTGTTATAAGGGTTATTAAATGCGAATGGACAAAAATACCCTCATGTGATATGCATGTGCTGGGGTTAACGGGGGGTAACAAACGTCTGTTAGAATGATGGGTGTCTAATGAAACAAAAGGTCACCACAGGGTGATGTAATGATAAAAAGAAAGTACAGGGGTGAAACTTGATAAGATGACATACCTCAGGGGTATGTAATGAAATTAACTCATTTAATAAAAAGCAAAACCATATTAACTTCTACATTGCGAGGTTTCGTGGTTTCAAAAATGAAAGAAGAAAAAATTGAATAAAATTTTCAATATTTTAGTTGAGTATTCAAAAGGAAAAACTATATCAAATAAGAAGAAATTAATAACCCGAGTAAAAACACTCATGCGAGATGCAATGTGGTAAAATTCAAATAATAATATCGCGATGTGAACATAAAAAGTTAAATAAAAGTTTTGAATATATTAGTTGATAAACCAAACAGGATACAATGTGGCAAAATCTTATAGTGGTACGGGGTGTGGCTATAAAAAGTTAAATACTTTTCAATATATTAGTTTGGAAACCAAAAAAAAAAGTGCCCAATAAACCAAAAAGTAACATGTGCTAGAAATCCCTAACTGGATGCGGTGTGGCAAAATTCGAGTAGTGGTACAGGGTGTGGCCACACAAAAAATGAATGAAAGTTTTCAATATATTAATTGGAAACCTAAAATGAAAAAAGTGAGCAAGAAACCAAAAACTAACCCGTAGTAAAAATTCCAAATGGGATGCAATGTGACAAAATTCGAATAGTGACACAGGGTGTGACATTAACCAATTATGACTCGCCCACGCCACGTGGGAGAGTTACTATTCACAACCTAACCTATAAGATGAGAAGTGATAAACTTAATTTTATAAGCCTAAACAATTGAATGCTTGACAGGCATGTTGCATTTTTTTTTTCCATTATCATATTTTTAATCTACTTTTAGACTAAAGAATTAGTCTTATCTATTCTTTCTTAAACCATTACCAAATAATTTAGTGACAATGAGATTTTTTTTCTCACAAAAAATCTCAAGTTTGAGTCCCAACATAAGCATATTTTGAATGATCACATGTATTTAACTTTCACTGCACCTATGGTAGTTCCTAACAGATATTTTCCTTCAAATCTCATTGATGAGTTTAATATGAGAACCCGGTTAAAATAACGTATGCTAGACCTTTCAATATTTACGATAATACACCATTTTTTAGAAATTATATCCATATCCTATTGAGAGGTATTCTTCACATAAAATATTTTTACCATACATACATGATATAATATATTTTTATGTATAACCAAAATCTCTTATATATCCATTATTATTACCCTTTCCAAAAAGTACATCCTACAAAAGTTAGTAATCCTTTTTTGTTCCCTGATTTTTTTACTTATATTGTCCTTTTGTACAATCACCTATTGACTATTGATTAGGGGCCACATCATTAAAGTTTAGGTATCAAAGGATATGAATCCAAAAAGTCATGAAGAAGAAGAGACTTGAACTTGACATATAGAGTGGAGGGCATTCAATAGAATATGCTTGTTGCATCATCAATAATTTACCCACCCACATGATATTCTTTATGATAGAACAAGTCAAATTTACCTAATATTAGACTATTAGTAAATTTACAGTACTATACAAGCCTAAACATAATTAAAAGTAAAATCATATATAGCAACATGTATATAAATGACATGACAAATTAACAAAGTAGTGGTAAGTATTCCCGCCTGTCACGCGGGTGACCCGGGTTCGATCCCCGGCAGCGGCGCCAAAATTTGATCGATGTCGTTGGACCGATCAAAAATATAACTAAATACCAATAACTAGTATGGGTAAGTCGAGTATCGTATCCTCAGGGAAAGTGCCGGGGACCGATCGATTCGCGATTCCTACGACTATGTAAGTGCGGAATCCAAACATAATCGTTATTGAGGAAATTGAATGAATCACATATATAAGAACAGGAGATAAAATTCAGATGT
Organism: Erigeron breviscapus; assembly: GCA_034093135.1. Taxonomy (NCBI): domain Eukaryota; kingdom Viridiplantae; phylum Streptophyta; class Magnoliopsida; order Asterales; family Asteraceae; genus Erigeron; species Erigeron breviscapus. Next base: position 49,390,310 of record CM067169.1, read on the forward strand.
AAAAAAACTCATATCTTGTATTAATCATAAGATTACAATACATAAAACGAGTAGACATCTGATTCTTTGGGCGGCATCTCGAGGTATAGATCTCTACCTCGAGAACCTAGTGAATGAAATCTGTTGCAACTAAAATCATTAACTAAAACCGAAACCTAAGAACAATATATATAGGCTACAAATGGGTTGGGCTTCAAACTCGTGGGCCTCCAAACGCGTGCTACAGTAACACGTGTTTAGTCAAACTCGTGTTACTGTTCACACGAGTTTGTCCAAACTCGTGGTACTGTTCACACGAGTTTGTCCAGTTGTCTGGATAATCTCTGTAAAGTAACAGCCCTTTAATTGAGATGCATCGGACACAAATTGTGCACTTACAGTCTCCCCCTTGACCGATGCACTCAATTCATTCACCGATAATCATTAGCAATCGAAAACCTGCAAAAGCAAACTCCCCCTTAACTAATGATACCGGGTCTTCTTTTGTTGAGACTCGATCTTCTGACACAACACTCTGATCTTCAAACTCCAAAATCTCTGTATCTCTGTGACAACCAACTAACCTAACACTTCTCATTGTAGTTCTCCCCCTCAACAGTAGCCATCTCCTAATTAAACATATGCAATCTTCTTCCTGCTTGGAACTTTGCTCGAGACATTCCTCGACTTGCTTAACCGGCATATAATAGAGAAGTTGAATTTCCAACAATCAGCATCAAATCAATCAGCTCTCACAAAAATAAGAAACTCTGTAGCTTGAATCACAAACTGCAGTACCAAAAATCCTGTCTCAACTAGCAGCATCTGACTTTGTCTTGTACCTTCACAATTCCACCAACCACCCGAAGTCTTTCCTATCAGATCTCCCCTTCAGTTGTATACACCACCAAATATAAAGATCCTTAATCTCGCAATCACAATAAATGATCGCCTGATAATCATCTCTATTCTTGGAATATAAATAGGTTCAATCTTCAATTACTTAACAACAGATGACCAACTTCGTTGCTCTTAATATTTCGACAAAGTTTCCACAACTGCCATCTATTTGATACTTGAGCATATTTCACATTAAGCACACCATCATCTAAACACAGATCTTGGTTGTCTCTCAAGTAGCACAGAATTTTACTCAGAAATCTGAAATTTTTTATCTCCCCCTTTTCTCTGTAAAATTCTGAAATCTAGCCCTTCTGTGATATACCAATTACCAGTTCAGCTCAGAAATCTGGTTGATAAAAGTATCTCCCCCCCCCTTTTCTCTGCAAAACTTGGAAAGGTAGTATAAGCTTAGGTTACAGGATCTCCTATTCATAGAGGTTCTTCAAAATGACCTAGAGCTCATTACAGCAGCAGCTCTTCGCCAAACAGGGTATATTCGTTTTCCCTCCAAATTTCCGAGGAAAAACACATTTACGTGAAACATTGGTATTCACGTAAATTTTTATTTCTAAGGCTGTGGGAAAAATTTGATAATTGCCGAAAATTTTCATCCAAAACGTGCCGAAATCGCACAAAAACGGACCGAAAATTTTTTCGAACGCTACCAAACTTCAAATCTCCATGAATCATGCCATTTTAAGACCATGGACAAAAATTATTTTTCCCGCCAAAATACTCTTTTTTTTTTTTTTTTTTTTTTTTTTAGCTTTTCTACAACCCTGTCTTCTATGCTTCAATGTATCGTTGTCTTCTGCTGTGATCCTTCCACACCGAAACATACTTGAACCTCGATTCCATTTCGACAACTCAAACACGTTCTTCGGCAAACTCGTGTGAACAGTGCCACGAGTTTAAGAACCTAAACGCGTGATAAGCTCCAAACTCAAACGCGTGCTAGTAACACGTGCTTGGATCAAACGCGTGCTATCGTGTAAACGCGTGCTTGCAGATCCCAAACACGTGAAACTAGGGTTTGTAAACGCGTGTTTTCCCAAACGCGTGGAATATCAAAAGACTTGTGTTTTGACTTCAAAATTTCTAAACGCGCGGAAAAACCAAACACGTGATCTCATCTGCACGATTTGCCAAACACGCGCGATTTGGAGAAATCAAAAACGTGTTTGCAGATCTGATCTTGTTCTTCATCCTTAAACCTCAAAAACGAACCACGAATCAGAGACATAAAGCCTCTCCTTCTCTGATACCAATTGAAAGTGCCGGGGACCGATCGATTCGCGATTCCTACGACTATGTAAGTGCGGAATCCAAACATAATCGTTATTGAGGAAATTGAATGAATCACATATATAAGAACAGGAGATAAAATTCAGATGTAAAAAAACTCATATCTTGTATTAATCATAAGATTACAATACATAAAACGAGTAGACATCTGATTCTTTGGGCGGCATCTCGAGGTATAGATCTCTACCTCGAGAACCTAGTGAATGAAATCTGTTGCAACTAAAATCATTAACTAAAACCGAAACCTAAGAACAATATATATAGGCTACAAATGGGCTGGGCTTCAAACTCGTGGGCCTCCAAACGCGTGCTACAGTAACACGTGTTTAGTCAAACTCGTGTTACTGTTCACACGAGTTTGTCCAAACTCGTGGTACTGTTCACACGAGTTTGTCCAGTTGTCTGGATAATCTCTGTAAAGTAACAGCCCTTTAATTGAGATGCATCGGACACAAATTGTGCACTTACATCAGGGAATCATGGGAAAGTGTTAAACAATTTACAAAGTTAATTGAACTAGACATAAACTTAAAATTGATTGATTGATTGATTTGATTAACAACTAAAATTGATTGTGAAATTAACAAAATAATTCAATTAAATAAAAAGGATCATTCTCATGCTTCAAATTATGTTTTCAAATATGTAACCTAACTTATATTCGTTGGAAATCACATAGACATGATTCGTTATAACGTTTGGATTGAATGAACGTAAGAACTAAATTAATCGGTTGTGATGATTCACGATAACGAAAACCGGGGAATTGACACAACTAGATTTTCAATTCATTAACATAAAATTACAGATTCATGAGAGATTCATTCAATAATCAATGAGTAATTAACAAGTTAAAACCAAATGATAGATGAATTTCATTCAAAGTCATAAATAAGTAATCATTCAAACAATCCAAACAACATTAGATGTAAAAGACTAATGAGGAATTAAACATCTAATCCAACATGAATATGAGAAAGGTTAAACATAAATGGCTTACATAATTGTTCACATGAGAATGATCAAAAGAAAACCTAGCCTATCATCTTCATCAATGATTCTTCAATGTTGGCTATGATCTCCATGGAATTGTGATATGGTAGTGATTTTGGGGTCTTGGGGACTTTTGGAACTGCTATTGTGTGTGAAAAATATGAATGGTAACTTCCCAAGTCGTCCAATAAAGTCATATAAACTGAAAATTAATTAAAACCCAAAAATTCGGATTTTCTGCACAGCAACTGGCGTAACCTACGCCCAGATTGGGCGTAAGGTACGCCTCTTGAGTTTTTGCCTGGCGTAAGGTACGGCCTGGGTGGGCGTAACCTACGCCCCTTGTATTTTCAGAATTCCAGATTTCCAGATTTTCTTCTTCACTTGATTCGCGACTTCGCTTGACTTGTTTATGATTCATTTAGCTCCAAATTGTCACCAATGACCTGAAACACTTAAACAAACATAAAAACTCCTTACTCGTCTATTAACAAGCACAAAGTGGTCCAATTTTATCCATTAAGATCATGCGTTTTAGGCGTTTATCATATGTCATCTTATCAAGTTTCACCCCTGTACTTTCTTTTTATCATTACATCACCCTGTGGTGACCTTTTGTTTCATTAGACACCCCTCCTTCTAACAGACGTTTGTTGCCCCCCGTTAACCCCTGCACATGCATATCACATGAGGGTATTTTTGTCCATTCGCATTTAATAACCCTTATAACACCCATTTCATCCACCCACATCAAAAAATCAGATCAAATAACACTTATTGTACAACCTCTTTCTTCTTCCCTAATAATTTTAGGGTTTTATTAAATTAAAAAAAAAACTATAATTTATATAGATAGAGATATTGAATAGAAAATACTCGTAATTTGTTTACCTGACACACACTACTACAAAACTACAAAGAGACTTGTATCATCATGTCATAATATATGGCTTTGTTTGTTTGTTTCTTTTTGGACTTTTGCAAAAACCACCACCACGACAGACCCACCTAACCCCCTTTTCCCATTTTCAATTTTTCTTATATCTGAATTGATGACTATGAATCTTTCAGATCTATCATTAACTCTACCAACATAAATCTATAGATATACATACATATATATATACACACACTTTACCTTTACCTGTGATTAAACCCTCATAGAAGATTAAACCCACAGTGGTGGTGATTTGTGGTGGTTCGTATGGTGCTGGTTAGTGGTGTTCCAAGACGGCCACAACCAAGATGAGAGAGAAAGAGGGAGAGGTGGTGCTCCGATGTAGGGTGGCGGCGACATCAGACGATAGAAAGAGGGAAAGGGGTGACGGTTTAGGATTATCATCTTATTTTTGGGTTGCAAATATATTCATATATTGAAAATATAGATATTCATATATTGGTTGATTTTAGAGTTAATTCAGGAATGAATTTTTTTATGAAATTTCTGGATTTGAGAAATTGATATATGTATTTATTTATTTATATATAGATTTTGAGTGTATAGATTTCTAATGGTTTTGGAAAATGTTTTAAGGAAGAAATGTTTTAGTTTGAATGTAAGATTTGGGAAGATCTGGGAAATGAAAGGGAGAAAAAGCTTTGGGGAAGAAGATAGTTAAGAAGACTGAAATGCCCTCATGTGTATTGCACATGTAGGGTTTAACGGAACCAAATTAACGTCTGTTAGGGTGAGGGGCGAGTAATGAAACAAAAAGTCACCACAGGGTGATATAATGACAAAAAAAGTACAAGGATGAAACTTGATAAAATGACATACCTCAGGGGCATGTAATGAAATTAACTCTATAAAAATTTTTATATATATATTGTTGCCGGTGCGTGGGAGTTTTTATCTATTTATGTCCATCCGATTAAGATTAGAATTAATCACAGCCTTTGAAAATCACCCATTTAAAACGGATGGTTAGTTACTCATATATTACGCATGTGGATAAAAAAAAAAGATAAACAAAACTCCTATTTTTCAGCCATGTAACATTAATAGTGGGTTTTAAATCCTTGCAGAGCCTCATTCTCTTATTTTAGTTAAACCAACAAATAGTTTCCGATGGTTGTGGTCTTAGGGAGTGGTGGTTGATGGTCACCGGCGGTGATGGTGGTTGTTGGTCACCGGCGGCGATGGTGGTTGAGATAGAAAGCCATGGTTTTGAGTGGATATCGTTGGGTTGTCAACGAAGGATTCCTTACAAGAGAACAAATAAATGGCAGCCATGGTTTGTATCAACCGGAGCGGTTTCAAACTGGATTTAACTGGTCAAAGAGAAACTTTATCACCCTTATGCTGGATCTTCTCATCTTTCATTTCTGCATGTCTCTTACAAAAGTCAAGAGCCATATCAGTTTTCGAGGATGCTGCTTTTGATTCTCAAAGGATTCATGTCGTAATCTTAAACAAAATTAAATAAGAAAACAGCAAGAGATGATTGTAGTTAATGTGTGTTTGTGTTTTGGTATTTTATATTTTTTTTGAACATTTAAACGATATTTTTATTGATATATAGATATATATACTAGCGAAGCGACTATCGAGATGTTTGGATTTAGAGAATACTTTCCAATCCTTGTTAAATATGGTGCCTTGAGCAATATCGAACAAAACTCTGTAGCCATCATCACAAAGTTGGCTGACTCTGATCAGGTTGTATTTCAAACCATTCACAAATGCAACTCTTTTGAATTCGACTTGTCCATTATTGAGTACACCATATCCTTCAGTCTTTCCCGATTGATCGTTACCAAACGTCACTGTCGGTCCATCTTGGACAGTGAACTCTTCAAGCAGGGGCTTACATCCGGTCATAGTCCGGCCAGCAGCGCTGTCCAGATACCAGATATTCTTCTTTCGATCGCCCTGCACACCCACAAAAATCATCAGTTATTTTTGTGAACCCATCTTTTCTTGATGGGTTCACTGGACTTCTACAGAAGTCTCAGTTGATTGTTGTGGTGGTAAATTGAAGACTACATCTGGATCTTTTTCACCAGATCCAGGTGCAGGAGTAAAAACGATTGGTATTTGATACCTGCTCCCTTTTTCTTATCAGATTTTGTTCCAGATGGAACATTCTTTTGTTTAGGTTTTGAAGGGGGTTTAATATTTTGTTTTTCAACTGGAGGTGATGAACCTCCTTCCAGATTTTTAATCCGGGCAGTACAACTCTGAACCTGTCGAGACAAAAGTTGGAGTTGACTTTCCAGTTTTGTCAAAATATTATTTTCATCAGGCTGCTGAACCTTGGACCTTGGTTCAGCTGGAGTTTTAGTC
>CM067169.1:49397775-49445605 GCA_034093135.1 Erigeron breviscapus
TTAGCTTATTGTCGATGTAATCCCCCATGTATGCAGGTCTTTTTTGAATGGCCCCGGGGTAGGTACGAGGATCTCGGAGCTCTGTAACGCAAATAGAGTGGATGCTGAATCAGAACTGATCTGATTTCTTGCTGCAGAGGGTCGTTTGACTCTTAAAGGCTCTGAGATTGTGAAGGATACTGTGGGTCTATTGAATGAAGCTATGAGTGGCCTTGAAAATGTCCATTCATAGTATTTATGTGCCATTTCCTCGGAGCCGGATGCTTCTCCTTCTCCGCTGTTGCAGATTCCTAATGCATAAAATGTCCTTGTTGTTTGAACTTTTTTATCCATTTGTGTACTGGATATGTTTTGCTACTTTGTTTGGTTGATACACTTGTTGGTGTGAATTATGTTCTTCTTCTTGGATAGTTATAACAACCATTCTTTAGCAATGTGGCCTTTTTTGGATTATCACATGGCTTTTGCCTTTTCAAGATGCTGATCAGCTATCTACTGTCTTTTGCCTTTGCAAGACTATTCCTCAAGGCGGGAATTCTCACAAGATTTGCCTTATTGTTCCCAAGGCTTTATCTGTGATATAAACTGGGCTTTCATTATCTTATGTAAGATTTATCCATAGTGTCATTAAATGTCTTATGATGGTCGCCCTATGACATTTGTCTTATAGCGATCACTTTTGCTTTATGGAGGCATCATCGGGCGTCCCCTGAACCTCTCATAAAGTCTTTGATACATGTATATTTTACGCGCGCGTTTTATGTTTTGATCGATCTTTGAAAGCTCTTATTTTATTTGAAAATAATTGGCAGGAGGACTTTACATAGTAAGGTTCCTAGCTGTTAGCTTTCTTTTATGGGACTTATCCGGTAGCTGATCGGACTTATCCCTTTGTCTTTTTGGAGAATTTTCTTTATGACGGAGAGTTTTCTGGCTCTCCGTTGATTTTCTCCTGTGTCTCTGAATGCTTTGTGCTCCCTGACCCCTCGGTTCCTTTTCTGCGTCATGTTTTTGAACCTTGTTGTTTCTGGGGTCCGAAGTACTTCTTATTTTGTTTACAGAGCAAGCAATTTCCTAGGGCTTGTCGTATTAGCCTCTCCAACTATTAATGTTGCTCCGTATTCTTCCCAGATATGGGTCCGATATTGGAGGTTGGTTAGTCTTATCCATTAATGTTGCTGCAGTTCTCCCATGGATGCTGACTATCCTTCAACCTCATATATCAATCTTTCACTATGGTTGACTCCTTTATATAGGAGCTTATGGCAGGTTTTTCTGATGGGTTTCCTACCCCTGTTGATGACGTCCCTCCGTCTATTTTCCTTTCCAGATGTTGCAGTTTTCCATCAGTGAGCGCGTCTTCTATAGCCTTCTGGAGGTTCCGACACAGGTTTGTATCGTGCCCGTGATCTTTGTGGAATGCACAATATTTTCCCAGATCTTTCTTACGAGTTGTTAACCTTGGTGGGGCCGGAAATGTTTGTGCTACCCGTTCTGTTGCAAGGATGTCTTTTGGTGATTTTGTTAATCTTAACAATATTATGTCCTTTCCCTCCTTTGTTGTGCTTTCCCCTTTTGGGTTTTTGGCGAGGTTCTCATTTTCACCATCCATTGGTCCTTTCTTTCGTTTTCGTAAGGACCGTTCTGTCCCCGTTATTCCTGTGGTGTTAATCCAAATATGGGCTTTGATGACCAGCTCGTCGTATGTTTCGGGCAAGTTCGTCGTTAGATATTCGACTAACTCGAGTACTCGAAGCCCATGGATAAGTCCTGATATTCTTTGACTCTCCGGTAATTTGCTTATCTCCTGGGTTTCATGTGTGTATCTTGCAATGAATTCCCTAAGCGTTTCCTCATTCTATAGTTTTATGCATTGTGCTCATACATGCGTCTTCCTATGGTCTTTCTGTGCCTTGAACCGTAATCTAAATTTTGTTTTTAGAGTCTCGAAGTCACTTATCGAGTCCGTCGTTAGGCTATCCATCCATTCCTTTGCCTCGCCAGTCAGGGAGTATGAGAAAGCATGGCAGGTAGTTGGCACATCCCATTTATGGGCTAGTGCAGCTCCGGTGAATTTGTTTAAAAAATCATCTGGATCTCCCTTACCGGCATAACATGTTATATCCCCATAATGCTCCCAGTTTTGTACTGGGCGGCTTTGTATATTAGGAGAATTACACACGCCTATCAGGCATGCTGAGTCTCCATTTTTAAGCATGGACGGTGGTTGTTTCGGGTCACCTTTTCTGTTTGCTGTTTCTGGCTCTACTGCTAGCTCGGGCTGGCCCTGGGATTGTTTTTTGTGGGTCTTTTGCTTAAACTCGTCATCTAGACTTCTGCTCGGACATCCTGTACATTGATTTTGCAGGGATCTCTTTCTTTTTCCTGATAATTTTTCCTGGTGTAAGTGTTCCATTCCGTTTCTTCCTGTATTCCCCCTATGCTATAGGCGTGTGGGGTTACAGGTTTAGGTTCGTATACCTGTCGTGTATCCCTCAAGCGCCTAATTATTGCACATAATACGTCGTAATTTGCTTGTATGTATTCGTCGTTGATTTCTTTATCTATTAGTGTCGACTTCCGGTCCTCATGTAAGCGTATTTCCTTTGTGTGCAGTGCATCCGGCGGGGGAACCATTATGTGTGTTTTCGACTTTTCTGAGACGGAGGAAGCGTAATTCGGCCCATGCCTTTTATGTACTCTGGCCTTTTCGAACGTGAGGTTATCCGAGTGTATCGGTGATTATGCGATTTCTACGTTTTCCTGATCTGGTGATGCTGGCGCGGTCCTATAGACACTTCGGTACGACGGCCCTGTCTGGGACTTATCTCGGCCTAGATCTTGCGTCCGTAGCATGGCCCTATCTTGTTTTTGACTCCGTCTTTCGGATGCAGTTGTATCCTGTTCTTGGTTTTGTAGCTCCAACGAGGTCCTATCCCGGTCTTTTATAATGAACCTACTTTGGTCTTGTCCTTGAGACCTAAACACGGACCTATCTTGGTCTCGTGGTACGGATCTGTCCCGGTCTCGTGGTACGAACCTATCCTGGTCTCGACCTCGTGGCCTGAGCACAGACCTATCTTGAACTTGTGGTACGGACCTGTCCCAGTCTCGTGGTACGGTCCTGTCCTGGTCTCATTGTACGGACCTATCTTGGTTTTGACCTCGCGGTCTGAACACGGACCTACTTTGGTCTTGACCTTGTGGCCTGAGCACGGACCTACTTTGGTCTTGTGGTACGGACCTGTCCCAGTCTCGTGGTACGGTCCTGTCCCGGTCTTGTTGTACGGACCTATCTTGGTCTTGACCTCGCGGTCTGAACACGGACCTACCTTGGTCTTGACCTTGTGGCCTGAACACAGACCTATCTTGGTCTCGTGGTACGGATCTGTCCCGGTCTCGTGGTACGAACCTATCCTGGTCTCGACCTCGTGGCCTGAGCACAGACCTATCTTGGTCTTGACCTCGCGGTCTGAACACGGACCTACCTTGGTCTTGACCTTGTGGCCTGAACACAGACCTATCTTGGTCTCGTGGTACGGACTTGTCCTGGTCTTGACCTCGTGGGCTTGGTGCCGTTGAATTGGGCGCACCATCACCATCCCGTCTTTTCGCTCTATTATCCTATAGCGATGATATTTTTGCCAGGTCTTTCAGACTGTTTGTTGTGCATTTTTCACACAATTTATCCTTAGTGTAGGTGTTTTCGGGGACCTGCGGGGTTTCCTGGTTTATCTGGACTGGCTCGGGCTTCTGAGTTTGAGAGTATGTTGTTGCGAACGTAGGTTTATTTAAACCTTGACCTTGTGACTTAAACGCAGGGCACCCCTGGCGTTTCTGTCGTGAGTCTAATGTCTCCTTAGCAGTCATAGTTTTTCTTTTGATAGCGACAGCTGGTGGATTCGAGATTGGCACATGTGCGTCGGCGTGGGATTGTCTGCACAAGCCCGCTTCTTCTAAGGGCGCTTGCGATCTTTTTTCGTCGTAATGATCTGATAAGGGTTAAAACTTCTTGTTTGGTCATTGGTGTTGTTTGATTATTTTGATTGTGAGTGGGGTCGAAAAAAAGAACTCGTACTAGGTGTCCCACGGATGGCGCCAATTTGTTTGATCAAATAATCGCACTATGGCTCAACCGGAGGTGTGAGTAAGGAGATTGGGGTGTTAATGGTGATTTAGAGGCGATTCCCTTCCGGTAAGAGGGCCAAAGACCGCTTTACGCCTATTGTTGATTACTTCCAGCCGCTGATGAGGCTGAGGTTCTTTTTCCGGAGGTCGGATGTATTAGGGTTTATATATGGAGTATTGAATTGTGATGTGTAGATCGTATGGTTCTTCCTATTTATATAGAGGGTAAGGACTTAAGGAAGAGGGTAAGAGAATTAGGGTAAATCTCTCCCTCTTTTGAGAATATCTTCTAAGTATGGAAGATATATCTAGGACTCTTATATCATGTCCTAGTTTATAGGTTTTTATTAATATCATTCCCTTATTGGGAGATCAAATAAGTTTGGAATGGATTTGTGTAGATCCATTCGTTTATTGTTTGTAATTATCTTCAGGAGCTCCGGAATCGCGGAGGTATGCATAGCGTCTTTCGGCTTTGAATATGCCTGCTTAGTATGATATTCCAGCACCTTCGTTATTTACGAAGGGTTCTTCGTACCCAGTCTTATACGGAGGTAAAGCTCCGTATACCGTATATCATCACGGGTCGATTTGGGTTATGTTTATCTATGACATGTCAGACCGGTAAATCAGAAAACAAATATTGTTTAAAAGTGTGCTAAGTTTACCAAATGATGCAGATATTGTTGAAATGTTTGGGAACTATGAAGAAAGCACCATCCAAACATCCTCGCCACACCCCATTTGGAACGTCTAAATGAAGTTTAATAGTTGTGTACCTGTAAAATGAACCCTTGACATGTCTGAATGCACTTTCACGTGCACCGTCCTAAGAAGAAAGATAGTCTGAGTGACACATCTTGGGGGCGAGATATCCACAATTGATGTTAATTAAGCTAGCAATGTCAGCACATCTAAATGGAAAGGAAAGGTGTTCGTTTGTTTCGTGTAAATGGAAATGTGTTGATTAGGGTCATTATATGTATCAAACTTGTTAAAGCAAATTAAAAGTTGCATCAACGTGTTTGAAGTGCTTAGGATTAGGACGTCCTAAGTTAATATATCTAGAAGATATCTTATTCGGCTTAGTAATATAGCTTACCGTATTGATCACGTAGATTTACCCCAGATCGATGCACTTTGCCACTAATAGTCGTAACCATTGTTTACTTCGCCCACCACACTCCTTGCATAACGGCCTTCGTTAACCACCCAATGTACAATATTGTTGCAGCCTCTTTTATATATATAAAGAATCCAGAATCTATAACAACTACTGAAATGCTAAATTTCATACCTGGTCTCTGTGATTTGATAATCATCTGGCAAGCTTGCTTTCATCAGCCTACATATAATGTAGAAGGAAGTAAGATTGACTGTTATAATATTACAGTAAGGTCGATAAAAGCCCTCATGTTATTAACCGATGAAAGTAGTTTTGTAAAAGAGTAGGCATACCTTTCTTTCTCATGTAGTCTGATCTTACTACCACGTCATGTATACGTCAAAGAGTTACACAAAATATGAAATCAATGCTTGATACATGGATATTGACCTTCACTACAATTTAAGTTTATCTCTTAATACATTGAATTTTCTACATTAAAGAGTCTCACGACAATTTAACTTGATCTCTATACATAGAAGCTACTTTATGAGTATTCAACCAACACCTAATCTATAGGCGTACATATATCATCGACGTTCACAATGCATTTGTTTCAAGTAAACTAAAACTCATAAGATATTGGCTATTGGGATATGGGTCACGGGTCACTCTATTTACTGTTTGATCATACCATTGTGGCATGGTCGCGGGCTTGGGGCATGAGCTTCATTCTGACATTATCGAATTTCGCAAAAAGGATCACAAAAAACATGTGTTAGGAATCACAAAGCAAATGGTTATCGACGCACCGTAAGCCGTACTTCCCGATACTATGCAAGTGAGACAAATTCTTGCTAATGGTACAAAAGGAGCCCTTAATGTGGGGGCTTTTCTTATTTTATGAGAGGTATTTGGAAACAGTAAGACTAAAATAATATATTTTGAAATCAAAATAACAAAATTTGGATAGCGTTTCTGATCAATAAAAAGTGACCCATTTCAAACAATACCGAAAGGACCAATTGCCCAGCCAGCTAACCCAGCCTGCATGAAGTGCCCATCTATCCATCTTAAGATGAAGTCGATAAAGATATGGATTTCTATAACTATAATCATTAAGAAAAAATAAGATTTCGTAACCAAAGGACCTTTCCTTTGGTACATGGTGAATAAGAAAAGGTGTTGTAGCAATATGATTCATTTTAAACCAGTCAAATGTAGTTAATATAATGACCAAGTAAGCTGGGTTGTCTAACATATGTTGAACCAGAGTTCACTGATTCAAAAAGATAACTTATGAAATAGATAATAAAATAGAAGAAAGCAATTTTATTAGTGTAATCCATGTACTTAGATTGGTCAATTTCTCGTGAAAGGTCATTTATGCCACAACTGCTATGCTTGAATATGCTAACATGGAAAATGGAACTTTCCCGATGATTAAAGAGCGGCAGTATTTAATCTTTAGATGGTAATTCTCAGCAAACTCAGGCCAGCCCTTCTGGAGCCACATTAGACCATCCAACACATATATCTTGCCATTTGAAATGATGATTATGATGTCTTTGTTGTTCGACGGGATCTGTTTCTGATATGCTCTGTCAAAGTCGACGGGAATTCTCTGATCACAAAAGAGAGGTTACCTATTATTAATGTTCATATATAAGAAAGAAATAAAGGGAACTCATGACAAAGGTTACTCAAGAGGCTGTTGTCGATGGGGTTAATATAGGTGAAGAATTTATAAAAGCTAAGTGGCTTTCAGCTTGATGACATTTTAGGAGAGGCATAAACATGGCCTCGAGTCTTGGACTAAAACTTTTAGTTACCACATATTGCAGGAACACGAAAGCATCCAACTTATCCTCTACTACTATATCAACATATTAAACCGCTGTTATCAACCTTCTAGAAAGCATATTACCATTATATATTACATGTATTCTCTATTATTTATTAAATATAACCAATACAGATATAATGATAGTACAAAGAGTAACTGCATAAAAGTTACTACCCGATGATAGGCAAACGGGCAACAAGCTGCGCCGCCACCCCTTTCTGAATAGCAAAACCTATCCTACTAAAAACAAACCCTTGGTCCCTGGGGGTCGAGGCGTTGCTATGAACGACCTTCTGTATTCTAGAGAGAAACCGAACCGCTTCTGGGGCTAAAAAACCAAAGGTATCGAAGGCAAAAGGGACAAAAACATGTTGGTTTTCAGTACAAGCTTTATCATGTTTAGCAAACTTTTTCTGTTCCGCCTTTAATGCCGCCTGCCCTGCCACAAAACCGTTATCCCGGAGGCCAACAAGGGGGGATACACCTGTGAGATCCACGCACGTGTGTTTCCCACCATCCCATCCAAAAACTAGAACATCCGCAGGGCGCAAGGTAGATCTCACCTCAGCCGGATCTGTTAGAAAGTTAACAGGGGCCTCTTTTTTTGCAGATATCCTTGCCATCCTTAGAGCATCCCACAACACATCACGAACCAAATCATGCCGATACTTGAAACCTGGCAATTCTTTGCAATGCAACGCATGTTCCCCAAACTTATCCAAACAGGCCTTATGACACACCGGACAAGGCTCATCCACTGGGAACAATGGGACCATTAGACGGTATTTAAGGACCGCCCTGTATTCAATCGAAGACATGTGTTGCCCAAGCCCCTCAATAGGGACAACAGACAGAAAATCTTGTGCATGAGGTCCTTGTAAACATTCCAACACTGCATTCTGCCGCGGGGTCAGATTATAATCAATCCCAAGACTTTTGACGGTTTTACTATAAAGGGCACTCGCCAACATTTGTTGAGGTTTTTGAGGGGCGGTATCCTTACTAGAAAAAACCCCTAGATCAAGGTCTGGGAGTGTCACATGTAAACATTGCAGCACATGTTCGTAGTCTGAGTCGAGATCGGTGACACCACTATCACGTAGGATGTGATCTTGCAGCTTCCAAGATTGAGCCCTTGAAGCCACAAATGCGTAGGTGGAAACTTCTTCAGCCTTAAGAAGCCCCAACCCTCCAAACCGGATCGGGAGGGAAGCCATCCTCCATTGTAAATCACCAAAGTACGGCCCCCCACATACAACGATATCTTCAATAGCACTCCTGAGTCCTTTGTCAAACAACGACACTGCCTCCTTAGCAAAAGAAGGTTGACAAGTACGCAAGCCGAACAACATCTTAGCAACACCCATACATGACCTCAGAAGGAGGAGCTCACTTTGAGGATCCCTTAACTGGGGAGGCACCTCATAAGGTCCACCGCGCTAGAGGCCCTTTTGACAGCCAACTTACTAATATAAACTCCATCCCTACTGACGGCTCCCCCCAGAAGTTTCACCCCTCTATCCGGCCTCCCAATTTCACTGGGAAAAAGGCCTTCTTTCACCTTCAACCCATTACAAGACGGCCAGAAAACTTCGGTTTTCTTGATGTTGAGCTTGAGTCCCAAGGAAGGACCCTCTGCTCTAATAATGGTTAAAGCTTTAGCCACCTCCTCTACGTTACCAATGATCGTGCCATCATCCAGGTACCAAGCATGGAAAGGGAGGGAACAAGTGTCTCTCACACGGTGAACGAGAGGGTGCAAAGCAAGGGCAAAGAGTAGAGGACCAAGAGGGTCCCCTTGTTGAACTCCAGTAGTAGACCCAATGCATACATTCCCAACATATAATCTGGCAGGTTGCGCATACAGGAACTGAACCCAAGACGAAATAGAAGGGCAGCGCAGGCGGACCTCGCGTAAGAGGGCCGTCCTATCCACAAGGTTAAAGGCATTAGAGAAATTGACGGTAAGCATAGCTAAAGATCCGTCCGAATGGAAATAATTAAGAAACCTGTTCGCACTGTGAAGCACAGCCTCCGCCCCATTCGGGATCCCAACCCCAAATTGGAAATCCCCCAAATAATTTGCCATTTCTTTCCCAACCTTCTTCATAGCCACTTTCGAGACCAATCTCCTCCAAATAGCACCAACAGCAATAGGTCTAATCCCATTATCCGGCTTGAGCAGTGGAGTTAGAGGAGCCGAGGCAATGAACTCAGCGAGTACCTTGGGGCAATTTCCCCCCAACCAAAGGTTAACTACGTCAGTAATGGCAGCTAACAACCCCGATGCGGTCGCCGAACCCTCCCCACAAAGGCCGTCTAAAAGATGTTGGGCCCTCAGGCCATCTCTGCCACAGGAAGTCCCTTTCGGAAAGGATTTAATGCACCCGACCACACAATCCATGTCAACTGCAAGAGGTGGTTGGGTAACCAAAACAGAAGGCAACACTGGCGGGGGCATGACCGGGTGTTTTTCAATTAGAGCTTTTAAAGTGGAGTCACCAAGGGGCGCAACCCCCGATGAACATAACACCTTAACCGCAGCTGTGAAGTGACCATCTGCAACTTTTCGAAGACACTGTTTAACGTTGGGGCTTTTTTCAGTTGATCTCTTCCCGGGGCTCGAGTCCTCCTCTTTAAGCGACTCCAAGAGGGAAGAAACCAGCTCACTAAACCCAACCCCATCTTTCCATACTGCAAGGGCATGTTGGATGCTACGATACTGAAGAGACTTGCGATTCCCCGACCGGCGTTCTTGTCGACAAGCCGGGGGAACCACCCGAAGAGTGCAACTAGGCAAAAGAAGAAGTTTAACCCAAGCTTCAACACAACCAGGGGTAGCGACAACTTTACGCAAAGTTTGAGTCAAAGCTTGCGAAAATGCCAAGCGGCAACTAAAAGGGATACTTTTGACAGTTTTAATTGGTAAGGAAAATACATGCTCAAGGAGGGCGACATCTGCGTGCAACTCTCCCGGGCAAAATATCTCAGGAGGCTCACAGGGTTTAGGGATCCCCACAACGAAATCATCCGCCTCACCTGAACCATGCACGAATTTAGAAACGCCATCAGTATGATGACACCCTCTACTGAGAGCATGCAACGACATGCATTTCCCACACAACCACTGTCTAAGCATCATCAAAGAATTCCCCACGTCCCTAAACAAGACCAAATTTGTAGACATGGCATCTCTTAAAACGTTTTTCCTATCTTCTAACCCCAAATGGTCACGCTTAAAGTGAGAGAGCAATCTTGGATACCCTAAGGAACCAAGCCTACCGTCTTTACAAGAATGAAAATTTTTAAATGGACATGGCCACACCCCGCAAACTGAGCTAGAGCTAGCCCCGTCCAATGGAGTAATAATGGCCCTTTTTGCTGACACCATGGATCAAAACAGCAGCTAAAATCTAGTTTTCAAACTGAATATACATACCTTTTTTTGACATCTGATTGTTGGTAATCACCATCAAATGAGAAGAAATCAAGACCAAATGAGTATAAATTGAGACCACTGTAGTGTGCAAAGACAGCCTCACCACCAAAACACCATTGCCGGAAAAAGCCTCACCAACAGAACTACACTTACTGGAGATGCTATAGTTGTGAGCTAAGAAGATATTTTGTATTGGGTTGATTATGATTGCTCCGATCGTGAAGGAACACTAACCATGAAAAAGAAATGGATCTCGGGAAAAAGGGATCGGAGAACACTTACATAATAGATCTCAAATGGTAGATGGAAAAGGGATCGGAGAACACTTACATAATAATATAGAATTGAATTTTCCGGAGAATGAGAAGCAAATTGGTGAATTTAGAACATTTGAGAAAAGCAAACGGAATGGGAATTTAGCTGCAAATTTATTCTCTTAATCCTATTAACTTCCATTATAAAAAAAAAAAAAAAAAAAAAAAAAAAAAAGAAAAAAGGTAGATCTCTCTCTCTCTTCTCTCTCTCTAGAGAGCCGTTGAGAGGTTTCTCCGGCTTCTCTTTGAGATCGAGAGTAGATCTGAGATTTTTCCGGTTAAGTCTTCCACTCCGGTGGATCTAACCCTATTTTTTTCACCCCGGGCCGGAGGTCCCTTCCACCTCGGTGGATCTGGAAGCAGCCTCCCTACCTTTGTGTAGGGGTAAGGTCTGTCTACATCATACCTCCCTCATAGCCCGACTTATGTCGGGATTGAGTACCTTGTTGTTGTTGTTGTATAAAAAAAAGGTAGATGCTTACGCCAAAGACTGTTGCAGCATGATTGAAATCCTTCCCCACACTCAATATTAGTACCAGGTTGACGGGTCACAATAAAGACTAAAGAAAAATTGAACCAATGGCATCTCTCAATGCAAGAAGTAATCGATTAGAGTATTAAAAACATAAATAAACAACAACAAAGTAGAATATCGTTCGGTCTCCAACAAAATCAACAATGGTTAAACCTTTGTCATACAACTCCATGTCTAGAAACAGCTAAAGAATATATAGTTCTATCAATGCTTGCATCAATTTGATGATTTTTAGCTTACATATTTGGTTGTAAACTCCATCATTAGCAATCATGATATACACAAAATGGAACTCATTTTACCCTACAGAAAATTGCATACTTGAAGTTTCAAACTTCTAAGGGGAATTTTTTTATATCAAACCTTTGTCTCTAACATTCAATATTTCACTCGAAGTTACATCGTTTGCGATAAAGGGGAAGGAAAACAATTAATTAATTATGTATTATATATATCAATCACAATCATAACTATATATACATTAGAACATAATGCATATCAAAATATGTGTATATATATAAAATAAATTTGGAGAACTTTTTTTCCAAACAATCTTTAGCCAATTTTGATAACCACCGAATTGTTATGCAATGATCCTATTTGAGAAACTGTAAATTACATAAGCATACATCGCTGACATACAAGGGGGATCCTGACTATAAGTGACATCATTGGCCTTACATAACACAACGCGTTTTGGGCGTATTGGCTGTGGATGAGAGGAGAACTCCACAGTTAAGCGTGCTGGGGCGGCAGTAATGCCAAATGGGTGACCCTTCTGGGAAGTTTTCCCGAGCAAGCAGAAACAAAATCGTGAGTCTGCGGGCAAAGCGGACAATATTGTGTTGTGGTAAGGCGGGGTGTTACAAGTGGTATCAAAGTAACTCTTGGGATTGTTAGGAGTGTATGGCGCACTTGCATAACTTAACGAAGACGTTGAGTTGTATTGAGGGGGTGTGAAAGCATACATCGCTGACATACAAGGGGGATCCTAGCTATAAGTGACATCATTGGCCTTACATAACACAACGCGTTTTGAGTGTATTGGTGTGGATCAGAGGAGAACTCCACAGTTAAGCGTGCTCGGGCGGCAGCAATGTCAAATGGGTGACCCTTCTGGGAAGTTTTCCTGAGCAACCAGAAACAAAGCCGTGAGCCTGCGAGCATAGCGGACAATATTGTGTTGTGGTAAGGCGGGGTGTTACAGTCCTAATGTTCATTATGAATTTGGTAATGACAAATCTGACTGTAAATACTTAGTAAATCTTTTGGTGTTTGTAATCTGATCTGGGTCAGACTAAGCTGACATAGCTTGCGATCTGTAACTGACCCAAGTCATGCTTCATGTATTTACTTTGTAATATCTTATGGAAGCTAGTATTATTCAAGCTGCATCAACATCGTTATTAGCATTCAATCCAAGTCGAAGAGGATTATTGAAGATAGAAGACCAAACTGGTAGTGGAAGTCAGCTTGGAAATACTTAAGCAGATTGGTGCTTTGACAAACGGCCCAATCTGTGTCTGACAATCAAGTGAAGATAACAACCTGGATTGAAGATAAGGACAAATGATGTGACTAGGAAGAATCCTAGTATCCAGGTTGGTGGTTGGTTTTATATATGCGTGTCCATATTCTTATTGGAGGAGAGAAGAATGAGTGGCGGTACGTTGGGACCACTCGTACTACTGAATGGCACGAATGAATATTCTCTCTGACATCCAATAGATGACAACTAGGTGGATTATTTGGACACCAAGTGAAGAAGGGCCTTCGCCTATAGAAGCCCCAATCCTTGATTGCATATGTGTGACATTCATGAGAATCATTCTTCACACAAGTTTTCTCTGTTCTTATTCACAGCTTAGTCTGTTGGAGATCAGCTTGGGCTGATTCTCTTGAGCTGAAACTTATTGATTGTAGTTTTTCATTTCAAGGGTTGTTTAGATAACTGTAGGCTATCTTATTTCCGCAACAGCCCTATAATTCTGTGTATAGAATATTTCTTAATAAAGGATTTCTTTGAAAATTAGTATCTCTGTTCAAGAATTTTTACTGCTTTACTGTTTTATTGATTCTGGTCTTTACTTTCTTAATATTAAGTCAAGTCTATAAAACTGGTTTATTAAAGTCTATAAAGATCGAGTAAGTTGTATTCACCTCCTTCTACAACTGTTCTGCGTACAATATACTTTGGTATATTGATACACCGTGGGACGTATATTGGAATCCTTTAATGTAGGTCTTCCATAGAGTTAATAAATCATTCGTTAAATAGAATATAATATGCAATGAGAAATATTGGGGTAAACGAATAGTGGGTTTATTACATATAATGATAATAAATAATGATGATAGTAAACCCGAATTAAAGAATTAAAGTATGGATATAGTTTTGTAGGGTAGGGTTAACGTGAGAACCAAAAGATGGGAGAGAATCGTGAGAACCACTAGTTTCCCTCCCTCTTTCTCTTTTTTTGTGGTTTTTTATTTTTTTAATTTTTATTTTTCATTTTTTGAAACTTTTTTTTTTTTTTATTTTCTTTTAACAAAAACCCATTCCAAAAAAAAAAAAAAAAAATAAAATTTTTTGTAAAAATCATATGGGTAACGTGTTGAAAACATATGGATACGGTACGGGCGTTCCCCTCATTCGTTCTAAAGGGGTTGTCACCGGATGCATATGAGAATAGTATGGATTTGATTAGCGGCGATCCAAGAGATGGTGGCGGTTTGATACGGTACGGGCGTAGCCCTTAACTCTAAGGGCTAAGCCCTTAGAGATGTTTTTTAGTGGTTCTCACGGTTCTCACCATATATTTTGGTTCTCACTTGATCCCTTCACTATATATATTTATATCAATCTACTTCAATATGTACATATCAGATAAACAAATTTTCCATTGTGTAAAGAGATATTAATTAATAATACTAAGACTGGAGTGTTAAGAAGCAACTTGACACCAACTTTAGAATATATATATATTGCATCCAACTTTAGATTATATATATATATAGATATGCATTCAATGATACAAATTAACCAAAGCACTTTGATATATTCATATTATTATTATTACCATCTTATATAATAATGACAATAAGCATAAACCCTAGATAAAAATCATACATATAACCTCATAAACTTTGTGTCAAAACAAACTTTAGGCCTTCGACTATATATGTTTATAGATTTTATAAAAAACCAATTATATAAAACACATTAATGAAAAGTCTCTTAATATGTTTGATTCAGATGATGACCGGTTTTTTAGCATTCAAAAAACCGAGCAAATATGTACATGGATGGGCAATGCAAAAGATTATGGGGATAAATGAAGTCATTATAACTGGTAACTTTTATTCAATGGAGACCTTAAAGGTCGTAATAAATCAACCTATTAAACACATTAAACTCCACATTAACAATAACACAAACTATCAACATATGATCATCATCAACATATAAACATCATAGCAATGAGAATTGAGCATAATAATATCAAGTCATTAATTTCATCACAACTTTTGTACTAACAAAGCAACTATAGCTCAACTTTATATTATACATCACAACTTATGTGCTAACAAAACAACTATAACTCAACTTTATATTATATATATATAAAGTACTCGCGCGTTGCGGCGGTGAGATGGTGGGGATGATAGGTCATAGAGTGTGATAGGTCATAAGAGGTGATAGGTCATAGAGTGTGATAGCCAAATGCCTTAGCCGTACGGGCTCCGCCCTCGGATTTAAAAATTCGTCGAAAGTATATCGAATGACATCTCTAATGAAAGAGCATGAAATTTTAAGAACACCCATATAATTTTTATAATTTATCGATGTATGGTTTTTGAGATAAAAGATTTTGAATGAATTAGATGAATAAAATGATTTATAGAGAAAGGAGAAAAAAATAAGTGCTTGAGATTTGAGGAGAGAATGAAAATGAGTGGTTGAAAAGTTAAAAACTTAAAAAATTCGAGAACGATACCCGCGGTTGCGGCGGTGATGGAGGTGATGGCGGGGTGGTGATGTAATGGCGGCGGCGGTGGCGGTGATGGGGTGATCTACCTGACGGGCTCCGCCCTTAGCCGTACGGGCTCCGTCATCGGATTTAAAAATTCGTCGAAAGTATATCGAATGACATCTCTAATGAAAGAGCATGAAATTTTAAGAACACCCATATAATTTTTATAATTTATCGATGTACGGTTTTTGAGATAAAAGATTTTGAATGAATTAGAAGGAATAAAATGATTTATGGAGAAGAGAGAAAAAATGATTGGTTGAGATTTGAAGAGAGAGGTATTATAGTTATTTTAGGTAAATATAAATAGATAGGAGGACATTTTGGTAAATTACTTAAAATCATTATTAAAAATTTAAGTTTAATGTTGAAAATGTAGAGGAAATCTGCTTTATAATATTGTATAGATATAGATGTATAGATATATATAGTAGAGAATAGATAGTAGAATAGAGATATATCTTTACTATCTTATAAAGTATTTTGAATTTTATTTATGGTATTTCTTAAAAATTAAGCATATTTTTTTTCCCAAAAAGCCCCTTTCAGCATATTTATGGTTCCCAAAATGCCCTCCACACACTACAACACTAAATTACCATATCTACCCTTATAACAAATTGTCACTCCTAAAACAAAATTCCGCCGCAACGCGCGGGTATTATGCTGTATCTTCTATTTATTTATATATAATAAAGAAATAAATATACTTTATTCAATTTAGATGGCAAAATCTTAAGTTTAATAGTGGGCTTTGGCCATGTTTTGGGGTTATATTACATTAGAACCTCAGCCATTGTTGTCGATCAAATTAATCAAATTATTATAAGCAGAAAGAAAAAAAGTTGAAAAATGGAAGTAGGAGGAAAGAAAATGGAACACGAGATCGGAGGGCTAAAAAACGATGCACTTCGTTTCGGACTTCAAGGCGTCAAGAGTGATATCGTTGGATCTCATCCTCTTGAATCCGCCTTTCAATCGGTATCCCCATCTATCATAACATATATCCTCCTGTATCTATATCTATCTAATTGATTTTTTATAATTAATTCAGGATTTGTTTTTTAATTTTATTAGGCGGTTGTGAGAGAAGAGCAGATGAAAAGGAAAATCCTTGCAAACACTTATGGTTCAGCTTTCCCTTTACGCCAGGAGCTTGACCGAAAAATACTTTCTAGGTATTTTTTCTTTATTTTATGCCAATTTTAATATATATATTTAATTGATATATATGTGGTTCTTTTTTAGATCTAGGGTTTTGCTTATTTTGTGTCTTTTTATTTATTTAAATTGATTAGAAAAAAAATCAATATCTGAAGGCTTGTAGTTCAGTGTGTAGTTATTTTAATTCGTAACCAAGTCATATACTATGAAGTTTGTTGCAGGTAGATTTTACTTTATTGATTTGGTAAATGATTAAACCTGATAGTTAGTTCCCTTTTTGAATGTGTTTCGTGCAAAAAATTCCTTGAATTTACGGATGACGGTCTAAGACATATGGAGATAGAGACTAGTTGCTTTTATTAAATTGGATCTTGAATGATCATTATTCATTAACTTAGTTGTTGGTTGTAGTAGGGTTTTTATTTATTTTTTTAAAAGCTGTTTTAGATATAATCCGGAATCCTTTTGATTATCCCAAGCTGCTCTTGATGGTTAGGCATATCAAGCTTGGACCTTTTAATGTGACAATTTAGAATTTAGAGTGTATACTTGTTGTGAAGAGCCAAGAGGTTGTTAAGAGCATTATAGGTCTCCACGAGATTGACATAAGGGGAGTTTTAAAAAATATTCAGAGTGAGCGAGTGGAATCCACAAACAGATGTATATTTAATTCTTAGTGATGGTATTTATGTCTAGGGACTGTAAGGCTTTGCCTTTTATGGCTTTCATGGATACGTCTAAGATAGCTAGTTTGGAATTAGTACATTTGTTGACTTAATGTGGTTGCTGCTTTAGATTGAAATTATGAATTTTGGTGAGTCAGTTTCATAATGATTTGATTTCAATGTTGAAATTGCTTAAAGAAAAGATGGGTTAATGATAATACCATGAACATGACTGGAGAGGCTGCAAATAGTTATGTGCTATCGCATATCCCTCCAATCCGTTTTATGTATCACCGTTTGGTGACACGAAGACTGTAAAACTTTTCACAACTCATTAAATTTGTGAAAATAGAGCTTAAGTTTGCATGTCACCTGAACTCCTGAAGTGATCAGGCCTTCTATGAAGGAGTCGGGACAATCTGCTTTACTTTCTTAGTGTTTGGATATCTGAGTTTTGAAGTATGCCTCACCTATATTTCAATAGCTAAAGTTTGTTTCATCATCTTGGCAGTCATTTCTTCTCATCTTGAATACTCAACTTGTTTAATAGATTTAGTCAAGTTTCCTTGTTGATAGTAGCTTTTGCAAGTGTATATACTTTTCATGAATTATATATTGTGGGTGTTCCTTAAAATTTTTAATGCTTTCAGATTTCAAAGGCCTCCCGGGCTTATCCCATCCTCCATGCTTGGATTAGAATCTTTGACAGGAGCTTTGGAAGATTTTGGAGTTGAAGATTACCTCCAAGGTAACAGCATAACACGTAGTAGACTTATTTTTCTAATTTTTTGGTCCGTGTTGGGTTTACTAGGTTTTGACTTCATGTTGATGGTTATGTAGGAGTTCATGACACTGAAACAATGCGGGCACCGGACATGCATCATGGAATGGAAGTTCGTGTTGGGCTCTCAAAAGGACCAGTTCATCCCAGTTTCATGTGAGGCAGTGGGGAATATGTGTATGCACAATGTTCTGCTTCTGAATGGCATATTTTCGTTGTGATCTTTACCATTATTAGATGCATGGCAAAAATGTTTTCAGTTTTAATGTGTTATTTCTCTGTACTGCCCTATCACAAATACCGTTTCATATGGAAGGAGAATTCTATTGTTCGACACGTAATCTAATGAATCAGGTATATTGGCTTTTAAATCGTTCGTTAGAAAGATGTGAGCATGTCATAATCATTTGTGCATTTTCATCTTGTCATTTTTTTCTAAATAGCATTGAAAAGGACTAAAGTGTAAATTTCAAACTCGTATGCACCCTACTCTATGCATTCTCCCAATTAACCGCATTTTCGTGTCTGCTACATTTGGGAACAAGACACCTGCTTAAAATTCTCGCTTGAATGCGTTTAAGATGAAAATTATTTTGCTTATTTTTACTTGTATTCACTTTATATACAAATAATAAGATAACCATGTGTGTACAAATAAGGGTTTTTCCATATCATTTTAACTTTTATCTGAACAATCATAAACTTAAGTTGTCACTTTTAAGTCCATAGAGGTGAAATACCTATTTGCCCACACAAAAAATAAAAAATCAAAAATCAAAACAATATATTTAACTGACCTAATTTTACACTAAACTCACAACACATGCTGATAAAACAATTTATCATTCTTTTCCATTCATGCTTCATTTTATACAACCGATCACAGAATTAAGAAGCTCAACCTTATCCACAAGACAAAGCATCTAACAAAAGCTCCCTTGGCTTGCTCATAAAGTGTAGCCATTGTCTTCGAGAAAATGTAAGAAAAACAAGCTTCCCAAAAAATGATACAACATACATTCCAGGCACCTTAAAAAGACTGAGTTATTGTCACTTGGCAGTAAACTACATGCGGCAACTGATTCCAAAATCCAAGTATGCGCAACGACAGAAGAACCATATTCTTGAGCTAGATCCTGTGCTGAAGCTAATCTTTGAGATTTAGTGGTTTCTTTGTCTTCAAACAAAGAACAATGTGAAGTGTCAGCATTGTAAACGACCAAAGTTACTTGATTCACTTTCACACCTGTAGATGCATAACTACGTGATGACAGTAGTTGCTCCTTGGTCTTGCTAACTATGCCCCCAGCAGTTGTAATCAAATTTATAAAATCAGACTTATAAGCTTCTACAAAATCTCCTACAAAGTAAAACTTCATGTTGTTGAAAAGTTTTGGAACCTGCAAATATAAATTAACAAAAGTAAATGAATAGGAAAATTTTATTGAGCATCAATTTATGTAGAAGGGGAAATATTGGTCTTACATTATTTTTGAGTCTTAGCCTCCCTGCTTTGGGACCGCCAGAAGAGCCATGGTTATCTAGCTGAACTTCATACGGTTCTTCTTTCACAAGATGTCCTGCTTCCCTGCAAGCATTTACCCCTGAAAACGAAAGATGACACTTTCTTGTTCAATCAAAAACCCCAAGATCAACTGCTAAGAATAAAAAGCCTTACATTGCAAATTAACAATCCATTTGCCATTTAAAATGGCCATCAGAACTTTCACTGTTCTTATGCAAGCATCATTTGAATCTGTAGCAGCAATGACATGGGTGACATTATCTCTCCAGTACTTTGATACTACTGCCCCATTACTACTTGCAAATTCAACCAGAGATAACTGCACTCTCAAAGTTATAGATTAGAAAGAAAGCATGAACATATGACAAGATTGTTGCCGATAATATATAATTTTCTGTACCAACCTTTTCATCTGAGGAAAGATCTGAACCACAAAGCACCAAATCGTTTCCAGCATCCGCCAATGTTGTGCGGGAACTCAAATTTTTATTAGATTTTCTACAATAAAAAATTAAATTCAGTTTTTTTAGTTCCATATGAAATGTGTATAAAAGATATTTGATAACTCATACTTGCTCTTAATGCGTTGCTTCCGGGGTTTTGAAATTACTTCTGTTGGAAATTTGCACGATGTATGGTTTGGACACAGTATCAAATAGTCATCCTAGAAAAGGCACGCAATTACAAAACTCGAACAGAATAATAACATAATCCAAACTTGCATGAATCGTTGCTTACACTATCCCTTCTGCAAATGTCCAATGCACATGGCACATGGTATGTTTTTGTGCAAGTTTCCATGTAGCAGCCAAGACCAGCTCCGTTTTTAGTACACCGGCTACATTTTAGCCTGTTAGCTCTTTTCACTTCTGATTCTAAGTTCTGGATAAGTCCACCCTTGAAAAAAATTCGGGGAGTCCTGCAATATATGTACCTTTTAATATTCCCATTACAAAGATTTATTTTAAGATTGTGTGAGCAGAAATTTGTCAATTTAATCTCTTTTCTTTACTCAAAACGTGAAATAATTATGCTTCAATACATACCAGTTACGACACCTTTCATGAACATGTATAACCTTGGAAAAGTTGGCCACATCGCCCACCACTTCCTTCCCTTGGGCATATGCTAACATTGGTCCACTTTCCTACACAATTCATTAAGAAGGCAATGGAAGTTTTTGATTCTCTTTAACAAAAGCCTTATTAGGTAATCTAAACATTTGATCACAATCAAGAACATCACTCAATACGTACTAAAAAGTTTGACGTTAGAACTCACCTCAGTCTTCTCAGAAGAACGGCAAAAGGCACATGGACTCATTTTCAAATCCAATTTGCTCAAAATGACAGATGGGTTCTTACAAGAATTTTTTATTTCAAAAGTGGTATCAGAAGTGTTAGGATCAACAACACTCGGGAATCACACGAACACACACAACACAAGTTATTAATCGAAAGAACAACACAGAGATTTAACGTGGTTCGGTCTGGGTCTGACCTACGTCCACCGGGTAACTAGGAGATGTTTATTTATTTCTGGCTTGGGGTACAAATATTACAAATACAGATATATCTCTTATATAGAGATTGAGAT
The DNA here is from genome assembly GCA_034093135.1 of Erigeron breviscapus. NCBI lineage: Eukaryota > Viridiplantae > Streptophyta > Magnoliopsida > Asterales > Asteraceae > Erigeron > Erigeron breviscapus. The sequence goes on from CM067169.1 coordinate 49,418,908, forward strand.
AGCTAGCTTACAAAGGAGAGTAAGCATAGATATGATACAAGTGGGCCCTGCCTAAGCATAACTCTAGAACTGATACAAGTCTAGAGTTATACAAGTGGGTCCTGCCACTTTGTTTGCTTTGGTCCTTGGCTTAACACATACTCCAACAATTCGGATACCGCTGGCAGTAGCAAGATCTCCAGAGGCCAAATCACTGGTATCATCTAATCGATCATCAGTTTTCTTTTGCCTTTTGGCTTCAAAACTTTTAGTTCCAGATGCCCTTCTACTATTTGACTCCAGATTTCCCACAATACGACCATTTTCAGCACGTTTCTTTGGTGAAGAATATTTTACCTGATTCTGAAATGATGACCATCTAACTCTTACTACATAAAATTATTATGACAAGTGTACAGATACATCATAATATAGTTACTCACCAAAACAGCCCCAAATATGTCCAGGACCAATACTGTGAATACTTACTTAACGGAAAGGAAAAAACTGAGGCAGCCGAAATGTAACATAAATTTTAAAAATATGGAACTATTTTCTTACCTTACGCCTTCTGGTTGGATCACTGCAATTGCTGTCTGCCATATCTTTGCTATCACTAGAAATGAAGAGCTAAGCGGTCCAAACTTCCAAGAATAAGGACTTTCTTTACAGGAAGTCCCAACATCTAAGGTACGGATTTACCTCTGTAACAAAATTAAAAGAATTACAACTTAGTAAAGCTGTACCGAAAAGAAGCCCTAAATATACAACCGAAGAACATTAAATATCGATACAAATACAATACAACTACAGTCAGCTGGTTTAAGTAATCTTCCAATCACTTTACGATCATGCCATTTGCACACAGACAAAAACTACCTCTAGAATGTAACAAATATGCTAAAGTGCTAACTACCTTTTAATTATGCTTTTTTTTTTTGTCAGAATAAATATAGGGGATGTTTGGATTAGCTAAATCTTTTGGCCTTATCGGCATAATAAATTGTCAAAAAGCCGATAACCTCATTTTTCCCTGCTTGTAAGTTTATCAACATGAATTAGCCGGAAAATACGAGCTTATTGGCTTTACGAAATTTCAATAAACTGATTAATTCTACAAAATAAGCTAATCCAAAGACCCCCTTGGCACACATTACTTTACATCGACATTAAACGCAATCTACATTCGAAAATTATACTATGCCATTCTAAATGAATAAAATCAGAACAAAAAAAAAATGTGTGAACAGAAACTAGTATCTACTGATGTCAACCATTTGTTACGATCACTCGTTCTCACCCCTGAAAGGTTACGTGTGAACAGAAACTAGTATCTACAAACACAATAACATCATAATTGATTAGATCAAACTTGAATTATTGTTCACCAATCCACACCGACTATAAAATCCGAGTTCATGTTCGCAAATGCTAGGAGATAGATAATGGGTCTTGTGGTTTTTTTTTTCTTCTTGATTTGGGTTTTTAATCACTTATTTTTTTAGATGATTCACAAGTTTTTAGGACGATAGATTGAATTTGAGAATGAGAGGAGCTAATTTTAAGGAAATCTCTGTTAATGTTTAGATACAAATTGACATATATTTTTAATCTGTTAAAAAGCATTTACGAATTGACACTCATACCCTTACACCCGTTTTCTTTTGTTCATCCATTTATTAGTTGATGATAATTTACAAAACTGCCACCTATCTTTATACACCATTGATCAACTAGATCTAATGGTCCTAAATGGTTCTTACAAAATTCAACTAGTTCTTACAAAATTAAAGGTTCTCATTATAAAGTTCTATATATATAATATATAATATATATAGGGGTTGGGTATTGTAAAACAAGTATTAAAGTAAAACAAATAAGATAAGATCTTGACCATTAGATCATGGTTAAATTGATGCACGAAGATTCACGAAGCAATTGATGCACGATGATTTATGATGCACGATGATATTCAATGAAGAGAAAATTATTGTTTTATTTGTTTTACTTTAATACTTGTTTTATTTTACCTAAAACCTATATATATATATATATATAGGATAATTTTTAATAATGCTAAAAATATTATAAAAAAGAAGGTGATTGTAGATCCAATTACAAACAATATATAATTGTTTTTAACACTGATAAAATAACAAAAAACATCGGCACACCGCACACATATCTTTATTCGAAAACACTCCTACACATCACCCATTTATTTATAAGAAAACCACTCCTAATAGCGGTGTGATTTTTTTTTGGCCGGTGGTGGTGATGGTGGTGGTGGTGGTGGTGGTGGTGCAAATCTCCAGCAAATGTCTTCAGTTTTTTGCTCGGTCAGGGGGAATTCGACTTTTCTGCTGGCTTCCCATATTCTCCGATTCTTCTCATACTTGGAGAGAGTCATTGTTATGGACTTATGGTTGTGTGAAACTGTGAAAGGGCGAGCCATAATTTATAAGGGTCTCATTTTATGATGTTACCATATAAAGAAGATAACATCATTATTATGATACTTAGGATTTTGGTCCGTGTTGGGTTTACTAGGTTTTGACTTCATGTTGATGGTTATGTAGGAGGTCATGACACTGAAACAATGCGGGCACTGGACATGCATCATGGAATGGACATTCGTGTTGGGCTCTCAAAAGGACCAGTTCATCCCAGTTTCATGTGAGGTTATGCACAATGTTCTGCTGCATCTTTGAATTTCTACCTTGTAGTCATTTGTGGTTTGACTTTGAATATGAACCTTAGTACCTGGTTCTGAATGGCATATTTTCGTTGTGACCTTTACCATTATTAGATGCATGGCAAACATGTTTTCAGTTTTAATGTGTTATTTCCCTGTACTGCCCTATCACAAATATGAAATACCGTTTCATATGGAAGGAGAATTCTATTGTCGTTTGTTAGAAAGATGTGAGCAGTAACGGATCTTTATCCTATTTAGTAGAAGGGGCCGAAGGTCATATTACCAAGATATAACATTAAAAAAAATAATCAAAGGGGACAGAAAGTCACGAGAATACAAAATAACACTAAGAAAAATAATTTTTGAACAAATTACGGATAAAACTATACTAATAATCGGAAAAACGGAGGGGGCCCGGGCCCCAAAAGAGATCCGCCCTTGCAAATAAGGGTTGTTTCCATTTCATTTTAACTTTTATCTGAACAATCATAATCTTAAAGACTGAGTTATTGACACTTGTCAGGCCCTTGATGTAAAAGGCAGTAAACTACATGCGGCAATTGATTCCAAAATCCAAGTATGGGCAACGACATGAGACCCATATTCTTGAGCTACATCCTGTGCTGAAGCTAATCTATGAGATTTAGTGGTTTCTTTGTCTTCAAACCAAGAACAATCTGAAGTGTCAGCATTGTAAACGACCAAAGTTACTTGATTCACTTTCACACCTGTAGATGCATAACTACGTGATGACAGTAGTAGTTGCTCCTTGGTCTTGCTAACTATGCCCCCGGCCAGCAGTTGTAATCAAATTTATAAAATCAGACTTATAAGCTTCTACAAAGTCTCCAACAAAAGTAGAATTTCATGTTGTTGAAAAGTTTTGGAACCTGCACATATATATTAACAAAAGTAAATGAATACGAAAATTTTATTGAGCATCAATTTATGTAGAAGGGGAAATATGGTCTTACATTATTTTTGAGTCTTAGCCTCCCTGCTTTGGGACCGCCAGAACAGCCATGGTTATCTAGCTGAATTTCATACGGTTCTTCTTTCACAAGATGTCCTGCTTCCATGCAAGCATTTACCCCTGAAAACGAAAGATGACACTTTCTTGTTCGATCAAAAACCCCAAAATCAACTGCTAAGAATAAAAAGCCTTACATTGCAAATTAACAATCCATTTGCCATTCAATATGGCCATCAAAACTTTCACTGTTCTTATGCAAGCACCATTCGAATCTGTAGCAGCAATGACATGGGTGACATTGTATCTCCAGTACTTTGATACTACTCACTACTGCCCCATTACTACTTGCAAATTCAACCAGAGATAACTGCACTCTCAAAGTTTTTGAAAGTTTTTGATTCTCTTTAACAAAAGCCTTATTAGGTAATCTAAACATTTGCTCACAATCAAGAACATCACTCATTACGTAGTAGAAAGTTTGATGTTAGAACTCACCTCAGTCCACTCAGAAGAACGGCAAAAGACACAAGGACTCATTTTCAAATCCAACTTGCTCAAAATGACAGATGGGTTCTTACAATAATTTGTTTTTTCAAAAGTGGTATCAGAATTACCGCTGGCAGTAGCTACATCTCCGGAGGCCAAATCATTGGTATCATGTGATCGATCATCAGTTTTCTTTTGCCTTTTGGCTTCAAAACTTTTGGCGAAGAATATTTTACTTGATTCTGAAATGATGACCATCTAACCCTTACTACATAAAATGATTATGACAAGTGTACAGATACATCATATAGTAATTCACCAAAACAGCCCCAAATATGTCCAGGACCAATACTGTGAATACTTACTTTACGGAAAGAAAAAAACTGAGGCAGCCGAAATGTAACATAAATTTTAAAAATATGAAACTATTCCTACCTTAGGCCTTCTGTTTGGATCACTGCAATTGCTATCTGCCATATCTTTGCTATCACTAGAAATGAAGAGCTAAGCGGTCCAACTTCCAAGAATAAGTACTTTCTTTACGAGAACTCAAACTCGCAACATCCAAGGTACGGATTTACCTCTGTGACACAATCGAAAAGAATAACAGCTTAGTAAAGCTGTGCCGAAAAGAAGCCATAATTATACCACCAAGAAACATTAAATTTTTCGATACAAATACAATACAGCTACAATCAGCTGTTTAAGTAATCTTCCAATCACTTTACGATCATGCCATTTGCACAAAGACAAAAACTACCTATAGAATGTAACAAATATGCTAAAGTGCTAACTACCTTTTAATTATGCTTTTTTTTTGTCAGAATAAATATAGGAGATGTTTGGATTAGCTAAATCTTTTGGCCTTGTCGGTATAATAAAGTGTCAAAAAGTCGATAACCTCATTTTTCCCTGCTTGTAAGTTTATCAACATGAACTAGCCGGAAAATACGAGCTTATTGGCTTTACGAAATTTCAATAAACTGATTAATTCTACAAAATAAGCTAATCCAAAGACCCCCTTGGCACACATTACTTTACATCGACATTAAACGCAATCTACATTCGAAAATTATACTATGCCATTCTAAATGAATAAAATCAGAACAAAAAAAAAATGTGTGAACAGAAACTAGTATCTACTGATGTCAACCATTTGTTACGATCACTCGTTCTCACCCCTGAAAGGTTACGTGTGAACAGAAACTAGTATCTACAAACACAATAACATCATAATTGATTAGATCAAACTTGAATTATTGTTCACCAATCCACACCGACTATAAAATCCGAGTTCATGTTCGCAAATGCTAGGAGATAGATAATGGGTCTTGTGGTTTTTTTTTCTTCTTGATTTGGGTTTTTAATCACTTATTTTTTTAGATGATTCACAAGTTTTTAGGACGATAGATTGAATTTGAGAATGAGAGGAGCTAATTTTAAGGAAATCTCTGTTAATGTTTAGATACAAATTGACATATATTTTTAATCTGTTAAAAAGCATTTACGAATTGACACTCATACCCTTACACCCGTTTTCTTTTGTTCATCCATTTATTAGTTGATGATAATTTACAAAACTGCCACCTATCTTTATACACCATTGATCAACTAGATCTAATGGTCCTAAATGGTTCTTACAAAATTCAACTAGTTCTTACAAAATTAAAGGTTCTCATTATAAGGTATATATATCTCTCTCTCTCTTCTCTCTCTCTCCTCTCTCTCCCGGGGGATTGGGTCTTGTCCCCCCGTATTCCAGTACCACCAAATACACAAGATCTTGACCCTTAGATCATGGTTAAATTGATGCACGAAGATTCACGAAGCAATTGATGCACGATGATTTTCATGATGCACGGTGATTTTCAGTGAAGAGAAACCTATTGTTTTATTTGTTTTACTTTAATACTTGTTTTATTTTACCTAAAACCTATATATATATATATTTAATAATAAGAATTTTCTATGGTACAGCAAACAAATATTATAAAAAAGAAGGTGATTGTAGATCCAATTACAAACAATATATAATTGTTTTTAACACTGATAAAATAACAAAAAACATCGGCACACCGCACACATATCTTTATTCGAAAACACTCCTACACATCACCCATTTATTTATAAGAAAACCACTCCTAATAGCGGTGTGATTTTTTTTTGGCCGGTGGTGGTGATGGTGGTGGTGGTGGTGGTGGTGGTGCAAATCTCCAGCAAATGTCTTCAGTTTTTTGCTCGGTCAGGGGGAATTCGACTTTTCTGCTGGCTTCCCATATTCTCCGATTCTTCTCATACTTGGAGAGAGTCATTGTTATGGACTTATGGTTGTGTGAAACTGTGAAAGGGCGAGCCATAATTTATAAGGGTCTCATTTTATGATGTTACCATATAAAGAAGATAACATCATTATTATGATACTTAGGATTTTGGTCCGTGTTGGGTTTACTAGGTTTTGACTTCATGTTGATGGTTATGTAGGAGGTCATGACACTGAAACAATGCGGGCACTGGACATGCATCATGGAATGGACATTCGTGTTGCGCTCTCAAAAGGACCAGTTCATCCCAGTTTCATGTGAGGTGTATGCACAATGTTCTGCTGCATCTTTGAAATTTCTACCTTGTAGTCATTTGTGGTTTGACTTTGAATATGAACCTTAGTACCTGGTTCTGAATGGCATATTTTCGTTGTGACCTTTACCATTATTAGATGCATGGCAAACATGTTTTCAGTTTTAATGTGTTATTTCCCTGTACTGCCCTATCACAAATATGAAATACCGTTTCATATGGAAGGAGAATTCTATTGTCGTTTGTTAGAAAGATGTGAGCAGTAACGGATCTTTATCCTATTTAGTAGAAGGGGCCGAAGGTCATATTACCAAGATATAACATTAAAAAAAATAATCAAAGGGGACAGAAAGTCACGAGAATACAAAATAACACTAAGAAAAATAATTTTTGAACAAATTACGGATAAAACTATACTAATGATCGGAAAAACGGAGGGGGCCCGGGCCCCAAAAGAGATCCGCCCTTGCAAATAAGGGTTGTTTCCATTTCATTTTAACTTTTATCTGAACAATCATAATCTTAAAGACTGAGTTATTGACACTTGTCAGGCCCTTGATGTAAAAGGCAGTAAACTACATGCGGCAATTGATTCCAAAATCCAAGTATGGGCAACGACATGAGACCCATATTCTTGAGCTACATCCTGTGCTGAAGCTAATCTATGAGATTTAGTGGTTTCTTTGTCTTCAAACCAAGAACAATCTGAAGTGTCAGCATTGTAAACGACCAAAGTTACTTGATTCACTTTCACACCTGTAGATGCATAACTACGTGATGACAGTAGTTGCTCCTTGGTCTTGCTAACTATGCCCCCGGCCAGCAGTTGTAATCAAATTTATAAAATCAGACTTATAAGCTTCTACAAAGTCTCCAACAAAAGTAGAATTTCATGTTGTTGAAAAGTTTTGGAACCTGCACATATATATTAACAAAAGTAAATGAATACGAAAATTTTATTGAGCATCAATTTATGTAGAAGGGGAAATATGGTCTTACATTATTTTTGAGTCTTAGCCTCCCTGCTTTGGGACCGCCAGAACAGCCATGGTTATCTAGCTGAATTTCATACGGTTCTTCTTTCACAAGATGTCCTGCTTCCATGCAAGCATTTACCCCTGAAAACGAAAGATGACACTTTCTTGTTCGATCAAAAACCCCAAAATCAACTGCTAAGAATAAAAAGCCTTACATTGCAAATTAACAATCCATTTGCCATTCAATATGGCCATCAAAACTTTCACTGTTCTTATGCAAGCACCATTCGAATCTGTAGCAGCAATGACATGGGTGACATTGTATCTCCAGTACTTTGATACTACTCACTACTGCCCCATTACTACTTGCAAATTCAACCAGAGATAACTGCACTCTCAAAGTTTTTGAAAGTTTTTGATTCTCTTTAACAAAAGCCTTATTAGGTAATCTAAACATTTGCTCACAATCAAGAACATCACTCATTACGTAGTAGAAAGTTTGATGTTAGAACTCACCTCAGTCCACTCAGAAGAACGGCAAAAGACACAAGGACTCATTTTCAAATCCAACTTGCTCAAAATGACAGATGGGTTCTTACAATAATTTGTTTTTTCAAAAGTGGTATCAGAATTACCGCTGGCAGTAGCTACATCTCCGGAGGCCAAATCATTGGTATCATGTGATCGATCATCAGTTTTCTTTTGCCTTTTGGCTTCAAAACTTTTGGCGAAGAATATTTTACTTGATTCTGAAATGATGACCATCTAACCCTTACTACATAAAATGATTATGACAAGTGTACAGATACATCATATAGTAATTCACCAAAACAGCCCCAAATATGTCCAGGACCAATACTGTGAATACTTACTTTACGGAAAGAAAAAAACTGAGGCAGCCGAAATGTAACATAAATTTTAAAAATATGAAACTATTCCTACCTTAGGCCTTCTGTTTGGATCACTGCAATTGCTATCTGCCATATCTTTGCTATCACTAGAAATGAAGAGCTAAGCGGTTCCAACTTCCAAGAATAAGTACTTTCTTTACGAGAACTCAAACTCGCAACATCCAAGGTACGGATTTACCTCTGTGACACAATCGAAAAGAATAACAGCTTAGTAAAGCTGTGCCGAAAAGAAGCCATAATTATACCACCAAGAAACATTAAATTTTTCGATACAAATACAATACAGCTACAATCAGCTGTTTAAGTAATCTTCCAATCACTTTACGATCATGCCATTTGCACAAAGACAAAAACTACCTATAGAATGTAACAAATATGCTAAAGTGCTAACTACCTTTTATATATGCTTTTTTTTGTCAGAATAAATATAGGAGATGTTTGGATTAGCTAAATCTTTTGGCCTTGTCGGTATAATAAAGTGTCAAAAAGTCGATAACCTCATTTTTCCCTGCTTGTAAGTTTATCAACATGAACTAGCCGGAAAATACAAGCTTATTGGCTTTACGAAATTTCAATAAACTGATTAATTCTACAAAATAAGCTAATCCAAAGACCCCCTTGGCACACATTACTTACATCGACATTAAACGCAGTCTACATTCGAAAATCAACTATGCCATTCTAAATGAATAAAATCAGAACAAAAAAAAACGGTCCTAATCAGAAAACAAACCCTAGATTCTCTTAAACAACAAACTCACCAACAACAACAACAAGGGTACCCAATCCCGGCATAAGCCGGGCTATGGGGGAGGTATGATGTAGACAGACCATACCTCTACTCAAAGGTTCAAAGGTAGGAGGCTGCTTCCAGATCTACCGAAGTAGAAGGGACCTCCGGCCCAGGGTGGAAAAAATATTCTCGACGGCTAGCCGGAGCTACGCCGGAGAAGGCAGTTGAGATCTCAGATCTCTAGAGAGAAAACTCTCTAGAGAGAGAAACTCAAACGGCGATCTATCGATATATAATATCGATAGATACAAATAATTTCCTTAATCTCTAAATAAATATAGAAAGGATTTTTTTTTGATAAACACTATTCGGGTATGGATTGACAAACAACAAACTCACCAATTTTCCAATTAATTTATACTAATTTAATTTGAACATAAAAAAAAAAACCCTAAAATGTGCTAACTATATTTCACCTGCTTTTCAATAACAATAATTAACAATAAAATCACAAATCATACAAAAGATATGCATATCTAATATAATTAATAAAAAAAAATACACTGATACTCATGTGTCCGTGTTGAGTCATGGATTCGCTGAAGATCACTTGCTGAGTCAAGTCGCTGACAGCCTCAGCGAGAGGCTTCATCAGCGAGCCTTCAGCGATCACAATTATCTTCAAGTTAAAGGATAAGTTCAATGACTCACCGCCATGTGTTGTAAGTCAAATATGGGCGGGAAATGAAGATAAGAAGACTGGTCCCCAAGGACACGTGTTGGAAGATCAGATTGAAGACAAGTGACCTTGTACCGTTTTGGTACTAAGCAGTTTCTCTTTCATGCCGTTTTGGGAAACAAACAAGATGAAGAAAAGAGATCTCTGCCGACCAGTCTTACACACCAATAGAATGTTGACAACCTTCATGTGTCAACATCTATTGGGTTGTCATGTGATGTCTCTTCTCTCCTATATAAGACATCACTTGACCTAGCCGCAATTCTGTTGGTTTATTCTACAATAGTCACTTTGTGTGTGTTTCTCTCATTGTAGAATTATAGCATTGTTAAGTTTTTAGTGTGTGCAAAAACTTAACAATATTTTCTTTCTTCTTTATTGTACCAACCATGTATTCACCGTTTAATTAATACTACTTATGATTAAACGTGTTTACTTTATTATCTTACATTCTTAGTGTAATTTACATTAGTTGTTTAATTACATAATCGTTGCAAACTTGGGACTTTCAGTTGGTATCAGAGCGGTGGTTCGACACACCGAATCTGATTTGAGTAAAAGTTTGCAAGATTATCTTTCTTTCTTTCTGTACTTTAATTTTCTGCATCTAAAAACTTTTCTTTAAACTTCTGTTATTTTTCTTTTCTTATTATTATGTCTTCTGTTCCTTCTCTGGTTAATACCAGAGATTTTGGGTATGTCTCCATCCCACCAAGATTCGATTCACATGATTTCGGATCTTGGAAGGAGAGAATGCTCCTACACATCGTAGGAGTTGAACCCTACCTTATGACCATCTTAACCAGAGGGCCATATGTACCGGTTCTGGTTACCAGGACACCAGGAGCAACTGCTGATGCTCCTGAAGTTGTCACTGAGTTAATAAAACCAGAAGTACAATGGACAGATGACGAGCGTAGGCTTGTCAATCTGGATGCTCGGTTGAGAATCTTATCATTACTACCCTTCCTGATGACATAATGAAGTCTGTCATCAAACTTTCTTCTTCTCCAAATTGGTGTGGGACAATTTGTGTATCAGATTCGATGGTACATCAGATGTTCTTGCCACCAAGAAAATTGATCTGAAACGTGCCTATGAAGGATTCTTCTCTCTCCCTAATGAGAGTCTGGATGGCACGTATAATCGGTTCAAGTGCCTCTTGAATGATATGACTAATGTGGGCATAGAGCATAACACTCTTGAAATATGCTACAAGTTCATTGACATCTTGCCTATCAAATGGCAAGGTTTGAGGCAAATTCTTCGAACCACTAAGCAATTGAAAGAGCATGACTTAGAGTCACTCTATGGCACTCTTCAATTTGAAGAGAGAGCCCTCGCTCAAACTCTGAGAGCTGAGGCTGAGTCTAGAAGACATGCTGGTTCATATGCTTCAACTTCTTCTTCTTCTGTATCAAATGTCTCAAATGTTCATGACCCTCTTGCCCTGGTCTCTGCTGAGGTCAGTCCTGTCCATCTTGACATGGACATCAGCAATTCTACTCCCTAACGTCCAAGATCTTGTCAATGACCTCGATTTCGAGGAGAGACAAGAGATGTTCTCGGACTTCATGAACTTCGCTCTCATCGCTGGTAAACGTTACTCTAGAAAATGGAATGGTCGTAGGTCGACTAATTTCCAAAAACCAGTGGTGGACAAGTCTCAGGAAGAATGTTGGAGGTGTGGTCGAAAAGGCCACTACCAAAAAGATTGCAAATTTTCTATTCCTTCTTTGCAGGCAGCGAAGCCTTCTTCATCATCAGCGAGGCCCTCTTCAGTTAAGCCTGCTGATGAATACAAAAAGAAGTATTATGAGCTTCGTGCCAAGATGGCCGATGTTGAAGAAGCCAAAACTCCCGCCAAAGGTCTTGTTGCTGAAGAACATGACTGGGCTGACTCCGATGTCTCTGACAGCGAGGACTTTGTTGATGCCATCTGCTTTATGGCACTCGCTGATGACCAGGCGCTGACAAAGGACCAAGTGTGCTCCAGTCAGTGGGTCAATGCCACAATCAAGAAGGTATGTACTTTCTCCTCTGCCTCTGAAGAGGACAAACCTACTATTCTTGAATCTCTTACTTGTGACATTCAGTATGTGGTGTCAATTCGTGCTGACCTTCAGTCCAAACTTAACTCAGTTAGTGCTGAGTTAAGTGATAAAGCTGACAAGCTCAAGGACCTTAGAAACGTCCACATCGAGCTTGAATCTCAAAAGCTTCTCAACCAAAATCTTTTGATCTCTAACGAGGAGCTGAAGAACAGGGTCGCTGACCTTGAGAGGATCGTTACCTCTTGGTCTAAAGCCTCCAAGCTTCATGACCAAATCTTCAGCTTACAAGTCCCAGCTCAAATGAAAGCCATAATTGGTGGGGACTATGAGACGGCCGCTGTCATTGCAAATATGTTCAGTGACTGTCCTGCAGCTGAAGAGAGGATTCCTTCTAAATCTCTTGAATCTCGTGAAGTGTTGCTAAAACATTATTTTGTTAAAGGCATGAATGATTATCATTCTGAACTAAATAATGAAGCAACCCCAACCAGCACTTCTACTTCTGCCTCACAAGATGAAGCTATTCGTCTCTTTCTCGCTCATGCTGCTTACAAAGGCTTCATTGTCTATCAAATGGACGTCAAGAGTGCTTTCTTAAATGGTGCTCTTGATGAAGAAGTCTATGTTAAGCAGCCTCCTGGCTTTGAGGATCCAAAGCATCCTCACTATGTCTATAAGCTTAATAAAGCTTTATACGGCCTTAAACAGGCTCCTAGAGCTTGGTATGACACTTTGTCTACCTTCCTTCTTGACCATGGTTTTTGTAGGGGAACCATTGACAGCACCCTATTTATCTACAAGCATAAGGGTGATGTTCTGTATGTGCAGATTTATGTCGATGACATTATCTTTGGTTCCTTATCCACAAAACTTTGTCGAAAGTTCAGTTCTCTCATGTCTAGCACTTTCGAAATGAGCATGATGGGAGAACTCACCTTCTTTTTGGGGTTACAAATAAAGCAGCTTCCCTCTGGAATATTTATCAATCAAGAAAAATATATTCGGGATATGTTGCATAAGTTTGACTTCACCCATGTCACTCCCAAACGAACTCCAATGTCCCCTCCTAATAATCTTCACGCTGACCCTGATGGTAAGTATGTGAATCTTACTTACTATCGTGGCATGATTGGGTCACTCATGTATCTCACAGCGAGTCGCCCAGACATCATGTTTGCAACATGTCTCTGTGCTCGCTATCAAGCTTCTCCTCGAGATTCTCATCTCCTCGCTGTGAAGCGTATCTTCAAATACCTCAAGGGTACACCCACACTGGGTCTTTGGTACCCTAAGGACTCCAACTTTGAGTTAGTTGGCTATTCTGACTCCGACTATGCTGGTTGCATGCTCGATCGAAAAAGCACCAGTGGAGGATGTCAACTGTTGGGGGGGAAGCTGACTAGTTGGTCTAGTAAGAAAGCAACATACAGTTTCCATCTCCACAGCTGAAGCAGAATATGTCTCTGCAGCGAGCTGTTGTGCCCAAATGCTATGGATGAAACATCAGCTTGCTGACTATGATTTGGAATACTCTAAAATTCCAATCATGTGTGATAATACAAGTGCTATTGCTATTACACACAACCCAGTTCAACATTCCAAAACTAAGCATATTGATATTCGATATCACTTTATTCGTGATCATGTCATGAAAGGTGACATTGAGATCTACTTCATTCCAACTGATGATCAACTAGCTGACATCTTTACTAAACCATTGGATGAAACTAGATTCAAACTGCTTGTTAGCAAGTTAGGAATGTTAAATGGGGAATCAGCGACATGACTTGTCATGTATGCTAATTCAGCGAGCTTAAGTCAGTCTTACTCGCTGAACTCAAAGCAATGAAGAGCTAAAAGTCTTCATCTAGTCCAATAGCGAACGGTTATTGGTAAAGACTAATCAAATCCGTTTATCCCTGTTGCTTTGGGAAAAAGCAAAAAAAAGCAATGAAGAGCTAAAAGTCTTCATCTAGTCCAGTAGCAAACGGCTCTGGTAAAGACTAACCAAATCAGTTGATCCCTGTTGCTTTGGGAAAAAGCAAACAATAGCAATGAAGAGCTAAAAGTCTTCATCTAGTCCAATAGCAAACGGTTATTGGTAAAGACTAATCAAATCCGTTGATCCCTGTTGCTTTGGGAAAAAGCAAACAATAGCAATGAAGAGCTAAAAGTCTTCATCTAGTCCAATAGCGAACGGTTATTGGTAAAGACTAATCAAATCCGTTTATCCCTGTTGCTTTGGGAAAAAGCAAACAATAGCAATGAAGAGCTAAAAGTCTTCATCTAGTCCAATAGGAAACGGTTATTGGTAAAGACTAATCAAATCCGTTGATCCCTGTTGCTTTGGGAAAAAGCAAACAATAGCAATGAAGAGCTAAAAGTCTTCATCTAGTCCACTAGCAAACGGCTAGTGGTAAAGACTTATCAAATCCGTTGATGGCTGACAGTTTGCCAAAAACTGTAGTCAGCGACCAATGTTAGTTGTGAAGTCGCTGACAAAAAGCCTCAAGCATGCTGAGCATCTTTCAGCATGTTGTATTTCAAAATAATACATAGGATATTTTCAAAACTAAGTGTTTTTAAAGTAACTATGAGGGTGACGTGGCAAATTTCTGAACCACATGTTTTATACATTCAAATTAAAAGGTCACCTCGATTTTTGCTCTTGATCACGTCATTTGTCTGTTGTGACAGTCTGACTGACAGGTTATGACTGCACAATACGGCGCGCACTCATGAACTTTTTGGATAAAGTTTCCTTTTATTTTTCAAAACGTTACTCTTAAAACCTTTTTATATTATAAATGTACCAAAACAGTTGTTGTTCACAACTATTCCTCAATACAAAAAAAAGGGAGAGAGAAATTGTGGCCCACAACCGTACCTTATATATATAACCTCACCTCATAACCTTATTTTCACGCTTCCTATTCACTCTCTCTCTAAGTCAAAAATCTCTCTCTCCATCTGTTCATCTTCTCTCTCAAGCATTTAGTTAAACACCTTCCACTCATCTCATCTTCATCTTTACAAAATCTATGGCTTCTTCTTCAGATATTCCTCCATCTACCTCTACCGCCGCCGCACAAAACCCACCGGCTCCTGAACAACAAGTTCAGGAACAAGTTTCCACCACATATCTTAATTCATCTGTTTTCACTCCTTCAAACATCACAAAATCTTCTAAAGTAAGTTTCTCTGCTTCCCAGATTGTTGTGAAACCCAACAATCATGTTGGCACCTCTGTGTTACCAAAAGATTCTAAAGGATACAAGCCCATGCTGGACTTTATCCATGCTTCTCCTGCCAAGTATTGCATCATGGCAGATCCGGGTAAGATATTTGTTCATCTTCTCCGTGAGTTTTGGTGGACTTGTGAGTATGATGATGTATCCAAGTCCATCACTGGTACTGTTCGTCAGGGGTCAAAGACGATTACCATCACTCCGGCGTCTCTTCGCCAAACACTTCGATTTCCACAAGTTACTGCTGAAAATGTTTTTGTGGAAGCAGCTACTGATGTTGAATGGAAGGATTGGTTACCTTCCATTGGATACAATTTTAATTTGAGGAACCCTCCAGCAATCCCAAGCAATCCACTAAAACAAAATCTCCCTGGAGTCTGGAGAGTTCTTTTCACCCATGTAATACAGTGTATGGGTGGAAATTCAGGATCATATAATCAAGCATCAACAACATCGATGCCAATGATTCATGCACTCGCTGAGGGGCGTTTCGTTGATTATGCCCAGCTGATCTTCAACGACATGAAGAATAAGGTCAGCATTAACAATAGGTCACACACTGTGCCTTTTGTTAGAATCTTTTCTCTCATCTTCAAGGAGGCACTGGGAAATGAATATGAGCTGCCCAAGGCCTCAACGATTCCAATAGCGAGGGTGGGTAACAACATCTACAAGCAACCAACTGATCTCTTGGTTGCACGCCTCACTACTCATATAAAAGAGGTACTCTTCTCCCTTAATCCTTCTTTATACCCGAAAGACAGCGACTGGGAGGCAGCACTTCTTTCTGATGAAGTGACTGATACAGTCGCTGTGGACACTGAAATGCCTTCTGAGGATGGTTCGCTGGTAAACCCCCCAGCGACCTCCAAAGCCTCTAAAAAGACCAAAGATAAATCTAAGGCAGCGTCCTCAATTCAAACTTCTCAATCTTCACCCTCCGCTGACGTCCCAAAACGTAAGCGGAGTGTATCAAAGGGAAAACCAAAGGTTAGGAAGTCCTCACTGCCCAAGGACGATAGTACCCAAGCCACCACATCAGCAGCCTCCCAACAGGCTGTTGACGAGTTAAATGGGAGCAAGCAGGCAGCCACCTCAAATTTCTGTAGGAGAGGTTGGTGAAGTTATAGGGTTACCCCAGCCCACTAGAGGTCAAAGTCCAACTCCACCCCCAAATAATCCCCTTCTTCTTCATTACCTTCTGAGTCGTTGACAGCAGCCAGATCACAGGTGATGCTAGAGTCAACCCATTCTACGGCCGATGAGGTCTTGGTGCAACAACACACCGAGATTGAGGCACCAGGTTCCCTAACACAAAACACTGCTGTACAAGTCTCGGAAACTGTTAGTGCAGAGACCGAGACAAATCTTTTGTTCACTGAAATGGAGGTTGATGATGAAGATCTGGGCAGCGAGTTTGATCTCCAAGATCATGATGCTGAAATTAGACTCGCTGCTGCAGAAGAAAGTGAAGATGAAGTGTTTGTTAGTGGTTTCTTAGATGATGATTTGGGTTTTATGCTGATCAACTCTCCTCCCACCGAATTTGAGGATATCCCAAATATATTGGGTGATATGCCTTCTCCACCTTGCTACTCTTATAAACCCACAACTTCTCATGAGTCGGATGGATTTTATGGGGATTATGTGCCTAAGGTGAATGACGATGAGCTTCAAAGAAGGTTAGATTTGTGTCACCTTCAGAGAATAAGGCCAGGTGTGTATGTTGAAGTTGAAAAAGTTGATGATGAAATCATCATGGAGGTGCCCCCATTGCACCATCCAGACTTCTTTAGGTTCCTTGCTCTAAGTATCCTGTTTCTCTAAAAGATCTTAAGGTTCCTTCGGCTGATGAAGAACTTGTCACAGCTTGCACTGCTATCAATTTGCCTGGTCTTGATTATGTGGAAACTCGACAGTTACAAGAACTGCTGACAAGGGTGCAAATTTGCCAGAGCCAAGGCAATAGACATGGGTATTTGTATGCTTGGTTGGTGGATCAAATGGCTCAAATTCATGTTGAGGCTCATGAAAATTTTCAAGAATTGCTAACTGGAAAGGATTTGGTGACTGATGAGCTAGCAGAACTCAAAGGCATGGTGTTTGGGATCACCAAAAATCAAGTCACCGACACCAAGTCCAATGAGCATTTATTCAAAAGAAATCAAGCCCTGCTGAATGAAAGCATGAAGAGGGTCAGCTCCTCCAACTCTGCCATCTCCGCCTCGCTGGATAAATTAAAAGATGAAATCCGTTCAGCGAAGGTCACCGAAGAGCCTGGTCTCTTATCATCTCTCCAACAACTCTCCCAATCTAATATACTCTTCACTGCTCAACTCAACAAGCTGGATCAAACCATCTCTTCCTTCTCCAAACATCAAGCAAATTTTCACACCACCCTTACCAAAGAAATTTCCTCCCTCAAAACTCAAGTCCTCTCTCGTACCCCATCTCAAGTCGCTGCTGACAAACAATTGTTGAAAGAATCTGTCAGCAGGACGAAGAAACTTGAACAAGAGGTCGCTGGTCTTAAAGGTATGATGAGTGAAATGCTGGGTCTCTTCAAGAAAAACAATGTGGAAGCAGCAAGTCCGTCAGCTGCTTCCAAGGGGGAGAAAACTGCTGAAGAGGGCCCAGCAAGTCAAACAAATGAAGATGCTCCCTTCGCTGAAAATGAAAACACTGAGATGGTTCATGAACCGGCAGCAAGTGTTCAGGGGGAGCAAGCTGATAAGGTTAGTAAACCGGCAGCTAATGTTGAGGGGGAGCAAGTCAAAGAAGCTGAGAAGGTTGGTGAACCGGCAGCAAGACCCATCAATGTTTCCATTTTTAAACCAACTGCTGAGTTCCACGCTGCCCTGGAAAAGAGATACGCTGATAAGGGTAAAGCAGCATTGGTTGCTCCAAGCAAACCACCAAAAGTTCCCACTTCAGCAAGGGAACAAGAAAAACTTATGATTGGAGCCTTTCCAAAATCCACAACTGCTACTGCTGAACAGTCTCCTGAAGAAGTTGTTCGTCAACATGAAAGGCTAAGCAAGAAGAAAGAAGAGGAGCTGTCTCAAAAAATTCATAAGTGAGCAGATAGTCAATGAAGAATTAAAAGATGCTGATGATGAAACGAAAAGACTAGCTCAGCAATTTGGTGGTTTGATTGCATTGAAAAAGAATGAAGAACAATTCTTTGCCAAGCGTGTTAAAACATTTGAAGAAGGACAAGCAACCTATCTCGAATCGAGAGAGGTTAGGCAAAGGAAAGAGGAGATCCTGTCAGTCAAACAGGTCACTCTCACACAACAAGGAATGAATTTGAGATTGCAAAGGAAAGGAGTGCCCAAGCTATACACCTTGAAGAATGTCAAATCAAATACACTTGGGCCAACTGAATGGATTGAAGTGTACAAATTGGTCAAGGATAAGAAGGCTGTGGGGTTTGAACCCTTGATCAAAATGGCAGGTGAGCAAATAAAGCATATACATCAAATGGAGAAGAAGTACAAAATCAAAGACTCCTTGCTCAGCGCTGCCAGACATCCATATCCTCCTCCTCCACCTCAGCAACCAAGAAGTGGTGTAAAAAGAACAGCGTCTGGTCAAGTGGCCTCTCATCGCCCATTTGTTCTCAGAGCTGTTCCAAACACTGACATAGATACTGAGCCACTGCTGAATCTAAGAATGCCTTCTAGGACCCTCTTTGTAGATGGAGTTTATGATGACAAGCTAGGAGGGTTCTGTTTTTGCAACATCCATGGTCATGAACTGTTCTTCAGGACCAATGAGATTGGAATTGCTCCTTCTGACTTCCTGTTGAAGATGAGAAAGTATTGTGTTCAGTCTTCCAATGATCCCAAGTTCTTAAAGCTGATTGATCAAGAGCTGCTGAAGCCTGAAAGACAACAAGACAAAGCTTTCATAGAGGCCAAACAAGAGTCACAATGGGATTAAGAAAACTTGTAATCTTTGTAATGCTATCTGTATTGAAAAGTTGTTTATCAAATAAATAAGATCAGCATTCCCTCATATCCAACTATTATACTTCTAAAAAGTAACACATACTCAGCAATGTCTCCTCAGCGAATAGGGGGAGATTGTTGAGTCATGGATTCGCTGAAGATTACTTGCTGAGTCAAGTACTCGCTGAAAGACTCAGTGAGAGGCTTCTTCAGCGAGCTCTCAGCGATCATTATCTTCGAGTTAAAGGATAACAATATGCTAAAGTGCTAACTACCTTTTAATTATGCTTTTTTTTTTTGTCAGAATAAATATAGGGGATGTTTGGATTAGCTAAATCTTTTGGCCTTGTCGGTATAATAAAGTGTCAAAAAGTCGATAACCTCATTTTTCCCTGCTTGTAAGTTTATCAACATGAACTAGCCGGAAAATACGAGCTTATTGGCTTTACGAAATTTCAATAAACTGATTAATTCTACAAAATAAGCTAATCCAAAGACCCCCTTGGCACACATTACTTACATCGACATTAAACGCAGTCTACATTCGAAAATCAACTATGCCATTCTAAATGAATAAAATCAGAACAAAAAAAAACGGTCCTAATCAGAAAACAAACCCTAGATTCTCTTAAACAACAAACTCACCAATTTTCCAATTAATTTATACTAATTTAATTTGAACATAAAAAAAAACCCTAAAATGTGCTAACTATATTTCACCTGCTTTTCAATAACAATAATTAACAATAAAATCACAAATCATACAAAAGATATGCATATCTAATATAATTAATAAAAAAAAATACACTGATACTCATGTGTCCGTTTCTTATATACCTTAGCTTTTATATATGGAATGGTGATGATGATCCGAGTTTTTATTAGTATTATTAGTATTATTATTATTATTGTGATTAGAAATTATTAAACTTTTTTTTGTAGACAATTACACAGAGAGACTTTTTGTATTTATATTTTTATAGAATGATGGAAAGAAAAGGAGGGAAATGGATTTCTCTAAATTGATAAAGGCAAGGGTCGGTGATGGTTCTAATGCCAGGTTTTGGTTGGATTGCTGGCATGGTGATCGGGTTGTGCTTGGGCCTGATGGGTGGTCATGGATTTGGCAATGGAAGAGGATGCTTGCAACCGAGGGTAAAATGACTCAGTTGCATCAGCTACAAGATTGGATTCAGACACCGAGCTTATCTTCTATAGGGGACAGATGGGAATTGGATCTTAACGGTTCCAAGGAGTTAAGATTTTGTCCTATTTGTTTTACCTTAATACATGTTTTACAATAACCAACCTCATTTTATGTATATTCATTTAACCAAATAATTACAAGTGATGAAGTCAAATATATATACATGTGCAAAGTAAGTAAACTGCAAGTCAGCTTACTAACATGAAACTGAACTAACCGACTTGTAACTAATTTTTGGCTATAGGCTACACTGTGTTACATTTCTTGAGATACTTGTGATGCCTTATATATTGAGTTGTTACACTAGTGACGGATGGTGTGCTGGTTACACCTTTGTTATGTCTAACATTATATGATCTTCAATTCTTCACTCAAAGTAACAAAAGTTGTTAAAAACTGGAACATGCCCACTTTCACATGAAGCTTCACGTGCGTCTGAGCTCACTCCGGCTTTACACCATGAGTCTCACCCTGCCTTTGGGGAGTTTCACTTTTGGAAAGCTAAGACAATTTCTGATAACCCGCGTATTTGGGCCAACAGTTTTTAGTATCAACGGGCTACATCTGTGAACCATTTCTTTTCGTTCATTGAGAAGGCACTCGGTGTGAAGGAATGTTGCTGGCAGCCATCAGTTTATTTTATAGATTGTATATAAGCAAAAAAGGATCAATTTATAGTTGGCTAGATTCTGGTTAAAGAGTAGTTCTAGGCAATGTGTGGCACTGGCAACTCTAAACATAAGGTCTTAAAGCAGAACTTGTCAACAAGACTGGGCTCATTAACCACTCCAACATGTCGAACCGGTTTAAGTAGTAGAGCAGCCAGCTCAATGTCTCAACTGATCTTTAAAACATGGGGTAATAGAACATTGGCTCTTGATCAACCCATTGTATGATTTAGTCGTGAAATGAGTAGCAAATTGTAGAGGCTAAGATGTTAAATTTATTGGCATACCAAGTAATTTTAGAGTGAAGAAAACAGTATAAGAAAACATACAAGAAACACCCACTCAAAACTATTTCAAATGATTCGATGACTGTTATACACAAGACCATCCAGAAACTTGCTGCTTCCTTGTTTAGGCACTTTGTTACTATTCTAACCATTAACAGTAGTAGTGTATTGTACTATAACTTTGAATGTATATTAATTATATGGCATAAATTTATGCAGAACAAGGGGTCATGCATTTTATTTGACAGTTGTAGTATTGTAGTATTATTATGGCAAGCAACAATCTTTAATACCGAAAACTTCAGTCTTTTAATAGCTCTGCAGAACACATTATAGGCTAGCCAAACACAACATTAAAACTGGGATCTTGTGGATCAAATGATAACTCTACATATCTTCCATAACCAAAAAACATCTTGAAAAATAGTATGAGTAAGAAATTTAAGATACCTTGACTATAAGGATGAGGACACCCTTGATTCATGATTTTTGAGGAATAAACAAATGAAATCGAATATTTAGTTGGCATCTTCGTCCTCAAAGCTCAAATTTAGTGCTTGTAACTTGAATCCAGAGCTTTGTATGATCTCGACCAAATTAGAAGCCACTCCAGTAGCTTGCACTGTCGTTTTCTTCTTTAGCTAAATCAAAATAAAACAACATTCGGTAATATTTCATTCAACATGTTGTCCCATTAAATAACAGAAAACATAAGTAATCCAATAAACCAGCTCACCTCGACACTTGCAATACCCTCATGAACTTGGACTCTTAAGTCTGAGATGCCATCCGTCTCCTGAAAAAAGAGAAAAGGAACACATATATGCATAACATCAGATCATGTGATAAGAACTGGAAGTAAATTGAACTTGAAACAGTAAATTGTGATGATGTCAACTTGTAGTCAAGAGATCGGTAACTCTCCCAAAGGTGTCCAATCGGTCTTTTTATATCTTATTAAAAATTAAACACACTTTCACTCCTATTCCTAACCCTTATCTATAAACAAACAAGAATAAATAATATCAAAACCCCTAGTCGACTCAATACAAAAACTCCTTACTTTAACGCAAATGCTTATCAGAAAACAATAAACAAATATAACGGATGATGTTTTCCCTATTCAGGTCACCCGGGGAAGGCAAATTCTTTTTGTTACTCATATGTATGCAGCCTAACCGGGGTATTTGTGGCTATTTCCGAACCTTTCCCTGGCCACCTCAAAATTGTACCTAGCGGGTTGCGAGCCTGAGACGTCTTGTAAAGATGTCAAGATGTTATCCTCTAAACCACCTTGGAGATGCTTAATCTAGATAGTAGATATATAGAAATTTAGTTTTATATACAATCCTAAACCAACAATTCATTGTCCTCTATTCACATAGTTTGTGTACTTGCTTTTTTAAACCCATCTCTTTCTTGCATCTGGAACAAACCTTGAGATGCTTTTTCAGTAGCAAATGGATGTCGTTCCTAAACAATAAGCAAACTTAAAAAACACTCAGTATCTAATGTTGAAACTATTAGGGAGCCTCTAACTACGATTGCCATAAATGCACAAGACTTAATTTATATCAAGTCACATACTGGTTTCCAGATATTAAGTTTAACCACCATTATACCCATGAAAAACTACATCAACTCACTATATGTATGAAACTGAAAGCAAGTTATATTTACCTCTAAAGCACTTGTCACAGAAGGAATAGCCCCTTCACTCATTGTTCCCTCAGCCTCCAAATACAAAAACAAACATCAAATATTGTTAGTATTTCAAACAAATTCGATACAGATACACAAACTTTTCTTATAGATCAATGGTAAAACGGTCAAATGTAGAGATCCCTGTTCAAGCTACTCAGCGAAAGTCAACTTTTCGGCTCTGATGTACACGGTCTAACCGGTACTTCACAGGAACGCATGAACTCCAACTTTAACCCTTCATGTGCAGCCACCCTAAACACCTTCATCCATGACCATGGTCTCTTGGAATACACCCTACATGGGAACTCGTTCACCTATGTATCTGACAATGGGAACAAGAAAAGCAGAATTGATCGGATACTTGTTTCGCCAGAATTTATGGACCTTTGGCCTGAAGCTGCTTTCACTACTTTACCTAGGTCTTTATCGGACCACAGACCTCTCGTCCTAATCACATCCATGTTAGACTTTGGTCCATATCCGTTCAGATTTTTCAACTCATGGCTCTTGAAACCTGGTATTGATGATGTGGTGCTCAACAGCCTATATTCTAACTTCTATCGGGGAAGACCCGATCAGATCCTGAGCGCAAAACTCAAACAATTAAAACAGGACCTAAAATCTTGGAACCTCAATTCCAAGAATCTCGAGTCGTCTGAAAAAATAGCCCTCGTCACTCAGCTTGAAAATCTGGACGCGATTATCGATCTTCGGGACTATACTGATGATGAACTCTCACTATGGATCGAAACAAAGGAGAAGCTGAAACTCTTGAGCACCACAAAACCATTGATTTGCACCGAAAATCGCGTGCAAAGTAGGTCAAGAATGGAGATGAGAACTCGGCATATTTTCATCGCTTTATTAAAAGTCAAATCTCAAGGAACATAATCAATGGGCTACTCATAGATGACACCTGGTATATCGACCCTCCCACCATCCGCCAAGCTGCCTTAGACTTCTTCACAGCTAAGTTTCGTGAGCCCATCCCTGTAAGGCCCACGTTAACTTGCCATGCTCTTAAGAACCTCAGCTCCTCCAGCGCTGAATTCTTGACCTTTCCTTTCACTCTCACCGAGGTTACTCAAGCGATTTGGGACTGTGGCAGTGAAAAAGCTCCTGGGCCGGATGGATTCAATTTTGGTTTCATTAAGAAGTATTGGGAGCATCTCAAATTCGACTTCCTTAATATTCTTCTTGATTTTCATGCTACTGGGACTATAAGCCGTGGTTGTAGTTCATCACACATCGCCTTAATCCCAAAGAAACCTGTTGTGCAATCCCTCAATGACTTTAGGCCAATCACCCTAATTGGATGCATCAAGAAAGCAATCTCTAAAACCCTTGCTAACCGCCTCAAGAAAGTCATTGATGAGGTTATCTCACCCACTCAATCTGCCTTCCTGGCACAAAGAAACATCCTAGATGGCCCTCTAATTCTTAATGAAACCATTACCTGGTTAAAGAAAAACAAGACAGAAGCATATTGTCTCCAGATTGATTTTGAAAAGGCTTTTGATAGTGTTAATTGGACTTTTCTCTTGTCTATCATGAATCAAATGGGCTTTCCTACCCGCTGGATATGGTGGATCAAAGGCATTCTCATATCTACCAGATCGGCTGTGCTCATAAACGGATGTCCAACCATGGAATTTAATTGTGAACGTGGTATGCCCCAAGGTGATCCCCTATCACCCTTTCTCTTTATTATTGTTATGGAGGCTTTCTCAAACGTTATCCAACGGGCCACTAATATTGGGCTCTTATCCGGAATTCAACTTCCAAACTCCGGGCCTCATATTAGCCATCTTTTGTATGCTGATGATGTGATTCTCATCGGTTCCTGGTCTTCCACCTACATAGCCAATATATCCAGAATACTCACCGCCTTTCACCTAGCTTCTGGCCTTAAAGTTAACTGGCATAAGTCTTGTTTTTTCGGTATAAATCTTCCACCCGAATCCATCCAAACCTCAATGACCATCCTCAACTGTCAGAGCTGTCAATTCCCCATAACTTACCTCGGTCTTATTGTTGGTGCAAATATAAACTTGAAAAAGCATTGGACTCCGGTAATTGAAACCTTTGAACACCGCCTCACACAATGGAAAGCAACATCCTTATCACTTGGTGGTCGCATTACACTTATCCGCTCCGTGCTTGACAGTCTCCCAACCCACTACTTCTCTCTGTATAAGGCCCCGGCTTGTGTTATTTCCAAACTTGAGTCAATTCGCAAATCTTTCTTCTGAGGGGGTTCATTATCTGTAAAAAAGATCTCATGGGTTTCGTGGGACCGAATTATTTCTCCAATTGAGTCGGGTGGGCTTGGGTTGGGGTGTTTACTTGTTAAAAATTTGTCACTCCTTGCAAAATGGTGGTGGCGATTCCGCCGTGATCCTACCAGTCATTGGGCTCGAGTCGTCGTTGCTTTACATTCTGGCCATCGCAACTGCTCTCCCCTACCCCTTCGTTCTAACATGGTGGGAACTTGGAAAACTATTTCCAAGCTTAACTCCCACCTCGACCCTTTTAATGTTTGCTTGGAGCGCCTGATTACAGGTCAAGTTCGCAATGGCTCTTCTATACGCTTTTGGTTAGACACTTGGAATGGCGATCGCCCCTTTCACTCTTGCTTCCCTGATCTCTTCAAACTCGAAACGCAAAAAGATTGTCTAATCCAAGACCGCTGTATGGGTAATGGGAACTTCTCCCAATGGGAATGGAAATGGTCTAGACCACCAGCTTCACCTCTTGAACTTCAGCAACTCCAGACCATGATGTCAAAGATTCGGCAAGTCAACCTCACCACCACGCCGGTAGAGCAAATTGATCCCACTCAACCCCAAACAGTTTGAGAGGCTGACATCGCTGTTGAGATGGCCTCTGATAGATCAAGGGAAATGCTGTCAGTATTTCATAAACGCTATGTCAGTCAAGCGGTTGTAACACCAATGACTGACTCTTAGCAGAAAAGACTTGAAGTCCTTAGGAAGCCTTCCTCTACTCATCCAGCTGCTCAGTATTTTGTTGCAATAGTAGCATCTTCTTCAGCAGGTCAGAAACATTAGCTTATTTACATACTTGCTCTTACTGCTAAAGGCAAAACACAAGAAGAGGCCATTAAAGAGCTTGATAGGATCAAAGAAAACAAAGAATCTGAAAGAAAGAATATGGAATACATCATGAAGAAGTTGAAAAGCAGCTGAGTGAAAAGAAGAAAGCCTTCTTAAAAGGAAAAGGAAAATGAATGAAACATATGAGGTAAAAAACCTAGTTAGAATATAGAAGAATCTTTCTCAAAAATTGGAACTACTTAGGATATCATATACATTCAATATCCAAAGGAGATTTGATGTCTGAAACTTGTAAAGAATTTCAAATAGATTCATGTCTAGTAAACAGTTTGACTTTTTATAAAAGTCATACTGTTTAGTTGAGCAAAATGATGAAGTTTAGCGTTACATGTGAAGGTATATCTAAGATACATGATTATTTTAGGAACTT
>CM067169.1:49446605-49506051 GCA_034093135.1 Erigeron breviscapus
GCACGATGTGTTTCATATTTGTAACCTACGTAAGTGTTTGGCGGACCCTACACATCATGTGCCCATGGGCGAGATTAGGGTGGATTCGAATCTAAATTTTGTTGAAGAGCCGGTAGAGATCTTGGACCGTCAAGACAAGAAACTCAAGAATAAACGCTACACGATTGTTAAGGTTAGATGGAATGCTAGACGTGGAGCCGAGTTCACTTGGGAGCGAGAGGATCATATGAAGTCTAAGTATCCGCATTTATTTAGTAATTAGGGTTTTGTTGAATTTCGGGATGAAATTCTTTTAACGAGAGGATAATGTAACATCCGTGAATTTTGACCCGTTGACTTTACGTGTAATATGACTACCAATTTATGTTAATGAAGTATTCGGGTCGTTTTGGTGACTAAATGATAATGTGGAAGTTATTTGGGTCGTTTATGAATTAAATGACAATGTGGTTTATTCGGGTCGGTAATATGTTTTGATCGGTGTTTAAATGTGTAACGATTGTAATTTGGCTTGAGAATTGGCTTGAGAAGAGAAACGGGTCGGCCCGTGGGTAGTCCACGACCCACCAGCCACCATTGACCCATTTCTCTCCTTATCTCTTCCTCCCCTCCTTTCATTTCTTATCTATCTCCCTTTCTCATTTTCTCTCTAAGTAAAAAGGCAAAGGAACCCATTTCATTTCTCCTTCCCAACTGCATCGATTTATGTTTAGAACTGGTTTAATACAAGAATCATAGTCATTTATATCTCATTGTCAGCATATTGAAGAATCAAAAGTCAAAGTGCAAGTATTTTACCCATTTTTGACCTAATTTCGGGTTTAAACTCAAGGAGAAGCTTTGGTAAGTCAAATTCATCTCATTTGTATCTACTCATGTTTGTTTATGCATTTCTAGTCGTCTCGTACGCTTACAAGTCCTAAATCGGCTTAAATATAGTTTTGGGTCAAATTAGGGTTTGATTAGGGTTAGAATGATTTGGAAGTAATTGTGATGTTTTAGTCGAATTTGTGGATTGGGTTATGTGTATTTATGTTTATTGGTGCTTATTTAAGCTTCAAAATGAGTTTCAAACTCCTACAAATCGTTTTGGTATGGTTTGGTTGAATTTAGGGTTTTTGGCTCGTTTTCCTGCACTTAGAACTGCTGGTGCAGGTGCAGGAAGTTGGCCCACTGCAGCGCAGTGGCATGGCCTTGCCTCACTGCGGCGCAGTGGATATACTCTGACCTCCATCGTTTTGGTCCACTGCGGCGCAGTGGCATGACTTGGCCTCACTGCGGCGCAGTGGATATATGCTGGGAATTTCGCGCGCGTCAGTTTTCAAATGTTAATAACTTTTGATCCGTAAGTCCAAATAAGTTGTATGAACTATCGTTGGAATCGTAAGAGAGTCTAGTTTCTATTAATAACACTCATTTTGTATGAATCTTCTTCCATTTCTAAAAATGTCGAGTCAAATGCGTCTTGTTCTTACTCGATAAAGTTGTAGAAGTGTTTAGGGGTTTGTGACTTGACTTAAATATGCTAAACCAACTTGTTTAAGGTGTAGAGTTGACATTATGGTATTATGATGTATATTTATAGGTTGTGGACGTGTGGATCCCAATACTCGTTTGTAACATTATACTAGCTTCTTTGCCGGACAAGGTGAGTTTCGTAGCTCCCTACTCGTTTGAGATTCGGGCTGAAAAGTGTAGGTTTGACGTGTTTACGTGCATTTGTTGATTAATTGATTGATTGTTTTGATTGTTGGATTGATGTGACGGTTTATTTCGTTTGGTTGACTTGGTTTATGTTTTGGTTAAGTATTTCATTAATATTAGGATAGACGTACATACATGGAAGTCGGTTATGCCTTCAATGGGTTTTAGATGTGGTGGGAAGGCTGCGGGTGACCCTATATATAAGCATCTGGGACTCGAAGAAAGTAGAATCCTCTTAAGTGTATGTACGTATAGAATTGGTGTTAATATTGATTGTTGGCTCATGTTTGTCGAATATTGATTGTTGGTTCATGTTCATCGTATTGCGATTGTTGAGTTATGATTGATGCATTTTCGATTGATTGTAAGCATGCATACATTGTTGATAATCCCTCGGTTGAGGATTGCATACATCCAAGTGTATTGATGTATACACTTATCTGATGGATGTTGAGTTCATGATCCCGAGTATATAGACATAAATATCTCGATGTTTTTGAGATGCAGCCTGTGTCATTGCTATGACAGGCGGGTATCGTTGCATATGTGACCTGAGTTCACACATTGGGCATACATGTTGGCATTTTATGCATTTATCACATTCATTGATATTTTCATCTTTTGGTGCTCATTTATTACATGCTTATTCGTTGTGTAATCTTGTTGTTGGACATTATTGTGATACTTAGAGGCTCACTGTAAGTCTTGTTTCGCCTCTATTTGTATATGTTGATATTGTCGATGGTTCCTTTTGGACCATTACTGCGAACTCACCAACCTTGTATTGACTATGCTTAGTACACTTTTCAGGTAATCAGGTTATCCCCGGACGTGGAGTTTAATTGTTGCTTGCTGTAAAACCCGGGCTTTGGACTTTATGGATCAAGGATTCATTGGCCTTCCTTTTGCATTATACTTAGGATCGATTTGCCATCTTTTCTGGATGTTATTTTGTTAACTTTGATGGTTATTTGCTCCTTATGTATTTTGTACTTGTTTCGTATTGTAATGGATTCACTGAATCTTTATTTGCATTTAGTTCTTGTTCTATTGTAATTCCACCTTGTGCTATATGATTTCTGTGATATTTCGAGCCTCGGCTTGGGGTGTTACAAGTAGGAATGCATCCTAAGTTTGGTGATTATGTTCTTGATGGAAAGGTTAAGTATGCATTAAAAGACATGTCAATTACTCTCATTTAAGTAAAGATAATTTCTGTTTTTCCACAAGTATTAGTAAAATAAGTGAACCAAAGACTTATCATGAAGCTTGCACCAATTCTTATTGGACTGCAGCCATGAATGAGGAAATGGATGCACTTAGTAGAAATGATACTTGAGATATTACTGAGTTGCCACCTGGCAGAGAACCAATAGGCTGCAAGTGGGTCTATAAGGTTAAATATAGATCCACTAGTGAGGTTGAAAGGTTTAAAGCTAGGTTGGTAACTAAAGGGTATAATCAAAGAGAGGGTGTTGATTATGAGGAGACATTCTCTCTTGTGGTTAAAATTGTAGCTGTTAGAGTTTTAATTAGTATTGCTCTTTCAAATGACTGGCCACTTTTTCAATTAGATGTTAACAATGCTTTCCTATATGGGAATCTTAAAGAAGAAGTTTATATGACTTTACCTCCTGGATATTTTCCAGAAAATGATCATAGAGTTTGTAAATTAAAAAAATCATTGTATGAGCTTAAACAAGCTCCAAGACAATGGAATGAGAAACTTTGTTCAACTTTAATTCAAAATGGTTTTAAACAAAGTAAAAGTGACTATTCTTTGTTTATTAAAACTGAAAATGATGTTTTTATTGTTTTATTAGTGTATGTTGATGATATAGTCTTAACTGGTAACAATATTTCTGAAATCAACAAAGTAAAAGATTTTTTAAGAACTAAGTTCCTTATTAAGGATCTTGGTGAACTCAAATATTTTTTGGGTATTGAGGTCTTGAAATCTTAGAAAGGCATTTGTCTTTCACAAAGAAAGTATGCTCTTGAGCTACTTTCTGAATATGGTATGCTTGCTTGTAAACCTTGTAAGACTCCTATTAAATCAAAACTGGTTATTTCTGGTTTTCCTTTGAATGATGATGATAAACCTGTTGAGAATTTAACAGATTATCAAAAACTGTTTGGTAAGCTGATTTATCTCACACATACCAGGCCAGATATATCTTATGTTGTACAGTGCCTAAGTCAGTTTATGCATTCTCCCTATAACTCTCATTTGAAACTTGCTTTTAGACTGTTAAGGTATATTAAAGTAGTCCAGGAACTGGTGTATATATCTCTAAAAGCTCTCATATGAACATAACTGGTTACACAGACTCTGACTGGGCTAAATGCAAGTCAACAATGAGAAGTGTAACTGGTTATGCAGTGTATATGGGAGATTCACTGATTTCCTGGAAGAGTAAAAAACAATCTGTTGTGTCAAGATCATCTGCAGAAGCAGAGTATATGGCTCTTGCTTCTTTGACTTGTGAAGTAATGCGGATTTCTAATTTACTTTCAGAATTGAAAATTCAAGTTAGAAAACCAATTTCTTTGGTTTGTGATAACAAAGCAGCTATACAGATTAGTTCTAATCCTGTATTTCATGAAAGGACAAAGCATTTTGAATTGGATTTACATTTTATTAGGGAAAAAATTTTAAATGGTTTAATTAAGCCAATCAAAATTGATTCTGCAGAACAGACTGCTGATATTTTTACTAAGGGTTTATCTTTTGATCAACATGATAAGTTGGTTAAAAAACTCAATCTCTTAGACATGTTTAAACCTACAAACTGAGGGGGTGTATAAAAGATAATGTTCAGTTTATAGTTTTAAACATGTTTTGTTTATACTTTGTTTCTTATTGTATGATTAGTAAACTGCAGAGACTACTCTTGGATATATTCTTGCTGAAAGGACCAGAAGTGATTAAAGCTAAAAGGACCAGAAGTGTGAAAAGATACAAGCTAGGGACTGAAGTTATATGACGGTGATATGTTCAAGGGGGTGTTTTGCAAATGATGAATATCATATATATATACACATTATGTGTATACAGAAAATACAACAACAATATCAATTTCATATACTCTTTCTTTTTCTCCCGATTAGGGTTTTTTTAATATTTCTGAAGGAATATCATCTTGATATTCTTTTGATTCTGTAATCGATCGATTCTTATATTTTTAATAATAATAATCATCTTCTTCTTCCTTTCATAAGGTTCGATTTGTTATTTCATGAATATATGTTCATATATATATATGATATATATATTCATCAATAATAATAATTTCTAGAATTATACACGTACCAAATATTAGTTCGATTAAGGTATATTATGTGAGGTCCAAATCTTGTAACTAGTCGATCTTAAGTTGCTGGATCGACTACAAGCCAAATATTTATGTAGGTGATGATTTGGAAATGAGGCTTCATTTAATTAATTGCCAACTATTGTTTTTGAAGTAATTATTATTGAGGGGGTGCTTTAGAAATCGGGCAACTTTTGGTATCGGCATTTCCATCTTTTTGCTTTTGGCAACTTTTTGACATTGGCATTGACAGGTAAATTCTATATGATGATGCCAATAGAGAAAGGATCGACAAGTAGAAGCATGCATCTAAAGTTAATTTAAGTGTACAAAATTAATGGTTACGCTAGTTTAAGATAATTAGGTTTTCTCAAAGATCGATAAGAGCAAATGTGCCCATACCCACTATTTTTCATATTTTTTTTATCGTATATCTATCTTAGGAAAGAGTTAATTACAAAAATTGTCCATGTAAATTGTTAAAAATTACAGGTTTTACCTCTATCATTAAATTACAGTTTTGATCTCTGACTTTTTACTTTCATTCACACATTTGGTCCAAAAGTCAACACTTTTGATGTAAAGGTCAATGTTTTTGGATGGAGGTCCAAATTCAAGGATCAAAACTATAATTTATGCAAAGTAGGGATGAAACATGTAATTTTTAACAAACCCTAGGGACGATTTTTGTAATTAACCTTCCAGGATAAGTCAACTCAAACATCGAAACATTTGGAGAAATCATGAGATGTTTTCCGAAACATTTAATAGAACCCGGTAATAAAAAAAACTGTTTTAGAACAAGTATGTCTTGGTTCGAAAAACTCGAATTATGGCTACAAGCCTACAACAATAATAAAAGTGTTATGAATGATTAGTTTAGCCGCCATATACTATTTATTATTTTGTTTCTTTCTATACACTTTATCTATTGTATATATAGACATATATAGACATAGATATAAAGTGATATATAGAGTGATAATAAGAAACCATTATGCCTTTTCTCTCTTCTTTCCTTCCGCCTGCATGGGCTTCCCACTGATTGGAAATATTCCCTTGTCTATGTGTACTGATCTATATATATGTAAGCAGGGAATAAGCTTGGATGCTAGCAGGCAAACAAAAAGATTCTCAAGTAAATTTACCATCTCTTAAGCAATTTATAACACGTTATCAGCACGAGTTTGCTCTTGCAATTTTCATCTTGAATTCAAGAATCTTTTACGACCAAATCATCCTCGTCAATCTCCTGGCTTGGAGAAGGTTGTTCAAATCAGCATGGATGAGATCTTCACCACCCACCACCTGAACAGCTGCTGCCGGTAAACAACCGTTGCCGGTAAACAACCACCGCACGTATCGGCATTTACTATTTTCTTCTTCTTTTTCTCGTCATCAATAAAACATAAAAATCGATACATATACTGTATATATATATGATATACATATAAATATAGATGTTGCTATTAAAACCATTGAGATTCACCACCATCTCCAAGTAACACCCCAGCACCACTGCAGGTCCGCCGCCGCTGGTCGCCGGAAAAACTGCCGGCCATCACCAAACCGCCCCCATCTCATCCATTTTTCACCCCTAACAAAATCCTACTACTTTCTATCTTTCCCGCCGCTGGTCGCCGGAAAAACTGCCGGCCATCACCAAACCGCCCCCATCTCATCCATTTTTCACCCCTAACAAAACCCTACTACTTTCTATCTCTTAAAATCACAAAACCACTTCACCATCATCATCACCCATTACTGCCGCCGTCCACCACCACCGTGACTACCCTCCTGCCGCCGGCTAAACACACCACCACCTTTTGAGGGTATTGATGTTGGAAAAATCAAGTGTTCCTTTGCCTTGACTGTTGCCCGATCGAACCAAACACCCTCATGAAACTTGATTTTGAAAAACTATAGGAACATATATGTATTACAAGTGGGCCTGTTAGGAATAATTGTATCAATAATAATAGTAATCAAATATTCAATAGTAGTAAGAAGATGGCACAAATTATAATCATCTTTCTCAGTTCTCATCCACTCAACACAGCCTCCTTTGAAATACTTGGGAACATCATCGGGTTGAGCCGGTGAACCCGACAATAACAATTATTAAGCAGATATATATATATATTTGTATATATATATATATATATATAGCGTGAAGAAGAAGACCGATGTTATGTGTTTGTTGTTTGAATTGGATGAAAGGCAAGAGATTGGATTTTATTGATAAATTCGATGCCTTCTTTAACTTTGATATACCAGTTTTATGGTTGTTGTATGTGAATGTGGGGGTGGGCATGAGATCTAGATAAAATTTTGAATAATATACTACGTATATGATTTTCAAAGATGGTCAAACTAGTTAGTATATTGCTTATATTGAGATAATAACTGATCAAACAGTGGGTAAATAGGAAACGTGGATGATATAGTACCCATGTGTATATGTATATGGATGAAGTCTTGCCATTTTCCATATTTTTTTGATTATATATTCCCTTATTAAAATAATATAAAATAATAAATCAATATGGATAATAGCTGGATGGTTATGATAGTTGTCTTACTTTCAATGATATAAAAGTAAACTCATTTCCTTCCCAATAAAAGACTACATCGCCTGCATCTCTCGAAAACTACCATCAACTCTTTAACGAATATCGCTATACATCTTCTTCTTCGGTCTATCTTCTTTATCGGTTCATTTTCTATCCAAACCCACCAACTTTCTAATATAAGAAATAACTTTGAATCATCAAATATATTATCATTTTGATGATAATATATACTTATTGACTTGTTTATATAACTACTCATCTGTTTATATAATTAGACTAGATGAGAAGATTATTCATAAGAAAATGATAAATAAGTTTTATATGCTCCTGAAGTAGCAGTATTGTTAAATAATATAAGGTTTGAAACGATCACAATAAAATTTGTGTAGTCCTAATCCATTCTTTGAAGTAAATATGATGATATAGATGTTATGATTATATACTTAACCAATGAAATTATAATGATGCTCATATTATAATGAGATCGACTATGAAATTGACTACAAGAAGTGGCACACTAAGGGAGTGAATATACGAGAATAAATATGAAAAAGGTGTTATGTTTGAGATAACAATACATTATTCTCTGGTATTAAACAAACATAAATGCAAGTAAATAATATACAATCATAAACTAGATAAAAGTTTATTGATCATGGCCACTTAATAAATTGGCATGACTAGTTAAACCACACCGAATCAATATAAACAAGGGAAAAGCTAAATTACCTAATGGTAGAAAACTTTTAATAGAGGACGCTCTATTTTAAGTTTTTAATAGAGGACGCTCTATTTTAAGTTTTTAATAGAGGACGCTCTATTTTTACCCAAAATCAACAAGAAAATTGTTGAGTTTATATATATATATCATAGTGGTTATGATACTCAGTCAAGAACTGATGAAAGTGATAATTATTTACATATTGAAAAGAAAGATCACATATTGAATAAACTGCCAAAGATCCATTTTTGATATGCATTATATAAATGTGTCTCATGCACATATGGCAGTCATAGAAAAATAAGATGATTATAAACTTATGGCATGACAGATTAAGCCATTAAGGATATATTATGATGAAAAGGATCCATGGCATGACAGATTAAGCCATTAAGGATATATTATGATGAAAAGGATCCACATGATCCTAAAAATGATTAAAGGATACACATATCCTAGCATGATACCATTTAGTATTTAAATCGATGCATCGTCTAAATGGGTCATCAAAATTGCAGCATGAAGCTTGCGTGATTATTTGCTCAATTTATAAAATTGAAAGCATGTTCCATATTATATATTGGAAATAATGATCAGTTTGATAAATGATCATTTAAAGAGCAAAATGAATGACTTATAGTTTGGGGTCATATGCAATAATATGATTGCGTATCGTATAAATAGTTTATTGTATTCCCTCCCCAATAAAATTGGTTTATGGTCACAAAGATGATACCACAAAGAATGTTGGATATAATGTTGGAAAAACATTGATAAATAAAGTGTCTGTTTTGGGTGTGAGTTGAAACATGTAAAATGTTTTACCAACATTAGGGGGAGATGTTCCCAACATTAAGGGAAAGATAGAAAGCTCATAATGCTCGTTATTGAATCATAGAAACATTTGAAACGTGGGATGCCATTCGATTCAAAGGATAAATATCATGCACCTAACATCTAACATTTTATTTATGCACCTAACATTTTATTTATGCATCTAACATTTTATTTACGCATCTAACATTTATTTACGCATCTAACATTTATTTACGCACCTAACTTTTACATTTATGTCAAGTAATTCTTATTTATGTAATGTAATATTTAATTATGTTTACTAATGTGTGATGAGCAAGACAAAGCAACAGCTGCTGTCTTTATCCATAAACACATCGATGAAATACTACAGTTGGAATACTTTAATTATGATGATCTAAGTGTTTTATGGCAAAATTTAAAAAGCTTAAAACATATTCTGAGTTGAATATGATTCTCATTATTCAAGAGAAAAATAACGAGCTATTAATGAAAAACCATCAAGCTCGTCCCACATATCATTGATAATACCAGAATATGATTCTCATTATTCAAGAGAAAAAATAACGAGCTATTAATGATAAAACCTTCCCACAGGAAGGAGTGAATGATAAAACCTTCCCACAGGAAGGAGTGAATGATAAAACCTTCCCACAGGAAGGAGTGAATGATAAAACCTTCCCACAGGAAGGAGTGAATGATAAAACCTTCCCTCAGGAAGTAAACAATTCCAATAAAGAATTGTTGATTAATTATGGTCTTATATATATATTATGGAACCGAGATGAAATATAAAGTTTGTGGGATAATTCATTCACATGATTTAGTGATTGCCAGTAATATAAACTGACCAAAAAGCTGCTAATGATCCTATTGGTAATGAATCTAGCACATTTGAAAGTGGTAGAAAAATCGATTCCAAATAAAAAGCCTCGAAAGAAAAGGAGCATAAATATAAGATGGTCAAAGTCGAGGTATAAAGACCCCATAAGAGATATATGATGAGAAACTAGACATGAAGGTTTTTGAGAAACCCAGGTACCTGAAAATAATGAGATCTCAATGAATTGTGACATGTCTAGAGAATTGTGGAATCGAAAAATAAATAAAAGCGACGTCGAGAATGATTGTATATGATATAGCGCTAAGTATTATGAATAATGGTAAGGATCTTGAAAGCATGCATGCACGTAAGTGATATGATATGAATGATTGGCCAATGATGAAAAGACGCTAGTATTTTGGACATGAAGTCCAAGCACTTGAAGTGCATAAATTATATGATGTAAATCGGTCTATGTTCAAATATTGAATTGAATTATGGCACATAGAATGTTGAACAGACCTTATATTGATTATGAGCAAGAAATGTCATATGGTGGAAGCAATTATTGATCTACTGAAAGTCTGGCAAAATAAGATATTTGATTTGCGTCTAAAGAATACGAACAGAGCTCATTTGGTATTAATATTTCATGAGAGATATAAAATGCATGAAACATATCTTGTGATTTGAAAAGCTTAAAAACCTATGTGAAATTGGAATGTGATACAATCGCCTTAGTGCATATTTATCAAAATGTGCCATAGAAATTACTATGTTTGCATATGAAACTCCATAAAGAAATTTGGATTTTAATATGATATGAGTTTCAATGGAACTCCGAGATAGTGTCCAATACAGATTGAAATTCAAGAGAAATAAAATAAGAAATTCTCTCTGCATATTATCTCTTCTATTTTCTAGTTTTTATAAATGAGATAAAAGACAAAGACTGTCTTGATTTACGAATTGAATATGGTAAGGACAATATCATTGAGCATCATAATAGCTCAATAAGGAAGCTATATTTTGTAGACAAGTGACGCTCATGGCTATGAGGTCACATGATGTTGAAAGAACCCCTCGGTTTTCAAAGACAATGATCACAATGTTGGTTCAAAAGTATCGCTAAAGCATTGATAGTTATCGATTGCTCATCATGCATCATTTAAATTGAAGTTGTTTATAGAGATTAACATATTAAGTACGGGTATGTACTTAAATGAAACGTTTGATGCATGTTGAAATCCTAAATTGGATATGTGAGCCATATTTGGAAAAATCAACATATAGCAAGTTGGTTCATGAGATAATCAAATTTGTTTGGCGAAACACTTAGCATGATAAAATCTGACGTTGGTTTGTGATATTGATTTTTGTCAACCAACTAATTTAAGTGATGTGATCATGAGGGGGAGAAAATACGCATTGCACTCTTTTTCCCTTAGCCATGGTTTTGTCCCAATGGGTTTTCCTGTAAGGTTTTTAATGAGGCAATATCTCTAAGCGTATCAAAAGACTTATGTACTCTTTTTCCTTCATTAGATTTTTATCCCATCGGGTTTTTTTTTCTAATAAGGTTTTAACGAGGCATAATCTTTCACATGAACACCCAAAGATGAATGTTATACAACATGTTCATGGATCTTGCAGTATTTCTTCAAGTAACAACGCTCCAACAAAAATTTTGTATAAAGGTGATTGAATAGAGCATATCTCATCAAAGTCCTTCTCAACACATAATCTACAAAAGGAAGAACAAATCAACAAGTAGCTTCGAGCAATTATCAAATAAGATCAAGCTTTGAAGATTAGAAGATGTTTGACTGAATTCAGGGGGAGCATTACAAGTTGCACTCTTTTTCCCTTCACTAAGTTTTTGTCCCACTGGGTTTTCTTAGTAAGGTTTTTAATGAGGCAACATAACCAATCCAGAAGTATCAGAGAAGATAACACGTGCTGCACTCTTTTTCCCTTAGCTATGGTTTTATCCCATTGGGTTTTACAAGCAAGGTTTTTAATGAGGCAGTATTTGAAAATTTTCGGACAACATGAGATGTATGAATTATTGATCAAATAGTAATATGTCTGAGGGGGAGTGTTATGAATGATTAGTTTAGCAGCCATATACTATTTATTATTTTGTTTCTATACACTTTATCTATTGTATATATAGACATAGATATAAAGTGATATATAGAGTGATAATAAGAAACCATTATGCCTTTTCTCTCTTCTTTCCTTCCGCCTGCATGGGCTTCCCACTGATTGGAAATATTCCCTTGTCTATGTGTACTGATCTATATATATGTAAGCAGGGAATAAGCTTGGATGCTAGCAGGCAAACAAAAAGATTCTCAAGTAAATTTTACCATCTCTTAAGCAATTTATAACAAAAAGATGATTATGGCTACAACAATAATTTAGGCCACTTCCTTGCATTAAAAGATGGATTTCATAAATTTGTTTGAGAAACAACCCATTAAGATTTTGGAGAATTTTTTTTTTTTTTTTCAAATTATAACGTACAACTCCAATAAATACCGACCAGTTCTTGCCGTGGATAATTCCCCGACGGCTGGTTCTTGGAGCCATTAAATCCCCAACATCGGCAACTTCCACCTTTAAACAACAGTGATGTCAGCCACCTTCCTTTTCCAGTACTCCCTCGTTTCCCCTGCACCACGTACCATAATAATTGACATCATAAATATTAATTCAAGCCATTTAATCTCAACACACTATACTAAACATGTATTCAAATCCCACATATAACTTGTTTTTGGTGTGACAAAATGTTAACGATCTCTCCCTCGATCGGCTGCTATAAGTCAATTCTAGATTTCAAGAACTTGTATTAATTAAAGAAGTCTAATTAACGTAATATTAGAAAGAGCCCCGCCAAGCAAGGTGTACCAAAGGGAGGCAAAAGTGGCCAATGCCCTTCTCAAAATTGAAATTTTACTATTGATTTTTATAAATTTTTAAAATTTTGCCCCATTTCGGATTTGTTTATCATGAATTTTTTTAATTTTGTCCCCACTTAATTAAATTGTCTCTGTGGCCAAGCATTAATATATATACCTTATTATCATTCTGATCAACTGGAGGCATGTTTCGGCCAAAGAAAGTCCCTCTACTTCCGGCGCCTTCATTGAAAGGGTCATTGAACTTCCCATCCGCAGTCCTGAACGGAAAGTCGCCAGGATTGAATCGAACACCTACCGGAGTTTTCCCAACGTTAAGCAAATTGTACTCGTCATGGAGATACTTCCGTATGGCTAGGTATATCAGCCCCAAGAAAACGGGCAAACGATACCAATGGATTCCTAACTTGTCAGCACCATGAATAATCTACAAATTAAAAACAATGAAAACGTTATGATTATAATGTATTATTTTGGTAATTAAGATTTAAATTAGCAGTGCACGTGCATGGTGCGTGTGCATATACATACCAAGAAAAGGAACTTGTCAGTGAGCGACATCCTCTGAAAGACATGATGGAAGTCTTCATGGATGAAATGTTTGATGGGTGAAAGAAGAAGAGCTAATGCAGAAGATATAAATGGAATCATGTTTGGTTTTACTCTAAATTGAGAAAGATTGAATATGTAATTTGTGAGATTTTGGATAACCAATATATTATATCAATCATATATAGACTTACTATAGATATATAAAAATAGGTGATGATTAATTGATGGAATGATTGTCACGTTTAATCGAGGGTTGACATACAAAGGCATAGAAATACACATTTAAAAAAACAAGAAGTAATTTACACTAAAGATTATTACAGGTAAGAGGCAGGTTCATGATCGATGACTAACTTAATTTGGATAAAACCCAGCTAAACTAAAAATAATTTGGGCTGAGTTATATATATCGTCTTGACTTTTGGTTTTTACTTTGTTGGACTAAGAGGATTGCAGGCTGTGCATCAACTTATTCATGGGGGCTTCCGTCGTGTGAAACCAGGTCATCCCCAAAGTTATCTCTGTTATCTCCGTCTCTACTAAAAAAAACGGTAAATGGCCGGAAACCGTCTGATCTCGTGTATCACATTAATACCAGGCCCCCCACCCTTCAAGGGAG
Organism: Erigeron breviscapus; assembly: GCA_034093135.1. Classification (NCBI taxonomy): domain Eukaryota; kingdom Viridiplantae; phylum Streptophyta; class Magnoliopsida; order Asterales; family Asteraceae; genus Erigeron; species Erigeron breviscapus. The sequence continues at coordinate 49,460,655 of CM067169.1, forward strand.
GCATCTGCCGGTCAGTATCCTAGCCTAGGACCCCAACTGATTATTGGGAACGAATCGGTCTGAGACGAGATTCGAACCCTCGCCAAATAGCTTCTCAGTGGGCCCTAAGCGTTAGGGGATGCAGGTGGCCGCTTGAGCTAACTCGACTATATCTCTACTACATTATAAAGCATTTGTTCCCTCTAAATTTTTTCAACTTTTCAACGATGTACACCTACTAATGCATAATGCACAATACATCTATATACATCTGAACCACTCATTTTTCTCTCTACTCAAATCTCAACCACTCATTTTTCTTGTTTTTCCATAAATCATTTTATTCCTCTAATTCATCCAAAATCTTTTATCTTAAAAACCGTATATCGATAAATTATAAAAATTATATGGGTGTTCTTAAAATTTCATGCTCTTTCATTAGAGATGTCATTTCATATACTTTCGACGAATTTTTAAATCTGAGGGCGGAGTCCGTACGGCAAAAGCATTTGGCTATCACACTCTATGACATATCACCTCCTATGACTTATCACACTCTATCACCACCACCATCTTACCGCCGCAACGCGCGGGTACTTTGTCTCGTTAATTATAAATTATTTGTTCTTTCTCATTTTTCAACTAACTAGTTAATATCCCCTGATGTCGAATACCGACTTATGATCTACATCATGTAATCTAGAGTACGTGCAGAGCTTCATCGTTATATGGTGAGGTGTCCCCTGATTTCGAATACCGACTGGCTGTTAAAAAAAACTACTCATAGTTAATAACCCCAAAATACTCCTTTTATTTGTTCACTAATTTAAACATCTTTATCTTAAATACCTATAATACCCTTAATGAAAGTATTTATAACATACATACCCCAACCTTTAAAATAACATATCATTCCCTTTTACATCAATCACTTTTACATTAATACCTACACCGCCACCATTACTCGTCGTCGCCACCACTACCCGTTGTCGCCGTCGTCACACCGCCGCATTGCACGAGTATTTGTCTAGTTAATTTAATTGGGGACATGGAGTAAATTCTTAAGGTGATGTGACTTCCGTCAAATCACTCTAAATATATGGTTGGAATATGTAAAAGTAAAAAAAAAAAAAGAGAGAGAGAAATAGAGAGAAAAGAAAAAGAAAAAAAAAAAAAAAAAAAAAAAAAAAAAAAAAAAAAAAAAAAAAAAAAAAAAAAAAAAAAAAAAAAAAAAAAAAAAAAAAAAAAAAAAAAAAAAAAAAAAAAAAAAAAAAAAAAAAAAAAAAAAAAAAAAAAAAAAAAAAAAAAAAAAAAAAAAAAAAAAAAAAAAAAAAAAAAAAAAAAAAAAAAAAAAAAAAAAAAAAAAAAAAAAAAAAAAAAAAAAAAAAAAAAAAAAAAAAAAAAAAAAAAAAAAAAAAAAAAAAAAAAAAAAAAAAAAAAAAAAAAAAAAAAAAAAAAAAAAAAAAAAAAAAAAAAAAAAAAAAAAAAAAAAAAAAAAAAAAAAAAAAAAAAAAAAAAAAAAAAAAAAAAAAAAAAAAAAAAAAAAAAAAAAAAAAAAAAAAAAAAAAAAAAAAAAAAAAAAAAAAAAAAAAAAAAAAAAAAAAAAAAAAAAAAAAAAAAAAAAAAAAAAAAAAAAAAAAAAAAAAAAAAAAAAAAAAAAAAAAAAAAAAAAAAAAAAAAAAAAAAAAAAAAAAAAAAAAAAAAAAAAAAAAAAAAAAAAAAAAAAAAAAAAAAAAAAAAAAAAAAAAAAAAAAAAAAAAAAAAAAAAAAAAAAAAAAAAAAAAAAAAAAAAAAAAAAAAAAAAAAAAAAAAAAAAAAAAAAAAAAAAAAAAAAAAAAAAAAAAAAAAAAAAAAAAAAAAAAAAAAAAAAAAAAAAAAAAAAAAAAAAAAAAAAAAAAAAAAAAAAAAAAAAAAAAAAAAAAAAAAAAAAAAAAAAAAAAAAAAAAAAAAAAAAAAAAAAAAAAAAAAAAAAAAAAAAAAAAAAAAAAAAAAAAAAAAAAAAAAAAAAAAAAAAAAAAAAAAAAAAAAAAAAAAAAAAAAAAAAAAAAAAAAAAAAAAAAAAAAAAAAAAAAAAAAAAAAAAAAAAAAAAAAAAAAAAAAAAAAAAAAAAAAAAAAAAAAAAAAAAAAAAAAAAAAAAAAAAAAAAAAAAAAAAAAAAAAAAAAAAAAAAAAAAAAAAAAAAAAAAAAAAAAAAAAAAAAAAAAAAAAAAAAAAAAAAAAAAAAAAAAAAAAAAAAAAAAAAAAAAAAAAAAAAAAAAAAAAAAAAAAAAAAAAAAAAAAAAAAAAAAAAAAAAAAAAAAAAAAAAAAAAAAAAAAAAAAAAAAAAAAAAAAAAAAAAAAAAAAAAAAAAAAAAAAAAAAAAAAAAAAAAAAAAAAAAAAAAAAAAAAAAAAAAAAAAAAAAAAAAAAAAAAAAAAAAAAAAAAAAAAAAAAAAAAAAAAAAAAAAAAAAAAAAAAAAAAAAAAAAAAAAAAAAAAAAAAAAAAAAAAAAAAAAAAAAAAAAAAAAAAAAAAAAAAAAAAAAAAAAAAAAAAAAAAAAAAAAAAAAAAAAAAAAAAAAAAAAAAAAAAAAAAAAAAAAAAAAAAAAAAAAAAAAAAAAAAAAAAAAAAAAAAAAAAAAAAAAAAAAAAAAAAAAAAAAAAAAAAAAAAAAAAAAAAAAAAAAAAAAAAAAAAAAAAAAAAAAAAAAAAAAAAAAAAAAAAAAAAAAAAAAAAAAAAAAAAAAAAAAAAAAAAAAAAAAAAAAAAAAAAATAACAATTATTATTGATAATATAGTTTTAAAATATATTATAATTAATATAATTATAATAATTTGAAACAATAATTATAAAAGATTTTATTTTATTAAAATTTGAATTCCAATGGAATTGCAAACTTTCCATCCAAAATACTAAGTAATCTTGAATTCCATTTCTTTTCGAACAAAACAACTAATTGAATGGAATCTAAATTACATTTTGCTAATTAAACAGGATATGAAATGAAATTCTCATTTTAATTCCATTCGATTTTATGAATTCTGCGAACCAAACATCCCCTTGAGGTGGAGGGTGTGGAAAATGGTGAGGAGCGAGAGGACATAATTCATGTCCTTTGTTTAAAGTTCCCATAGCCAAAGTTTATATTATTATATATATACATAGGAAAGAAAAAAGGATATATAGTTCCTATAGCCAAAGTTTATAATGTAACACCCCAAGCCGAGGCTCAGAATATCACGGAAATCATATAGCGCAAAGTGGAATTACGATAGAACAAACTAAATGCAATTAAACACGCCAGGTTTACACTTTTCAGCCCGAATCTCAAGCGAGTAGGGAGATACGAAACTCACCTTGATTGGATATGCGAGGTAAGTACAAGTTATAATCGAGTTATAATGTCCAATGAGCGTTTAGCGTTCACCACCTATAAACATATACATTATAATTCACGTGTCAAACCTTAATTTGGTTTTAGAAGGGTAAATCAGCCTTAGAGTACGATTGGGACCCAACTTGGTTATGTCACAATCCTAGATTGTCTTATTGGTTCAACCGACTGTAAACAAGGACACTTTATTATATAATTTTTGAAAATGACAGAAGATTCAAGGTATAAGAATTATACCATGATAAAGTAGACTCTCATACGATTCCAACGATAGGTCATACGACTAAAACGGACTTACGGTTCAAAAGTTATTGACGTTTGAAAACTGACGCGTAAAGCAGGAATAGTAACACGAGTTTATGAACCCTAACACGCGTTTATGAGCCCTAACACGCGTTTATGAGCCCTAACACGCGTTTATGAGCCCTAACACGCGTTTATGAGCCCTAACACGCGTTTATGAGCCCTAACACGCGTTTATGAGCCCTAACACGCGTTTATGAGCCCTAACACGCGTTTATGAGCCCTAACACGCGTTTATGAGCCCTAACACGCGTTTATGAGCCCTAACACGCGTTTATGAGCCCTAACACGCGTTTATGAGCCCTAACACGCGTTTATGAGCCCTAACACGCGTTTATGAGCCCTAACACGCGTTTATGAGCCCTAACACGCGTTTATGAGCCCTAACACGCGTTTATGAGCCCTAACACGCGTTTATGAGCCCTAACACGCGTTTATGAGCCCTAACACGCGTTTATGAGCCCTAACACGCGTTTATGAGCCCTAACACGCGTTTATGAGCCCTAACACGCGTTTATGAGCCCTAACACGCGTTTATGAGCCCTAACACGCGTTTATGAGCCCTAACACGCGTTTATGAGCCCTAACACGCGTTTATGAGCCCTAACACGCGTTTATGAGCCCTAACACGCGTTTATGAGCCCTAACACGCGTTTATGAGCCCTAACACGCGTTTATGAGCCCTAACACGCGTTTATGAGCCCTAACACGCGTTTATGAGCCCTAACACGCGTTTATGAGCCCTAACACGCGTTTATGAGCCCTAACACGCGTTTATGAGCCCTAACACGCGTTTATGAGCCCTAACACGCGTTTATGAGCCCTAACACGCGTTTATGAGCCCTAACACGCGTTTATGAGCCCTAACACGCGTTTATGAGCCCTAACACGCGTTTATGAGCCCTAACACGCGTTTATGAGCCCTAACACGCGTTTATGAGCCCTAACACGCGTTTATGAGCCCTAACACGCGTTTATGAGCCCTAACACGCGTTTATGAGCCCTAACACGCGTTTATGAGCCCTAACACGCGTTTATGAGCCCTAACACGCGTTTATGAGCCCTAACACGCGTTTATGAGCCCTAACACGCGTTTATGAGCCCTAACACGCGTTTATGAGAATGCACGAATGATATGCGAATCAATGTAAGTGCCAGATGCATGAATAAGCAAACATGCCTATCCTATGCGTGAGCTCAAGTCACCAATGCAACGATACCCTTCTGTCATCGCAATGAACAAGGCTGTATCTCAAAATCATCGAGATATATATGTCTATATACTCGGAGTCAGGTCTACATCCAAAATGGGTGCATACATCTATGCACCAGGATGTCGGCAATCCCCTGCCGAGGGTCATCAACAATGTATGCAATGCTTACAATCGAATGTAAATGCATAAATCATGAACCAACAATCAATAGACAATGAACCTGTGCCAACAGTCAATAGACAATGAACCTGTGCCAACAGTCAATATTCGTCAAACATAACCCAACAACAAATATACGACAATCATACGCCAACGATCAATAATCAACAACATAAGCCACAAATCAATATCTTAAACCAACTATACGTACATATACTTCAGAGGATTCTACTTTCTCCAAGTCCCAGATGCTTATATATAGGGTCACCCGCAGCCTTCCCACCACATCTAAAACCCAATGAAGGCATAACCGACTTCCATGTATGTACGTCTATCCTAATATGAAAGTAATACCTAACTAAAACATAACCCAAGTCAATCAGACGACAATAAACGTCCCGTCAATCTAACAATCAAGTCAACAATCAATATACCAATAAATGCAAGTAAACACGCCAGGTTTACACTTTTCAGCCCGAATCTCAAGCGAGTAGGGAGATACGAAACTCACCTTGTTCGATAAAGAAGCTAGTACGAGATTACAGGCGAGTATTACGGTCCACACGTCCACAACCTATAATTATACATCAATATATCATAATGTCAACTCTACAATCATAAACAAGTTGGTTTAGCACAATTAGGTCAAGTCACAAACCCTAAACGCCTTTCCAACATTAACGTGTAAGAGAAGAACTCATTCGACTCGACCTTTTTAGAAATGACCAAAGATTCATATAAAAAGAGTGTTACTACAAGAAACTAGACTCCCTTACGATTCCAACGATAGGTCATACGACTAAAACGGACTTACGGTTCAAAAGTTATTGACGTTTGAAAACTGACGCGTAAAGCAGGAATAGTAACACGAGTTTATGAACCCTAACACGCGTTTATGAGCCCTAACACGCGTTTATGAGCCCTAACACGCGTTTATGAGCCCTAACACGCGTTTATGAGCCCTAACACGCGTTTATGAGCCCTAACACGCGTTTATGAGCCCTAACACGCGTTTATGAGCCCTAACACGCGTTTATGAGCCCTAACACGCGTTTATGAGCCCTAACACGCGTTTATGAGCCCTAACACGCGTTTATGAGCCCTAACACGCGTTTATGAGCCCTAACACGCGTTTATGAGCCCTAACACGCGTTTATGAGCCCTAACACGCGTTTATGAGCCCTAACACGCGTTTATGAGCCCTAACACGCGTTTATGAGCCCTAACACGCGTTTATGAGCCCTAACACGCGTTTATGAGCCCTAACACGCGTTTATGAGCCCTAACACGCGTTTATGAGCCCTAACACGCGTTTATGAGCCCTAACACGCGTTTATGAGCCCTAACACGCGTTTATGAGCCCTAACACGCGTTTATGAGCCCTAACACGCGTTTATGAGCCCTAACACGCGTTTATGAGCCCTAACACGCGTTTATGAGCCCTAACACGCGTTTATGAGCCCTAACACGCGTTTATGAGCCCTAACACGCGTTTATGAGCCCTAACACGCGTTTATGAGCCCTAACACGCGTTTATGAGCCCTAACACGCGTTTATGAGCCCTAACACGCGTTTATGAGCCCTAACACGCGTTTATGAGCCCTAACACGCGTTTATGAGCCCTAACACGCGTTTATGAGCCCTAACACGCGTTTATGAGCCCTAACACGCGTTTATGAGCCCTAACACGCGTTTATGAGCCCTAACACGCGTTTATGAGCCCTAACACGCGTTTATGAGCCCTAACACGCGTTTATGAGCCCTAACACGCGTTTATGAGCCCTAACACGCGTTTATGAGCCCTAACACGCGTTTATGAGCCCTAACACGCGTTTATGAGCCCTAACACGCGTTTATGAGCCCTAACACGCGTTTATGAGCCCTAACACGCGTTTATGAGCCCTAACACGCGTTTATGAGCCCTAACACGCGTTTATGAGCCCTAACACGCGTTTATGAGCCCTAACACGCGTTTATGAGCCCTAACACGCGTTTATGAGCCCTAACACGCGTTTATGAGCCCTAACACGCGTTTATGAGCCCTAACACGCGTTTATGAGCCCTAACACGCGTTTATGAGCCCTAACACGCGTTTATGAGCCCTAACACGCGTTTATGAGCCCTAACACGCGTTTATGAGCCCTAACACGCGTTTATGAGCCCTAACACGCGTTTATGAGCCCTAACACGCGTTTATGAGCCCTAACACGCGTTTATGAGCCCTAACACGCGTTTATGAGCCCTAACACGCGTTTATGAGCCCTAACACGCGTTTATGAGCCCTAACACGCGTTTATGAGCCCTAACACGCGTTTATGAGCCCTAACACGCGTTTATGAGCCCTAACACGCGTTTATGAGCCCTAACACGCGTTTATGAGCCCTAACACGCGTTTATGAGCCCTAACACGCGTTTATGAGCCCTAACACGCGTTTATGAGCCCTAACACGCGTTTATGAGCCCTAACACGCGTTTATGAGCCCTAACACGCGTTTATGAGCCCTAACACGCGTTTATGAGCCCTAACACGCGTTTATGAGCCCTAACACGCGTTTATGAGCCCTAACACGCGTTTATGAGCCCTAACACGCGTTTATGAGCCCTAACACGCGTTTATGAGCCCTAACACGCGTTTATGAGCCCTAACACGCGTTTATGAGCCCTAACACGCGTTTATGAGCCCTAACACGCGTTTATGAGCCCTAACACGCGTTTATGAGCCCTAACACGCGTTTATGAGCCCTAACACGCGTTTATGAGCCCTAACACGCGTTTATGAGCCCTAACACGCGTTTATGAGCCCTAACACGCGTTTATGAGCCCTAACACGCGTTTATGAGCCCTAACACGCGTTTATGAGCCCTAACACGCGTTTATGAGCCCTAACACGCGTTTATGAGCCCTAACACGCGTTTATGAGCCCTAACACGCGTTTATGAGCCCTAACACGCGTTTATGAGCCCTAACACGCGTTTATGAGCCCTAACACGCGTTTATGAGCCCTAACACGCGTTTATGAGCCCTAACACGCGTTTATGAGCCCTAACACGCGTTTATGAGCCCTAACACGCGTTTATGAGCCCTAACACGCGTTTATGAGCCCTAACACGCGTTTATGAGCCCTAACACGCGTTTATGAGCCCTAACACGCGTTTATGAGCCCTAACACGCGTTTATGAGCCCTAACACGCGTTTATGAGCCCTAACACGCGTTTATGAGCCCTAACACGCGTTTATGAGCCCTAACACGCGTTTATGAGCCCTAACACGCGTTTATGAGCCCTAACACGCGTTTATGAGCCCTAACACGCGTTTATGAGCCCTAACACGCGTTTATGAGCCCTAACACGCGTTTATGAGCCCTAACACGCGTTTATGAGCCCTAACACGCGTTTATGAGCCCTAACACGCGTTTATGAGCCCTAACACGCGTTTATGAGCCCTAACACGCGTTTATGAGCCCTAACACGCGTTTATGAGCCCTAACACGCGTTTATGAGCCCTAACACGCGTTTATGAGCCCTAACACGCGTTTATGAGCCCTAACACGCGTTTATGAGCCCTAACACGCGTTTATGAGCCCTAACACGCGTTTATGAGCCCTAACACGCGTTTATGAGCCCTAACACGCGTTTATGAGCCCTAACACGCGTTTATGAGCCCTAACACGCGTTTATGAGCCCTAACACGCGTTTATGAGCCCTAACACGCGTTTATGAGCCCTAACACGCGTTTATGAGCCCTAACACGCGTTTATGAGCCCTAACACGCGTTTATGAGCCCTAACACGCGTTTATGAGCCCTAACACGCGTTTATGAGCCCTAACACGCGTTTATGAGCCCTAACACGCGTTTATGAGCCCTAACACGCGTTTATGAGCCCTAACACGCGTTTATGAGCCCTAACACGCGTTTATGAGCCCTAACACGCGTTTATTAAATAGAATGTTAGTCATATTACACATAAAGTCAAACGGGTCAAAATAGCGGATGTTACATTATCCCCCCGTTAAAAGAATTTCGTCCCGAAATTCGACGAGACACTAATCGTTAAACAAATGTGGGTACTTGGACTTCATATGATCTTCTCGTTCCCAAGTGAACTCGGCTCCACGTCTAGCATCCCATCTAACCTTGACAATTGTGTAGCGTTTGTTCTTGAGTTTCTTTTCTTGACGATCCAAGATCTCCACCGGTTCTTCCACGAAATTAAGCTTCGAATCAACCCGAATTTCATTCATTGGCACATGATGAGTAGGATCCGCCAAACACTTTCGCAAGTTACAGATATGAAACACATCATGCACACCGCTAAGCTCTTGAGGCAATTCTAGCCGATAAGCAACTTTCCCGACTCGTTCAAGAATCTTGAAAGGACCAATATACCTTGGCGCAAGTTTTCCCCGCTTCACAAAACGCACAACACCTTTCCAAGGTGACACCTTCAAAAGTACATAATCACCAACTTCAAACTCCAATGGTCTTCGCCTCACATCGGCATACTTCTTTTGACGCTCACGGGCCAACTGCAACCTCTCTTTAATTTGAGATATTACCTTAGTCGTTTCAATCACAATTTCGGGCCCGATTAGTTGACTTTCTCCAATTTCCGCCCAAGCTAGGGGAGAACGACATATCCTACCATACAATGCCTTAAAGGGCGCCATTTGAATGGTAGCATGATAACTATTGTTGTATGAAAACTCGACTAGCGGCAAATGGTCTTCCCAACTTCCACCAAAGTCAATGGCACATGCCCTCAACATGTCTTCAAGAGTTTGAATGGTCCTCTCGGTTTGCCCATCCGTTTGAGGGTGAAACGCCGTACTCATGTCAAGTCGAGTACCCATGGCTTTTTGAAAGGCTTCCCAAAATTTTGATTTGAAACGGGCATCTCTATCGGAAATGATAGAAATCGGCACTCCATGCTTAGATATTACTTCCTTGATGTACAAACGAGCCAAGGTGTCAAATTTATCGGTTTCTCGAATGGCTAAAAAGTGAGCCGACTTCGTTAACCGATCTACTATCACCCAAATCGTGTCACGACCGCTTCTCGTCTTCGGTAATTTAGTAATGAAGTCCATTGAGATATGTTCCCACTTCCATTCGGGCATCACCGGTTGTACCAACAATCCGGGTGGCTTCTTGTGATCGGCTTTGACTTGTAAGCAAGTAAGACACTCACTCACATACCTAGCCACATCACGCTTCATGCCCGGCCACCAATACAAATCTTTCAAGTCAAAGTACATCTTATCCGACCCGGGGTGGACCGAATAAGGCGATAGGTGAGCTTCATTCATAATAAGTGTTCTTAAGTCGCCGAAAATAGGAACCCAAAGTCTTTCAACCATGTATAGCCCATTATCATTCTTCCGGTCGAATTGTTGTTCCATGCCATCTAGGTTCTCGTTTCCAAAGTTTTCCGGTAGGGTGGCTTGAATTTGGGCTTCAATGATCCGATCACGAATACTTGGCCCTACCGTGAGGCTCATAGCTCTAGCCCGTCTTGGTTTCACTCTCTCCTTTCGGCTCAAGGCATCGGCTACAACATTTGCCTTGCCCGGGTGATATCGGATGTCACAATCATAATCACTAAATAGTTCAAGCCAACGCCTTTGCCTCATATTCAATTCACTTTGGTTGAAGATGTGTTGAAGACTTTTGTGATCGGTATAAATCACACATTTGGTACCATAGAGATAATGTCTCCAACACTTCAAAGCAAACACAACCGCTCCCAATTCCAAGTCATGTGTCGGGTAGTTCTTCTCATGCACCTTCAATTGGCGAGAGGCATAAGCAATGACTTTACCCCTTTGCATAAGAACACAACCCAACCCTTGTCCCGAAGCATCACAATAAACAACAAAGTCTTCGATTCCATCCGGTAGCGTTAAAATCGGAGCTTCACATAACATATCTTTAAGAGTTTGGAAGGCGTTTTCTTGTCTTTCGCCCCATTCAAAGTTTCTATCTTTTTGAGTCAAGAGGGTGAGTGGTTGTGCAATACGGGAGAAATTTTCAATGAATCTTCTATAGTAACCCGCCAATCCAAGGAATTGACGGATTTCGGATGGCGTTTCGGGTCTTCTCCAGTTCTTGACCGCTTCAATCTTGCTTGGGTCCACATGAATACCATCCTTGCTCACTACGTGACCAAGAAAGTGGACCTCTTCCAACCAAAACTCACACTTGGAAAATTTGGCATACAACTTCTCTTTTCTTAGTAACTCAAGCACTTCGCGCAAGTGCTCAACATGCTCCTCCTTCGTCTTCGAGTATACAAGTATGTCATCAATGAACACAATGACAGACTTGTCCAAGTATGGTTGACACACCCGGTTCATCAAGTCCATGAACACCGCCGGTGCATTAGTCAACCCAAAAGGCATCACGGTGAATTCAAAATGGCCATACCTTGTGCGAAAAGCCGTCTTGGGGATATCATCTTCATGTACTCGGAGTTGATGATAACCCGAGCGAAGATCGATTTTTGAAAAGTGCTTAGCACCTTGAAGTTGATCAAATAAATCATCAATTCTTGGGAGGGGGTACCGGTTCTTCACTGTGAGCTTGTTTAATTCCCGGTAGTCGATACACATTCGGAAGGACCCGTCTTTCTTTTTGACAAAGAGAACAGGAGCACCCCAAGGAGATTGGCTAGGGCGAATGAAACCCTTCTCTTGGAGTTCCTTGATTTGAGTTTGTAGCTCTTGCATTTCGGTTAGAGCTAGCCTATAAGGAGCTTTTGCTACGGGCGCGGCTTCGGGGATAAGATTTATACGGAAGTCAAGTTCACGAGTTGGAGGTAATCCCGGTAAGTCATCCGGAAAAACATCGGGAAATTCACAAACGATAGGAACGGTCTTCAATTCTACCTTTGTAACGGTAGCACTAAAGACTTTAGAATTTGAGGAATCGGAGATTTCGCCTTGAACCCTAAGAATTCTACCGTTGGTCAAAGGTATCTTAACAACTCTCTCGCCACAATCAATAGTCGCATTCACCGCCGTTAACCAATCCATACCCACTATAACGTCAAAACTCCCAATATCAAAAGGCATAAGGTCAATGAAGAAATCTACGTCTTCTAAAGTCAAGACACAATCGCGAAGTATTTGACTAATTTTTGTTAGTGACCCGTTTACCATTTCAATGTCAAGTACATAGTTTAGAGCACAAGGATTTACATCAATCAAAGGAACAAAATTAGAGGACACTAGGCTATAATCGGCCCCGGAATCAAATAGAACGGTTGCATAGAGACCATTAAGAAGAAAAGTACCTGCTACAACGTTAGGATCATTGCGGGCTTCATTTGCATTGGCCGCAAAGGCTCGGCCGCGTGGTTGTACTTGATGGCCTTGTTGTCCCCGGTTTTGATTAGGCCCGACCATTTGGAGTTGATTGGGATGAACGGCCACTTGAACTTGTTGTCCCACCCATCGAGGACAATTATTACGGTAGTGGTCACGGCTACCACATTCAAAACATTCGCCTCTTCTTTGGTTACCTTGAGGAGGAACGGCCCGAATAGGAGCCGCATTCATTGGGCCGGCTCTTGGAGCTCTACAATTCTTGGATGCGTGCCCAACTTGGTTGCAATTATAGCATGCCCCACATGGAGTAGTGGCGGGATGGTGCCTGTTGCACCTCCCACAGAAAGGATGAGGCCCGGTATAAGGCCTCCTAGCCGGTTCTACCGCCGCCATTACCCTACCCCTATAAGCATTCTTGGGGTCAAACCTTCCCGCTTTCTTTACCCCACTTGACTCACCCACTTCTTTCCTCTTGCTTGATGAGGATTTGCTCAAAACACCACACCTCAATAAATCTTCAGTCACACTCCCGGCTTGGTTGACTGCATTAGCCAAAGAAGTAGGCATGTTGGAGTTTACATAAGATCGGACTTGAGGATTCAAGCCCAATACAAACTTCTGGATGGCCTGTGACTCGGTACCCACCAAGTGAGGAATGAGGGTAGACAACTCTTGAAATCGTCTCACATAACCCTTGTAGTCGGCTCCCTCCATGTTGAGGTTTGCAAATTCTATGGTTAAGTTTTGTAGTTCGTAGGGAGGACAAAACTTTGCTTTTACTTTGTCTTTGAAGTCAATCCACTCCAAATTTTGAGTCCGCCCCAACGTTATTTCCTGGTTCCACCAACTCAAGGCGTCATGCCTAAACATGCCGGATGCATAGGAAATCCGGTCATCATAGGTGCAATGACTCCTTTCAATCACCGCCTCTATCGCCTCAAACCACCTTATACATTCCGTGGGACCACCTTTCCCATCAAACTCCGGTGCCCCACAACTTTTAAAGTCCTTAAATATACACCCTTGGCGGTATCCGCCATACTGATTATTCATGGGCATACCGATACCAACTCCCACGGGTTCCTCTTCTTCATTTTCTTCGGCATAAGGTTGAGCATCTTCGTTATTTTCATTTTCTGGAGCTTCGTTGTTTTGAGCCACATTATTTTGCCCAAGATTTGCCGTGACTTGAGCAATGATGGTTGGCATGATATTGGCGATCGTTTGAGCGATCACCTCAGCCAAGTTTGGCTCAGGAGCTCCACCACGACCCCTACCACGGCCCCTACCACGACCTCTACCACGGCCCCTACCACGGCCCCTACCACGACCTCTACCACGGCCTCTACCACGGCCTCTACAGCTCCCTACTTCCGACTCTACCACGGCCCCTACCACGGCCCCTACCACGACCTCTACCACGGCCTCTACCACGCCTCTACCAGGAGCTCCTACCACGACCCCTACCACGGCCCCTACCACGACCTCTACCACGGCCCCTACCACGACCTCTACCACGGCCCCTACCACGACCTCTACCACGGCCCCTACCACGACCTCTCAGGAGCTCCCACCACGACCCCTACCACGGCCCCTACCACGACCTCTACCACGGCCCCTACCACGACCTCTACCACGGCCCCTACCACGACCCCCACGGCCCCTACCACGACCTCTACCACGGCCCCTACCACGACCTCATAACTTCAAATAATCATGCTCATTACATCATACAATCAATTTACTAACACAAATGATTCAAATTATAATCCGAATTCGATATGCTCCCTAGTTATTGACCGGGTATGTATACAAGGTGTACCAACGGCTAACCTTCCACCTAATCAACTTCCATTTAGCATATCGGTTCCTTATTATACTTTGAGCCACACGTGCGCAATCCACGATGTCATGAACTTGCTATAATATCGGGTAACCATAAAAGAGTTGATCGGGTTCTTTTAGGGTTGCCACAATATTATACTAAGTTAATGGCATCCCTTCATTTTGCCCTAAATCATCAAATTAGTCCCAACAATAACAACCACAAATCATAATAACCATATTCATCACATTGAATTCAAGCTATCATACAAGTGGTCTTAACTACGAACTCACACGGGGATTCACATAATTCACATTGCACACGAATTCCTAACCATGCATGCTATATGAAGAGTTTTAACTTAAGCCGTAGTCTAGGTCAAACCGCCTAATTCTCTACGACCACGCATGGGCCACCATTCTGTAACACCCCAAGCCGAGGCTCAGAATATCACGGAAATCATATAGCGCAAAGTGGAATTACGATAGAACAAACTAAATGCAAATAAACACGCCAGGTTTACACTTTTCAGCCCGAATCTCAAGCGAGTAGGGAGATACGAAACTCACCTTGTTCGATAAAGAAGCTAGTACGAGATTACAGGCGAGTATTACGGTCCACACGTCCACAACCTATAATTATACATCAATATATCATAATGTCAACTCTACAATCATAAACAAGTTGTTTAGCACAATTAGGTCAAGTCACAAACCCTAACACGCGTTTAGAGCCCTAACACGCGTTTATGAGCCCTAACACGCGTTTATGAGCCCTAACACGCGTTTATGAGCCCTAACACGCGTTTATGAGCCCTAACACGCGTTTATGAGCCCTAACACGCGTTTATGAGCCCTAACACGCGTTTATGAGCCCTAACACGCGTTTATGAGCCCTAACACGCGTTTATGAGCCCTAACACGCGTTTATGAGCCCTAACACGCGTTTATGAGCCCTAACACGCGTTTATGAGCCCTAACACGCGTTTATGAGCCCTAACACGCGTTTATGAGCCCTAACACGCGTTTATGAGCCCTAACACGCGTTTATGAGCCCTAACACGCGTTTATGAGCCCTAACACGCGTTTATGAGCCCTAACACGCGTTTATGAGCCCTAACACGCGTTTATGAGCCCTAACACGCGTTTATGAGCCCTAACACGCGTTTATGAGCCCTAACACGCGTTTATGAGCCCTAACACGCGTTTATGAGCCCTAACACGCGTTTATGAGCCCTAACACGCGTTTATGAGCCCTAACACGCGTTTATGAGCCCTAACACGCGTTTATGAGCCCTAACACGCGTTTATGAGCCCTAACACGCGTTTATGAGCCCTAACACGCGTTTATGAGCCCTAACACGCGTTTATGAGCCCTAACACGCGTTTATGAGCCCTAACACGCGTTTATGAGCCCTAACACGCGTTTATGAGCCCTAACACGCGTTTATGAGCCCTAACACGCGTTTATGAGCCCTAACACGCGTTTATGAGCCCTAACACGCGTTTATGAGCCCTAACACGCGTTTATGAGCCCTAACACGCGTTTATGAGCCCTAACACGCGTTTATGAGCCCTAACACGCGTTTATGAGCCCTAACACGCGTTTATGAGCCCTAACACGCGTTTATGAGCCCTAACACGCGTTTATGAGCCCTAACACGCGTTTATGAGCCCTAACACGCGTTTATGAGCCCTAACACGCGTTTATGAGCCCTAACACGCGTTTATGAGCCCTAACACGCGTTTATGAGCCCTAACACGCGTTTATGAGCCCTAACACGCGTTTATGAGCCCTAACACGCGTTTATGAGCCCTAACACGCGTTTATGAGCCCTAACACGCGTTTATGAGCCCTAACACGCGTTTATGAGCCCTAACACGCGTTTATGAGCCCTAACACGCGTTTATGAGCCCTAACACGCGTTTATGAGCCCTAACACGCGTTTATGAGCCCTAACACGCGTTTATGAGCCCTAACACGCGTTTATGAGCCCTAACACGCGTTTATGAGCCCTAACACGCGTTTATGAGCCCTAACACGCGTTTATGAGCCCTAACACGCGTTTATGAGCCCTAACACGCGTTTATGAGCCCTAACACGCGTTTATGAGCCCTAACACGCGTTTATGAGCCCTAACACGCGTTTATGAGCCCTAACACGCGTTTATGAGCCCTAACACGCGTTTATGAGCCCTAACACGCGTTTATGAGCCCTAACACGCGTTTATGAGCCCTAACACGCGTTTATGAGCCCTAACACGCGTTTATGAGCCCTAACACGCGTTTATGAGCCCTAACACGCGTTTATGAGCCCTAACACGCGTTTATGAGCCCTAACACGCGTTTATGAGCCCTAACACGCGTTTATGAGCCCTAACACGCGTTTATGAGCCCTAACACGCGTTTATGAGCCCTAACACGCGTTTATGAGCCCTAACACGCGTTTATGAGCCCTAACACGCGTTTATGAGCCCTAACACGCGTTTATGAGCCCTAACACGCGTTTATGAGCCCTAACACGCGTTTATGAGCCCTAACACGCGTTTATGAGCCCTAACACGCGTTTATGAGCCCTAACACGCGTTTATGAGCCCTAACACGCGTTTATGAGCCCTAACACGCGTTTATGAGCCCTAACACGCGTAGTAAATGTGAAATGAGAATGCACGAATGATATGCGAATCAATGTAAGTGCCAGATGCATGAATAAGCAAACATGCCTATCCTATGCGTGAGCTCAAGTCACCAATGCAACGATACCCTTCTGTCATCGCAATGAACAAGGCTGTATCTCAAAATCATCGAGATATATATGTCTATATACTCGGAGTCAGGTCTACATCCAAAATGGGTGCATACATCTATGCACCAGGATGTCGGCAATCCCCTGCCGAGGGTCATCAACAATGTATGCAATGCTTACAATCGAATGTAAATGCATAAATCATGAACCAACAATCAATAGACAATGAACCTGTGCCAACAGTCAATAGACAATGAACCTGTGCCAACAGTCAATAGACAATGAACCTGTGCCAACAGTCAATAGACAATGAACCTGTGCCAACAGTCAATAGACAATGAACCTGTGCCAACAGTCAATAGACAATGAACCTGTGCCAACAGTCAATAGACAATGAACCTGTGCCAACAGTCAATAGACAATGAACCTGTGCCAACAGTCAATAGACAATGAACCTGTGCCAACAGTCAATAGACAATGAACCTGTGCCAACAGTCAATAGACAATGAACCTGTGCCAACAGTCAATAGACAATGAACCTGTGCCAACAGTCAATAGACAATGAACCTGTGCCAACAGTCAATAGACAATGAACCTGTGCCAACAGTCAATAGACAATGAACCTGTGCCAACAGTCAATAGACAATGAACCTGTGCCAACAGTCAATAGACAATGAACCTGTGCCAACAGTCAATAGACAATGAACCTGTGCCAACAGTCAATAGACAATGAACCTGTGCCAACAGTCAATAGACAATGAACCTGTGCCAACAGTCAATAGACAATGAACCTGTGCCAACAGTCAATAGACAATGAACCTGTGCCAACAGTCAATAGACAATGAACCTGTGCCAACAGTCAATAGACAATGAACCTGTGCCAACAGTCAATAGACAATGAACCTGTGCCAACAGTCAATAGACAATGAACCTGTGCCAACAGTCAATAGACAATGAACCTGTGCCAACAGTCAATAGACAATGAACCTGTGCCAACAGTCAATAGACAATGAACCTGTGCCAACAGTCAATAGACAATGAACCTGTGCCAACAGTCAATAGACAATGAACCTGTGCCAACAGTCAATAGACAATGAACCTGTGCCAACAGTCAATAGACAATGAACCTGTGCCAACAGTCAATAGACAATGAACCTGTGCCAACAGTCAATAGACAATGAACCTGTGCCAACAGTCAATAGACAATGAACCTGTGCCAACAGTCAATAGACAATGAACCTGTGCCAACAGTCAATAGACAATGAACCTGTGCCAACAGTCAATAGACAATGAACCTGTGCCAACAGTCAATAGACAATGAACCTGTGCCAACAGTCAATAGACAATGAACCTGTGCCAACAGTCAATAGACAATGAACCTGTGCCAACAGTCAATAGACAATGAACCTGTGCCAACAGTCAATAGACAATGAACCTGTGCCAACAGTCAATAGACAATGAACCTGTGCCAACAGTCAATAGACAATGAACCTGTGCCAACAGTCAATAGACAATGAACCTGTGCCAACAGTCAATAGACAATGAACCTGTGCCAACAGTCAATAGACAATGAACCTGTGCCAACAGTCAATAGACAATGAACCTGTGCCAACAGTCAATAGACAATGAACCTGTGCCAACAGTCAATAGACAATGAACCTGTGCCAACAGTCAATAGACAATGAACCTGTGCCAACAGTCAATAGACAATGAACCTGTGCCAACAGTCAATAGACAATGAACCTGTGCCAACAGTCAATAGACAATGAACCTGTGCCAACAGTCAATAGACAATGAACCTGTGCCAACAGTCAATAGACAATGAACCTGTGCCAACAGTCAATAGACAATGAACCTGTGCCAACAGTCAATAGACAATGAACCTGTGCCAACAGTCAATAGACAATGAACCTGTGCCAACAGTCAATAACGTTTGAAAACTGACGCGCAAAACATGAATAGTAACACGGGTTTAGAAACCCTAACACGCGTTTAGAAGCCCTAACACGCGTTTAGAAACCCTAACACGCGTTTAGAAACCCTAACACGCGTTTATGAGCCCTAACACGCGTTTATGAGCCCTAACACGCGTTTATGAGCCCTAACACGCGTTTATGAGCCCTAACACGCGTTTATGAGCCCTAACACGCGTTTATGAGCCCTAACACGCGTTTATGAGCCCTAACACGCGTTTATGAGCCCTAACACGCGTTTAGAAGCCCTAACACGCGTTTATGAGCCCTAACACGCGTTTATGAGCCCTAACACGCGTTTATGAGCCCTAACACGCGTTTAGAAGCCCTAACACGCGTTTATGAGCCCTAACACGCGTTTATGAGCCCTAACACGCGTTTATGAGCCCTAACACGCGTTTATGAGCCCTAACACGCGTTTATGAGCCCTAACACGCGTTTATGAGCCCTAACACGCGTTTATGAGCCCTAACACGCGTTTATGAGCCCTAACACGCGTTTATGAGCCCTAACACGCGTTTATGAGCCCTAACACGCGTTTATGAGCCCTAACACGCGTTTATGAGCCCTAACACGCGTTTATGAGCCCTAACACGCGTTTATGAGCCCTAACACGCGTTTAGAAGCCCTAACACGCGTTTATGAGCCCTAACACGCGTTTATGAGCCCTAACACGCGTTTATGAGCCCTAACACGCGTTTATGAGCCCTAACACGCGTTTATGAGCCCTAACACGCGTTTATGAGCCCTAACACGCGTTTATGAGCCCTAACACGCGTTTATGAGCCCTAACACGCGTTTATGAGCCCTAACACGCGTTTATGAGCCCTAACACGCGTTTATGAGCCCTAACACGCGTTTATGAGCCCTAACACGCGTTTATGAGCCCTAACACGCGTTTATGAGCCCTAACACGCGTTTATGAGCCCTAACACGCGTTTATGAGCCCTAACACGCGTTTATGAGCCCTAACACGCGTTTATGAGCCCTAACACGCGTTTATGAGCCCTAACACGCGTTTATGAGCCCTAACACGCGTTTATGAGCCCTAACACGCGTTTATGAGCCCTAACACGCGTTTATGAGCCCTAACACGCGTTTATGAGCCCTAACACGCGTTTAGAAGCCCTAACACGCGTTTATGAGCCCTAACACGCGTTTATGAGCCCTAACACGCGTTTATGAGCCCTAACACGCGTTTATGAGCCCTAACACGCGTTTATGAGCCCTAACACGCGTTTATGAGCCCTAACACGCGTTTATGAGCCCTAACACGCGTTTATGAGCCCTAACACGCGTTTATGAGCCCTAACACGCGTTTATGAGCCCTAACACGCGTTTATGAGCCCTAACACGCGTTTATGAGCCCTAACACGCGTTTATGAGCCCTAACACGCGTTTATGAGCCCTAACACGCGTTTATGAGCCCTAACACGCGTTTATGAGCCCTAACACGCGTTTATGAGCCCTAACACGCGTTTATGAGCCCTAACACGCGTTTATGAGCCCTAACACGCGTTTATGAGCCCTAACACGCGTTTATGAGCCCTAACACGCGTTTATGAGCCCTAACACGCGTTTATGAGCCCTAACACGCGTTTATGAGCCCTAACACGCGTTTATGAGCCCTAACACGCGTTTATGAGCCCTAACACGCGTTTATGAGCCCTAACACGCGTTTATGAGCCCTAACACGCGTTTAGAAGCCCTAACACGCGTTTATGAGCCCTAACACGCGTTTATGAGCCCTAACACGCGTTTATGAGCCCTAACACGCGTTTATGAGCCCTAACACGCGTTTATGAGCCCTAACACGCGTTTATGAGCCCTAACACGCGTTTATGAGCCCTAACACGCGTTTATGAGCCCTAACACGCGTTTATGAGCCCTAACACGCGTTTATGAGCCCTAACACGCGTTTATGAGCCCTAACACGCGTTTATGAGCCCTAACACGCGTTTATGAGCCCTAACACGCGTTTAGAAGCCCTAACACGCGTTTATGAGCCCTAACACGCGTTTAAGAGCCCTAACACGCGTTTATGAGCCCTAACACGCGTTTATGAGCCCTAACACGCGTTTATGAGCCCTAACACGCGTTTATGAGCCCTAACACGCGTTTATGAGCCCTAACACGCGTTTATGAGCCCTAACACGCGTTTATGAGCCCTAACACGCGTTTATGAGCCCTAACACGCGTTTATGAGCCCTAACACGCGTTTATGAGCCCTAACACGCGTTTATGAGCCCTAACACGCGTTTATGAGCCCTAACACGCGTTTATGAGCCCTAACACGCGTTTATGAGCCCTAACACGCGTTTATGAGCCCTAACACGCGTTTATGAGCCCTAACACGCGTTTATGAGCCCTAACACGCGTTTATGAGCCCTAACACGCGTTTATGAGCCCTAACACGCGTTTATGAGCCCTAACACGCGTTTATGAGCCCTAACACGCGTTTATGAGCCCTAACACGCGTTTATGAGCCCTAACACGCGTTTATGAGCCCTAACACGCGTTTATGAGCCCTAACACGCGTTTATGAGCCCTAACACGCGTTTATGAGCCCTAACACGCGTTTATGAGCCCTAACACGCGTTTATGAGCCCTAACACGCGTTTATGAGCCCTAACACGCGTTTATGAGCCCTAACACGCGTTTATGAGCCCTAACACGCGTTTATGAGCCCTAACACGCGTTTATGAGCCCTAACACGCGTTTATGAGCCCTAACACGCGTTTATGAGCCCTAACACGCGTTTATGAGCCCTAACACGCGTTTATGAGCCCTAACACGCGTTTATGAGCCCTAACACGCGTTTATGAGCCCTAACACGCGTTTATGAGCCCTAACACGCGTTTAGAAGCCCTAACACGCGTTTGAAGCCCTAACACGCGTTTATGAGCCCTAACACGCGTTTATGAGCCCTAACACGCGTTTATGAGCCCTAACACGCGTTTATGAGCCCTAACACGCGTTTAGAAGCCCTAACACGCGTTTATGAGCCCTAACACGCGTTTATGAGCCCTAACACGCGTTTATGAGCCCTAACACGCGTTTATGAGCCCTAACACGCGTTTATGAGCCCTAACACGCGTTTATGAGCCCTAACACGCGTTTATGAGCCCTAACACGCGTTTATGAGCCCTAACACGCGTTAAAATAGCGGATGTTACATATAAGTTCATGTGCTTTGTATTACATAGTGATAATAGACGATTATATAACATATATTTGGTCCGTTCCCAACATAAGGAAAAGTGGAAAAAATGGTGAGGAGAGATAAAATCTACAACAAACTAAAAGAAAAAACATTACACAACTCACATTTCTCAATATACTTTAATCGTTTTCATCCATAAATAAAAGATAGATTAATTAGTGGCTTTTTTATGTGAACTTAAATCATATGGTTTAAATTTTAGATAACTTTGAAGATTTATAATGAATTTAGTTAATTATATATATAGATTTGTTATACATATATACATAGGGAAAAAAAACCGGACGTTTAAATAATCGGGCTTTGGCCAGCCGTCCGCTTTACCCTACATGTAAACCGGTCTTTGGATAAGCGAATATCGTATGCACACAGAGTGTATGTTGTTATACTCAAATTGTTTATCAATTCTAATTAATAAACCTTATATGAGTGTTTTTAAAATTGCTAAAATATGGAAAACGTACATAAATTTGTTTTATGTATCTTATTTTTATTTAAAATTGTGTTTCGTGCAAATCTTGTCTAAAACTAGATATGAACAATTAGTCAACAGCAAAATTTTATCCAACTTGAAATGTGATTCGCGCTATCTTTATATATATTTTAAAAATAAAATAAAAATGATATCTTAATCTTAATTAATATTAAATCATATTAATATAATGGAATATTGAGAACATAATATATAATTATATCCTGAGTACGTATTTTACGTAATTAGTTCAACTTGTTACATTAATTGAGATTTGTAATTTTGAACATGCAGAAAAACTTTAGAAAAAAAGCAATATAGATATAGAGAAAAATGATGACCCATAAATCATCTTTTTAGATGTATTTTAGAATGGTGTATGGTATGTATGATATCGCGAAATATATTTGATTGTGTATGGTTAATAGAAAACTTCTAGTCCTTCACTTCTTTAGGTTATAAACACCCTAACCAACATGAAGCAAAATATATATACGTATCTCAAAGCCACATTATCTACCCCAAATCAGTCATTTAATTAAGCGACTTCTTGCATCAACTATTAGCCCAATTAAAGGCACGACTTAAATTAATTCGATGAATAAGCTAGCATTAGTATGTTGTTATCTCTTATATAAATAAAACAAAATTGTTTCTAGAAGCTTTTGTTTTTATATGGCATGCCAACATTTTTCCTTAGATAGAAACATATATGATGCCCTTACTGTTAGACGCTTCAGACTCAAGTACCATTGGTTACCCCCGAGATGCCCTCACTGTAAGATTTTTGGGCATAAGTTTGATGACTGCAGTGTTAGGCCTAGGACTCAGGCAGATATGGATGCTCGTATGGCTACAACAGCTCCTGCTTCACAGGTTGGTCCATCAGGGACCAAGGTTGGTCCATCAGGGACTAAGGTTGTTGATCCTCCAGAGGCCCAGGTAGATGATGGGTTCCAGAAGCCCAAAAGGCGAAAGTGGAAGCCCCAAAAGGCCCCCTCTTTCCCTATAAACAAGCCCAAAGTCATCTATGTTCCCAAGAAGGCTCAAGATCCTAAGGGTAAGGCTCCAGCTTCTGGTCCATCTGCTACAGCTACTACTGATTCATCTGCACCAGTTAGAGATCCTCCAGCTTCAGCTACTAGTCCTTAGAGACCTTTACAGATTCCTACAGATACTCCTGTAGTTTCAGATTCTCATTCAGATTCCCAGGCAGCTACAAACCATGACTCTATCCTTACTCCTCCTCCTGCTCCTGCTGTCGAGATCCGGAACTCATTTGATCCTCTTTGTAAGAATAATCCTGTTGGGGCTACTTCTTCTGCGCCTATTCTTCCCACTGATTATGATTTGGAGTCTGACAGTGATGAAGTGCTCTTTGATGACGGTGAAAGTACTAAGTTCATGAAGCTATTTAGTTGATTAAGGTTGATTGCTAGCTTTGTTTTTTCTTTGTTTTGTCTATATTGCTAGTTGGATTATTCTTGGGTGTTTTGGGTTTGTCCAACCACTCGATTGATTTATTTCTTGCATCACGGGTCCTCTCTTTTATATATGGGGGCCCGTGAGGGCATTTACTTTGTAAATGTTCAAGTCAACGGGCATTCAGCCATATTGCATGTTCTTTCTTCTATAAACTTTATAACCAGGGGTAACGGCCTTTTCTGAATATATATGATGTCATAATAAGTTTTCTTTTCTTTCAAAACTATTTTTTATATTAGAACCCATATCATCTTTTTTTTTCCATATTACTTTTTAAACCTTAATTTTTTTTTATATATAAAAAATATGTATTCTACTCTTTATTTTTAATTTCATATCTATCATTGATTTATGATAGTTATTTTTTATATATATATATATATATATATATATATATATATATATATATATATATATATATATATATATATATATATATATATATATATATATATATATATATATATATATATATATATATATATATATATATATATATATATATATATATATATATATATATATATATATATATATATATATATATATATATATATATATATATATATATATATATATATATATATATATATATATATATATATATATATATATATATATATATATATATATATATATATATATATATATATATATATATATATATATATATATATATATATATATATATATATATATATATATATATATATATATATATATATATATATATATATATATATATATATATATATATATATATATATATATATATATATATATATATATATATATATATATATATATATATATATATATATATATATATATATATATATATATATATATATATATATATATATATATATATATATATATATATATATATATATATATATATATATATATATATATATATATATATATATATATATATATATATATATATATATATATATATATATATATATATATATATATATATATATATATATATATATATATATATATATATATATATATATATATATATATATATATATATATATATATATATATATATATATATATATATATATATATATATATATATATATATATATATATATATATATATATATATATATATATATATATATATATATATATATATATATATATATATATATATATATATATATATATATATATATATATATATATATATATATATATATATATATATATATATATATATATATATATATATATATATATATATATATATATATATATATATATATATATATATATATATATATATATATATATATATATATATATATATATATATATATATATATATATATATATATATATATATATATATATATATATATATATATATATATATATATATATATATATATATATATATATATATATATATATATATATATATATATATATATATATATATATATATATATATATATATATATATATATATATATATATATATATATATATATATATATATATATATATATATATATATATATATATATATATATATATATATATATATATATATATATATATATATATATATATATATATATATATATATATATATATATATATATATATATATATATATATATATATATATATATATATATATATATATATATATATATATATATATATATATATATATATATATATATATATATATATATATATATATATATATATATATATATATATATATATATATATATATATATATATATATATATATATATATATATATATATATATATATATATATATATATATATATATATATATATATATATATATATATATATATATATATATATATATATATATATATATATATATATATATATATATATATATATATATATATATATATATATATATATATATATATATATATATATATATATATATATATATATATATATATATATATATATATATATATATATATATATATATATATATATATATATATATATATATATATATATATATATATATATATATATATATATATATATAAAGATATATTATATATACATAAAAATCCTCTATAAATTAATAATGTTGGGAACAAGATTTTATTAATTCATTGAGATATTATTATATCGATAAATTAATAAATATTAATTTAAAGAGACGTTCATGTATGACCTTCAAAATGTTCATTTACAATTTACTTTCACACATTAAATAAACTTGTCAAGTTTGTTGTATTGAATTAAAAGTAATTCAATGTACATAATTCTAAATGAATAAAATGTCCATTGATAAGTTTTAAAAATCACATCAGTTATGGATTCTAAACTAAAAGATGTTAAAAATTCAACCATGACCAATCAACAACGAAAAACGGTTGTGCGAGTATAAGTGAGATAACCAAAGATGTACTCAACAGATTTGGTGCATTGAGTTGACAACTTTTTATTTCAAAGTTATTCAAAGAACAATATCAAAAACTCTCAATAGATCATCGGAGTTCCTATCAACTCACTTTGACAAAGATGGATCTTCCAAGCGTCACAAAGTAGTCGAGTACGTACCCGAACATGGAGAAAGTTATTTATGAATGTTTTTACCAGACAATGTTAGAATTTCGGAATATATAATGAATTATATATTTATAGTTTCACTAGGACTAATATATTTACATTGGGGTTTCAAAAAAGTTATTATCTTATTATTTTATCGATTGGGATCCAATTTTGTATTGGTCTCAAGTTGGGACCGGACAAATTATTAGTTTTATCGAGGTTATTAATTTATCGAGTATTAACTTATAAAGGTTCTACTGTATACATGTATAATTGTATACAGACAACCAGGCCCGACATGATCTTTGGCCTGGTCTTAAGTTGACCCGGTCTAGTTACTTGAAATAAAGTCCGGTTTTTAATTTAAATGCCCGGTTCGATTAGGCCTAGCTAGTCGATCTTTGTAAATAGATTTCGGCATGCTCTCCAGAATTAGTAATCACTTCTTAATTTCTTAAATGATTGTAACTTTCTGTCTTTCTATTTTTTCTTTCAATAAACATCAAACAAATTTTTATTTCATTCTTTTAAGTTTTAACTAAAATCGTCTTCCCTAACATTTTAAACTTTTGTATCTTGAAGTATATATCATGTCTCACAAAAGTATATATCAAACATTTCTTTTCTTTTCTTATTCGTTTAACATTTTAACTAAAAACGTCTTCCCAAAAATATTATTAACTTTTTTATCTTAAAGTATATATCATGTCTCACAAAAGCAAATATTCATATACTATACAAAGTACGAGTACTTCTTTACATAAAAAAAAAAACTTCGATGTTATTAAATTATCATACATCAATAAGGGATAGCTTTAAGCAAGGCAAGTAGGTTTATGTGACTGGACCCGGATGCAACCTTATATTAAAACAAATTTAATTACACTGAATCGCGCGTATAAAAAATACAATTATGAAGTACATTAAAAACATATATAAACGATATATATATATCATCATGGGACACGGAAATATATCGGGATGGGATTATGAGGCTCCGGGGGAGCATCCCACACCGTGAAAGCACTTGCTGAGTTCATCCATCGATCGCTCATCTCCGGATAATGTCGGTCCAACACATCTCTTTCAAATCCCTTTTTCGTGTACACATCTTCATTGAAATCACTCGTGAAAAATTTATCTGCTTCAAGTCTCCTGATAAACACAATGGAGTAAATATTTTATTAGTATATATATATGTTATAGTTATTTTAGGCTCTGATACCATGTAAACTTTTGTGAACCAGAATAAATCAATCAAATAACTGATTGATTATAACAAGAAGAACAACAAACTAGAAAAGATATTGTTATTATTATTCGTAGTCGAATGTTTATTATTACAGAATTTATGAATTACAATATCTAGATCATCAGAATAATGATCAGATCAAAACTAGAAAAAATAAAGAGAAAAATCTAGAGATAGATATATGAATGATATATATCGAATGAGTTCTTAACCCTAAACTGCATCATAAGGTGTTTATATACACCTCAAATATTACTCTTCTAGTCCCTCAAGTTTGATAGCTTCTCTTTATCACTCAGTATCTTGCTTTCTTTTCATCTCTAGTCCAGCAGCTTATACTTTAACACTTCTAGTCCTTTCTTCCTTCTCTACACTTAAAATACAACATACCAATAAGTAGTAAACAATTTTGTATGATGATCTTGTATAAATAACATCCCCCATCAAGATCATCTTTTAAACAGATTAAGAAGACCAAGTTTATTCCATAAGAATTCATGTTGGCTAATACTTAAGCTTTTAGTAAACAAATTTGCAATGTTCAACTCAGATTGAATCTTTATAGTTTTCAAAATTCCTGCAGATATTTTTTCTCTTATAAAATGCAAATCAATTTCAAAATGCTTAGTTCTCTCATGAAAAACTGGATTTGCAGCAATCTGAATAGCAACATTACTATCACAACATAATTCTGCAGGAATTTTGATTTTAACTTTCAAATCATGCAAAAGATTTATTAGCCAAATAGTCTCACAAGTTACAGCTGCCATTGCCCTATATTCTACTTCAGCAGAGGACTTGGCAAATGTAGGTTATTTTTTACTTATCCAAGAAACAGGAGAATCTCCAAGATAAACAATATATCCAGTAACAGATTTTTTGGAAACCAGACATCTACCCCAGTCAGAATCAACATAGCCTTTAAGAATAAGTTCATTACCTTTCTTAATATGCAAGCCATCACCTGGTGCTTTCTTAAGATACCTCAAAACTCTCAAGCCAAGATTAAAATGCTCTTGAGTAGGAGCATGCATAAACTGAGAAAGACTTTGAATAGTATAGCTTATATCTGGCCTTGTTAAGGTCAGATATATCAATTTACCAATGAGTTTTTGATAAACAGAAATATTTTCAAGATGTTTATTCTTATCAGAAACAGGTTTCAAAGTTTTATTCATCTCCATAGGAGTTAAAGCAGGTTTGCAACCAAGCATTCCAAAATCATTAAGAAGTTCTAAGCAGTACTTTCTTTGAGATAAGCATAAACCATCTTTGGTTTCTAAAACCTCAATGCCTAGAAAGTATTTTAACTTTCCAAGATCTTTTATTTTGAATTTATAACTAAAAAAACTCTTAACATTATCAATCTCTTCATTACTATTACCAGTCACAACTATATCATGAACATAAACAAGTAAAGCAACAAATTTATCATTTACTTCTCTTGTAAATAAAGAATAATCAGACTTGCTTTGAACAAAACAACATTCAGTCAAGACACTAATCAATTTAAAATTCTATTGCCTTCGTGCTTGCTTTAAACCATATAAAGATTTATTTAATTTGCATACCAAATTAGAATTGTTCTTATTATAACCATCAGGAATATGCATGTAAACATCTTCATCTAAGTCTCCATACAGAAAAGCATTGTTCACATCTAATTGATACAAAAGCCAATTATTATGAACTGCTACAGAAATCATACATCTAACATTAATCATTTTCACAACTGGTGAAAATGTTTCATCAAAGTCTATTCCAGCCTTTTGATTAAAACCTTTTGCCACTAACCTTGCTTTATATCTTTCTATTTCTCCATTAGTTTTGTATTTAATCTTGTATATCCATTTACAACCAATTGGTTGTCTATTTTCAGGTGAGGCAACAATTTCTTAAGTATTATTCCTACTCAAGGCTTCTATTTCATCATTCATTGCATTAATCCAATTTATATCTTTGCAAGCCTTAAAATAAGACCTTGGTTCTACACTCTTGTTAAGATTAGTGGTAAAACAGTATAATTCAGGACTTAAATGAGCATAGTTAACAACTTTGTTAAGACCATATTTCACTTTGCCATCTAATTCAAAGTCAGCAAGATGCTTAGTCAAATTTGTATGTCTTTATGATCTTCTTAAGCTTATTTCATCAATATTATGAGCAATGCCCTCAGAATTATCATTTTCATTCATAGTTGATGTTGCAGGCTCATTATCATAAGCAGTAGTCTTTGTTGGACTGCCAAGAGATGATCCTACATCTCTGGTAATCACTGTTGGACTGCCAGCAGTTGATAACTTACTGCCATCATCAATAGAATGTCTCCTTAACCCTTCTTCTTCATCATAGGGACTTACATTAATGGCATCATTCTCATTACTTAAAATATTAAAGAAATTTAACTGATTAATATTTAAAACAGTTTCTTCATTAGTTTTATTCATTGTGAAAGGAAAAACATTCTCATAAAATCTCACATCTCTCGAATTAATAAAAGTTTTATTTTCAAGGCTAAAAAGTTTATAACCTTTTTTAGAATTCAAATAACCAACTAAGACACATTTTTCAGCTCTAGAACTGAACTTATCAGAATTATTTAGCACAGTAGCAAAACATAAACATAAACACCCAAATACTTTTAACTGTTTCATAGAAGGTTTAAATCCATATATCATTTCATAAGGAGTTTTGCCATTAAGCACAGAAGAAGGAGTCCTATTAATTAGATAGGTAGCAGTCAAAACATGTTCACTCCACAAGTATAAAGGAATTCCCCCCTGAAACATAAGAGACCTAGCAACATTTAAAAGGTGTCTATGTTTCCTTTCAACAATCCCAATTTGTTGAGGGGTATAAGGAATAGAAGTCCGATGAACAATCCCCTTATGAGTGAACAAGCTGTGCAATTTGTTATTTACAAACTCATATCCATTCCAGTTCTTATAATTTTGACATTAGTATCAAACTGAGTTTTAACAAGTTGAATAAAACTATATATATGATCAAACACTTCAATTTTAGAAATCATCATAAAAGTCCAAATTGCCCTTGTATAATCATCCACAAGAGTCAACAAATATTTAAAACCTTGTTCACTGGATACCTTATAAGGTCCCTAAACATCAATATGTATTAAATCACCAAATTTCTTAGTTTTATGTTCACTCAAAGGAAATTGAGCTCTGGTCTGTTTGGCTTTGTGACATATGTCACATGGACCAATAGAACCACCAACAACGTTATGCTATTTAAGAAAAACATCCAAGGCTTGGTCTGCAGGATGACCAAGTCTCAAGTGCCAAAGTAACTTAGATTCATAAGGAGTACTATCAGAATTACATAACACATTAGAACACATAGGCATATCATCATATAGATACAAACCACCCTGCTCACTACCAGTCCCCAACAGATTCTTTTGAGCTAAATATAACACTTAGAATCAAAATCCTAAGTTAGAATCATCAAAACATAAAAAACAAAAAAAACAAAACAAACAAAAAAAACACAAATTAGAAACCAAATGCAAAAAGCGCCCCAAAAAGAATAACACCAGATCGCCAAAAATCCAACATAAAAAAAAACAAAAAAAATAAAAAAAAAAAAAAAAAAAAAACAAAAAAAATAAAATAAAAAAAACAAAAAAAAAAACAAAAAAAAAAAAACAAAAACAAAAAAACAAAAAAATAAAATAAAAAAAAAACCACCCTGCTCACTACCAGTCCCCAACAGATTCTTTTGAGCTAAATCCTGTATATAACACTTAGTATCATCAAATCCTGTGTAAAGTTTGTTATCTCTAGCCAATTCATGCACAGACATCAAATTAACATTGTATTCAGGAACAACCAGAACATCAAACAGAATAACACCATTTGGTAAATGTAAGTTTCCTATTTTTCTGACAGTAGCAAAAGTACCATTAGGATGCCCAATTTGCAAATTCAAGTCACTTATATCAACTATATTAGTTAAATTTTGCTCAGAACAAGTCATATCTTGATTAGCTCCTGAATCTATAATCCATTTCAGAATTTTTTTAAGCATTACAATATTAAAATTCCACCAAATATTATTCCATAAAATATTATCTGCCATATTGGAATGCAATCCAGAAGAATAACCAGAACCAGACTTTGAATCTAGCAAACTAAGCAACTTAGCAATTTGATCAGAAGTTAAAGTTGCAGCAGACTTAGAATTATCAGAAGAAGCATGCAGACCAGCAGATTTAGAACAAGAAGCATTGTTATCAACATTAACATGATTATTAGACATCTTGTTATACTGATTAAAAGGTTTTTTATGTCCAAGTTGATAACATCTTTCCACAGTATGACCCACTCTGTTACAATTTGTGCAATGCAAATTAGGATTTGAAGGTATGAAAACCCTCTGAGAAGGGTCAAAAGTTCTTCTAGATTCAAAATTATTATCAAAAGTTTTCTTTGAGTCAAAAGATTTTGAGTTTCTGATGAAATTAGATTTAGCAACAAATGCAGATGCAGTAGAAGTTTTATCACCCATCCCCCCTCTGTGAGATTCCTATCTAGATACCATATTAAAAGTAGTCTTAACAGAAGGAAGTGGATCTTTCATAAGAATATTAGACCTTACAGACATATACACATCCCCCCCCCCCCCCCCCCCCCCCCCCCCCCCCCCCCCCCCCCCCCCCCCCCCCCCCCCCCCCCCCCCCCCCCCCCCCCCCCCCCCCCCCCTCCCCCCCTGAAACATAAGAGACCTAGCAACATTTAAAAGGTGTCTATGTTTCCTTTCAACAATCCCAATTTGTTGAGGGGTATAAGGAATAGAAGTCCGATGAACAATCCCCTTATGAGTGAACAAGCTGTGCAATTTGTTATTTACAAACTCATATCCATTCCAGTTCTTATAATTTTGACATTAGTATCAAACTGAGTTTTAACAAGTTGAATAAAACTATATATATGATCAAACACTTCAATTTTAGAAATCATCATAAAAGTCCAAATTGCCCTTGTATAATCATCCACAAGAGTCAACAAATATTTAAAACCTTGTTCACTGGATACCTTATAAGGTCCCTAAACATCAATATGTATTAAATCACCAAATTTCTTAGTTTTATGTTCACTCAAAGGAAATTGAGCTCTGGTCTGTTTGGCTTTGTGACATATGTCACATGGACCAATAGAACCACCAACAACGTTATGCTATTTAAGAAAAACATCCAAGGCTTGGTCTGCAGGATGACCAAGTCTCAAGTGCCAAAGTAACTTAGATTCATAAGGAGTACTATCAGAATTACATAACACATTAGAACACATAGGCATATCATCATATAGATACAAACCACCCTGCTCACTACCAGTCCCCAACAGATTCTTTTGAGCTAAATCCTGTATATAACACTTAGTATCATCAAATCCTGTGTAAAGTTTGTTATCTCTAGCCAATTCATGCACAGACATCAAATTAACATTGTATTCAGGAACAACCAGAACATCAAACAGAATAACACCATTTGGTAAATGTAAGTTTCCTATTTTTCTGACAGTAGCAAAAGTACCATTAGGATGCCCAATTTGCAAATTCAAGTCACTTATATCAACTATATTAGTTAAATTTTGCTCAGAACAAGTCATATCTTGATTAGCTCCTGAATCTATAATCCATTTCAGAATTTTTTTAAGCATTACAATATTAAAATTCCACCAAATATTATTCCATAAAATATTATCTGCCATATTGGAATGCAATCCAGAAGAATAACCAGAACCAGACTTTGAATCTAGCAAACTAAGCAACTTAGCAATTTGATCAGAAGTTAAAGTTGCAGCAGACTTAGAATTATCAGAAGAAGCATGCAGACCAGCAGATTTAGAACAAGAAGCATTGTTATCAACATTAACATGATTATTAGACATCTTGTTATACTGATTAAAAGGTTTTTTATGTCCAAGTTGATAACATCTTTCCACAGTATGACCCACTCTGTTACAATTTGTGCAATGCAAATTAGGATTTGAAGGTATGAAAACCCTCTGAGAAGGGTCAAAAGTTCTTCTAGATTCAAAATTATTATCAAAAGTTTTCTTTGAGTCAAAAGATATAAATAAAGAGAGATAAGATAAAAGAGCAACAATACAGTGCTATCGGAAGAAGGAAGAGGAACCCTAACCCCTCTCTTGATTCACTTAGTCAAGAGAAGAAATCATGATCTGAACAAATCTTCTCTTGAATCACTTAGTCAAGAGAAGAAACTGGAAACAACGAAGAGAACCCTAAAAATTAGGGCAAACACAATCAGAAGCAGCGGAAGACCTTTAATTAGGGTTTGAAGATGAAACCCTAATTTAATCGAACAAATAATCCCAAAGATAGAATCTAGGGTTTCGAAGTGGAATACGCCCTAGATCTGAACAGATCTATAACAGAATCACTCAAAAATCACCAAATAATGATGATTGGATCTGATACCATGTAAACTTTTGTGAACCAGAATAAGTCAATCAAATAACTGATTGATTATAACAAGAACAACAAACTAGAAAAGATTGTTATTATTATTCGTAGTCGAATGTTTATTATTACAGAATTTATGAATTACAATATCTAGATCATCAGAATATTGATCAGATCACAACCAAAAAAAATAGAGAGAAAAATATATAGATAAATATATGATTGATATATATCGAATGAGTTCTTAACCCTAAACTGCATCATAAGGTGTTTATATACACCTCAAATATTACTCTTCTAGTCCCTCAAGTTTGATAGCTTCTCTTCATCACTCAACATCTTGCTTTCTTTTCATCTCTAGTCCAACAACTTATACTTGAACACTTATAGTCCTTTCTTCCTTCTCTACACTTAAAATACAACATACCAATAAGTAGTAAACAATTTTGTATGATGATCTTGTATAAACAACAATAGTTCCATAGTTCAAGTGCCCCACATGCTTTATGTCCCATTGATACCATTTGGGTTGTAAACCCAATCTTGGATAGTTCCTTCTCCCGGTTGCTCCCACCAAAATTTATCATGTCAATCATGTTGATACACCATGAACATACTTAAATACACTATATACTTACAGGATTAATTTTATATATACGTAGATCATGAACAGTGAAGTTAGTATTGACTTTGGCATGAATTCTTACTTTCTATTTAGTTTGGGAGACTTGTTGGGTCCTGGTGTAGAATTGATATTTCTGATGAATAACTGATCAGGTAAAAGAGAATGCATTTTGTAAATGCTTACAAACTCTTCGGTTAACGAGTAGGGTACCCCATGGTTATTGGGTTTCTTCTGCCCTACAAGACCTCCCAAAATGGCTCCTCCGACATGCCCAAATGTGTCCTTGAACTTTTTCCACAATAGACCATACCTGAATTCATCCATTTTCAAATAAAAGTAACTTAATATAGAGATGAAAGTTAATTATTAGTTAAGTTATACAACTAGATTCAACTAATTTACCAATTAGCTCTCATTCCAACATGAAGAATGTCAGTTTTGAGAAGCTCAACAGTCCAATCGATGGTGTGGATCTTGGCAATAACAACGGATGTTACTAGTCTTGCATGACGCTATAGATCTTCATCATCCAAATCACGATATTCTTTCTGGGTACGTACAACGAGTAGTTTGCAAGTTAAAACAAATATTAGCGGATAATACATATCAATTAATGTTAATTTTATGTGAATGGTTATGTATATATATATGAGAGAGACCTTAAGTGTGTCACAAACAGCATTGTGCTCAAGGATGAAGAGGGCTTGTAAGGTTGATAGACCAATCCAACCATTACAGACATCTCCTGATAACGGAACCCCATTATTGTCATGTTGGAGAAGGCCGTCTTTTCCAATTTTCAGCTTTCCGTCTTTAAATGTTCTCAATTGCTGCAATTTACTTGAGTTGCTTCCATATATTGCGCTACCATCCCTGAATTTTAAAACAGATGGATGGCCTTTTTAATTAACATCATATCATACCAACACACACAACACACACACACACACACACACACACACACACATATATATATATATATATATATATGACAGTCCACGATTTGCAATACTTATATTAATGATAGACAATAATGTACAGAATATAAAGACCATAAAGTAAAGAACAAGAGTAGAATTCAAGTACAAGAGTTGTTTAATCATATGTATCATTGATTAAACAGTGAATACATGATCGATATTACAACTTGTCTTACAAGGAAGTATATGAAGAATACAATTGTTAAGTTTTTAGACTAACTAGAAAAACTTAAACAAAAAATACAATAAAAATAAGTGACTAACACTTTCTGGTGACAAACACAAAGGTTTTACAATGCGGTTTTGTTGCTTTATATAGGGAAGGAATTAGGGCAACACAACCTTGTCTTGATGTTGATGGATAGTGGTAGTGGAGATCGTATTGGTTCGAAGACTTGCAGAAAAGAGTCTTTGTCTTCTTTACCAATTCGGGTATGAGAGAGAAACCATTGTCTTCTTAATCCAACTGCATCTTTGCTAAAGAGGGCACAAGACAGTTGGAATAGCCACCATGTGGCTCTTGTCTTATTCTTGTTCAAATTCTTCCCGCCATGACTTACAATTTGGGAAGAACCATCCACTGATTAAGAGTCACTGGACTCGCTGGCATGCTGCTGATGAAACCCATCAGCGACCAAGTCTGTCACCGAATCCCTGACTCAACAATCTCCCCCTATTCGTTGAGGAGACTTGCTGAGTATGTTATACTTAGAAAATATTCCAAGAATGAGACAAGATGTCTTATATTTCACAAAATAGTGTTACATGCTGACAAACAAGCATTTTACAATAAATCATAAGACACCTTTTCCTTATGCTTATAAGATATCCAGTGTATCTTCTTGCTTGGCAATCCTTAGTACTGGATCATCTCTCCTATGTGGCTTCAGCAGCTCTTCATCAATCTTGCTGATGAACTCTCTGTTGTTGGTTGTGGTATCACACCTTTTCCTTATGCTTATAAGATATCCAGTGGAGGCCTTTTCTATCTCTGCCAATCGGAAGAACAACTGATCCTTTTTGAAGTTGGTGTAGAACATACCCGCTGGATTTTCCAATACTCTCCCTTGTTCAAATAAACTTCTTGAAGGAAGTCTGGTACTCAATAAGGCATCACCAGAGATTGGAGGGAGGTTAGCTGGCACAAACTGATACTTAGCTTTTCTTTTTCTTTGAGTTTTCTTGCCAGTTCACAAGGAGATGGATGTTGGGGTTCCAAAGTATTGTCTCAACATTGGAAGATTTGCTTTGAACTTCGTTTCAAACTCTCTAGCCTTCTCAGAGTATTCCTTGAGCATCTTTTGGAGAGGGGCATAGTTGACTGTTGTCTTATCTTTGATCAACATATGTACTTCAAATCACTCAAAGGCACCCAACTTGGTTGGTTTGATTTCTTCAATCATTATTGGTTTGTCAGCCCCCTCTCTCAAGATTTTCAAGTTTGTTTTAGTTCCCATTGCAGCAAGAAAGGCTTGAGCGGCTACGATCTTCTCTGGCCTCTTTCTTGGCCTCATATGTTTCATTCATTTTCCTTTTCCTTTTAAGAAGGCTTTCTTCTTTTCACTCAGCTGCTTTTCAACTTCTTCATGATGTATTCCATATTCTTTCTTTCAGATTCTTTGTTTTCTTTGATCCTATCAAGCTCTTTAATGGCCTCTTCTTGTGTTTTGCCTTTAGCAGTAAGAGCAAGTATGTAAATAAGCTAATGTTTCTGACCTGCTGAAGAAGATGCTACTATTGCAACAAAATACTGAGCAGCTGGATGAGTAGAGGAAGGCTTCCTAAGGACTTCAAGTCTTTTCTGCTAAGAGTCAGTCATTGGTGTTACAACCGCTTGACTGACATAGCGTTTATGAAATACTGACAGCATTTCCCTTGATCTATCAGAGGCCATCTCAACAGCGATGTCAGCCTCTCAAACTGTTTGGGGTTGAGTGGGATCAATTTGCTCTACCGGCGTGGTGGTGAGGTTGACTTGCCGAATCTTTGACATCATGGTCTGGAGTTGCTGAAGTTCAAGAGGTGAAGCTGGTGGTCTAGACCATTTCCATTCCCATTGGGAGAAGTTCCCATTACCCATACAGTGGTCTCGGATTAGACAATCTTTTTGCGTTTCGAGTTTGAAGAGATCAGGGAAGCAAGAGTGAAAGGGGCGATCGCCATTCCAAGTGTCTAACCAAAAGCGTATAGAAGAGCCATTGCGAACTTGACCTGTAATCAGGCGCTCCAAGCAAACATTAAAAGGGTCGAGGTGGGAGTTAAGCTTGGAAATAGTTTTCCAAGTTCCCACCATGTTAGAACGAAGGGGTAGGGGAGAGCAGTTGCGATGGCCAGAATGTAAAGCAACGACGACTCGAGCCCAATGACTGGTAGGATCACGGCGGAATCGCCACCACCATTTTGCAAGGAGTGACAAATTTTTAACAAGTAAACACCCCAACCCAAGCCCACCCGACTCAATTGGAGAAATAATTCGGTCCCACGAAACCCATGAGATCTTTTTTACAGATAATGAACCCCCTCAGAAGAAAGATTTGCGAATTGACTCAAGTTTGGAAATAACACAAGCCGGGGCCTTATACAGAGAGAAGTAGTGGGTTGGGAGACTGTCAAGCACGGAGCGGATAAGTGTAATGCGACCACCAAGTGATAAGGATGTTGCTTTCCATTGTGTGAGGCGGTGTTCAAAGGTTTCAATTACCGGAGTCCAATGCTTTTTCAAGTTTATATTTGCACCAACAATAAGACCGAGGTAAGTTATGGGGAATTGACAGCTCTGACAGTTGAGGATGGTCATTGAGGTTTGGATGGATTCGGGTGGAAGATTTATACCGAAAAAACAAGACTTATGCCAGTTAACTTTAAGGCCAGAAGCTAGGTGAAAGGCGGTGAGTATTCTGGATATATTGGCTATGTAGGTGGAAGACCAGGAACCGATGAGAATCACATCATCAGCATACAAAAGATGGCTAATATGAGGCCCGGAGTTTGGAAGTTGAATTCCGGATAAGAGCCCAATATTAGTGGCCCGTTGGATAACGTTTGAGAAAGCCTCCATAACAATAATAAAGAGAAAGGGTGATAGGGGATCACCTTGGGGCATACCACGTTCACAATTAAATTCCATGGTTGGACATCCGTTTATGAGCACAGCCGATCTGGTAGATATGAGAATGCCTTTGATCCACCATATCCAGCGGGTAGGAAAGCCCATTTGATTCATGATAGACAA
This sequence comes from Erigeron breviscapus, assembly GCA_034093135.1. NCBI lineage: Eukaryota > Viridiplantae > Streptophyta > Magnoliopsida > Asterales > Asteraceae > Erigeron > Erigeron breviscapus. The sequence goes on from CM067169.1 coordinate 49,499,849, forward strand.
GAGAAAAGTCCAATTAACACTATCAAAAGCCTTTTCAAAATCAATCTGGAGACAATATGCTTCTGTCTTGTTTTTCTTTAACCAGGTAATGGTTTCATTAAGAATTAGAGGGCCATCTAGGATGTTTCTTTGTGCCAGGAAGGCAGATTGAGTGGGTGAGATAACCTCATCAATGACTTTCTTGAGGCGGTTAGCAAGGGTTTTAGAGATTGCTTTCTTGATGCATCCAATTAGGGTGATTGGCCTAAAGTCATTGAGGGATTGCACAACAGGTTTCTTTGGGATTAAGGCGATGTGTGATGAACTACAACCACGGCTTATAGTCCCAGTAGTATGAAAATCAAGAAGAATATTAAGGAAGTCGAATTTGAGATGCTCCCAATACTTCTTAATGAAACCAAAATTGAATCCATCCGGCCCAGGAGCTTTTTCACTGCCACAGTCCCAAATCGCTTGAGTAACCTCGGTGAGAGTGAAAGGAAAGGTCAAGAATTCAGCGCTGGAGGAGCTGAGGTTCTTAAGAGCATGGCAAGTTAACGTGGGCCTTACAGGGATGGGCTCACGAAACTTAGCTGTGAAGAAGTCTAAGGCAGCTTTGTAACATTTGCCATTTTAGCCCGTTAATTGTTATATATGATAATGGCAAACTTTAAAAATATAAGAAAACTTTGGGTATTTTTGGTGCATATATATATATGTGTGTCGGACTAATGAGATATTATAATATCTGTTATCTGGATGATCTGTTTCATTAAGGAACCGAACCCGAAACACCCGTAACCTTACATCTAATCCAAGTTAAGACATAATTAACTAGGATTAGTTAACTAAGGATAGTTAACTAAGGTTAGTTAACCAAGGTTAGTTAACTAGCCCATGGTATTGCAAAACCATCAAACTAGCCCATGGTATTCCTTAACTTAACCATAGTTACCAACAAACTAAACTAGTAACCATGGTAAATTACTACCTATAAATACTAGCCTTAAGTTCTCATTAAAAACTCACACCTTAAACTTCATTCTCTCTCTATTTAGCATTCTATAAGTATAAAATCATCTTCCCCCGTCTTGTTATAAGTTTCAAAGAACACTTGATTGTTCTAGTATAAGCAAAGTCGCTTTGATCTCAAAGTGCGCCGAAAATCGTCAAGAGAAGTTGTTATCAACAAATCTCTCTAAAGATCTTCAAAAGTTCTAGTTATAATACTCAATTTGGGTTGGGAATAATCTTCAATTATTAAGTAAACAAGTCCAAGCCTTGAAAGAATTTCATTTGAATCAGAAGTCGTGTTCTTCGTACGTCGAAAGTTTGATCTTAGAGTTCATAAACTCTCCTTTCTTGTAAGTGTTTTTATAAAACCTTACTATACTTTGCTCTATGATTTTAGAACTATATGTTATGTATTGAAATGCTTGTCAACTTAATTTTATACTCAATTGATACATAATTGCATTTAAATACGGTAACTATCGCTTTTATATATGAATATTGAAATATTGTTACTATTGCGAAAAATGAATTATTAGCGAAAGTACGATAAATCGTAAAACTTTTATTAAATCATTTTAAATACTTATTATGGTATATAAACAAGGGCATAGTTATATACCTAACTATCCTAATTCATATAATTACTATTCACCATCTGTGAATTAATTCGTATTTTCGAATTGTTTGATTTATGGATAGAATATATCCTTGATACGCTTTTAACCGCACAATGTTTCCGAAAGTGATTGCACCTTGGGCCTCTTTGGCTTATGCCGGAGGAATGGAAGGTAGTTCGTGAAAAGTTTGCATAAGCATTCACTAAGCAACTTAATTCGCCCCGGTATTCTTCACGACCCAAGGCCAACCCTAACACAACTTGGAAATAAAATGCTGGTTTTTCCTACCATTTAAGGTATCTTTTCAATTGTAATCAATACATTTTGTATTGATTATAATACCTACCATTCAAGGTATCTTTTCATATCTCTGCTATTGAAAACATCTATTCGTTACAAGATTAATACATTCTTCGTATTAATCCTATTATAAAAAAAAATACTTCAAAAGGATTTAGAAATATCAGAGGAATACTTTATATATCCTACGGATACGTATTACATACGGAAAGTTACATTTTTACCCTACAGTTTCAAAGGTATCATTTTTCGTTCCTTATACTTTGGACATTTGACAATTTAGTCCCTCAAGTTTCAAAAATGACAATTTAGTCCCTTAAACTTTTATAACATAAATTACGTTGACAAGCGTATTAATAAATCCTTATAGTTGTATATCTATATCTGGAATTTAGCATGAATATAAATCAATTCACATTGAAATTAGGGAATACGTAACGTGGCCAGTTGACTCGCTCGTCATCGTTAACTACATCAATCTCTTCTATTTTGCTGTTGAACTATCAACAATAAGGTGAGTTTCGTAAACCCTCCCTACTCTAATTGAGATTCGGGCTGAAAAGTGTACACATACGTGTTTGAATGTTGTTAATCGTTATATGAATCGTTGCTGTTAAACGTGCTTGTTGAACGTGTTAATTGTTATATGTGATCATTATTGTTGAATGTTGTATTGTATGAAACGTAAACATTGTTATACATGCTGTTGAAATATACATAAGTCATGTTGTTGTACATGCCTTTGAAATATATGTAAGTCATGTTGTTGAACATGCATTTGGAATATATGTAAGTCATGCCGTAATGATCACGCCTTTGGAAGACATGTAAGTCGTGCCGGAATGTTGTTAAATCGTGATATGTGTTGATGTTGTGTTAACGTATACCCTTTTAGGGTTTTCTTGATGTGATTAGATGTTCTAATCCCCGTATATCGTTAACGGTTGTATCCGATACGTTTATTCCTGGTTATATGTCCCTACGAACTCACCAACTTTATGTTGACGCTCTTTAGTACACTTTTCAGGTAATCAAGTTAATCAGAGACAGAATGGATGAATAGATGCTTGCATTACCAGTGTTTGGATTATCTTTGGACTTTCTGGATCCGTGATGCTTAATTCCCTTTTATGGGTTACTTTTAGGATCAACTATTATCGTTTGAACATTTTTCTTTTAATTATGGATTGAGTGTGTATTTGATAAATGTTAATGAATGTATACGTTTGTACAAGTTTATGGATCATTTCGATCTCATGTATTCATATAGTTGACTCTACATAATCCCATGTCATGCTGTGCTTTTCTAAGTGATACCCCATGATTCCGCCATGTTGGGGTGTTACAGAATGGTATCAGAGCCGTGGTTGTAGAGAACTAGGAGGATTTACCTAGTCTATAGCCATCGCACCCACATTTAATATTAGCATGCATGATAGGGAACTTTGTGTGCAACGTGAACTGTATGATGCATAAAAACGTTTTAAACGGAGTTCGTAGGTTGCTTATGATATGATGACTTGATTGTTATGTGAGAATTATTGTGATGAACGTATATGATAGTGTCGGGATACACCGTTAATTGTGGAATTATTATGATAAACGTTGATGTGTGTGGAATCTTGGATGCATTTATTATTTGTCCCCCAAGCAAAATGAAATGATGGCATTAATGGAGTATAACATTCGATAACCCTAGAGGCGCCTCTATGGTTATCCTATGTCATATAAAGTTAATGATCTCATGGATTGCGCCTTGTGGATAGAGTATAGTAGCTACCCCGGTATGTTTAACGAGTGTTGATTAGGTGGAGGGTTAGCCGCTGGTACACCCTGTATACATACCCGGTCAACACTTAGAGAACATATTGGAACCGAGTTTTGATATCCATTCAATATATTAACGGTGTGGAGGGTTAGCCGATGGTACACCCTGTATACAAACACTTTTAATGTATTGAATGTTGAGGTTAAAATTCGGACTATGCTTTACCCACCTTGTTATGACTTGACCCTTTTATATAGCGTTGAATGTTTTCGTGATTGTTTTGTTGATTGTAAATTGTACGATTGCTGAAGCCTTAGATTATTGCCATGATAATACCCCTGTAGAGATAACTATATTCATGCAATAATTTAGAAAGGATTTAGGTATGTAATGTTTGACGGACGATTTTGATTATTCGTGTGAGAACTAACTTGCTGATCTAACACACATGTCCAGGAAAATGGTTAGAACAAGGAGAGCTAACACTAACTATGGACCTCAGAATGAACCCGAGAACCCGATTGAATAAGAAGTAGTTGGTGGACGTGGTGACAGAGGTGGTCGTGGTGGCAGAGGTGGTCGTGGAGGTAGAGGTGGTCGTGGAGGTCGTGGTGGCAGAGGTGGTCGGGGTAATCCTAATCCCCCGATAACAGCTGAGGTTGTCACACAAGCTCTAAATGACCTCATGCCGGATCTTATGGCCCGAATTCAAGCGGCCATGGGAAATAATAATGAACAAGAAGAACCGGAAGATGAAGCGGTTCCCATACAAAATGAACCAGAAAACGTAAATGTAAACGGTGTAGGTGTAGGAGAAGTTTTACCTAGACAAGATTATGATGTTCGTCAACCGGGATGCTTGTTTAAAGACTTCAAACTTTGTGGAGCCCCGGAATTTAATGGAGATGGTGGTGCTACGGGTTGCTTGGAATGGTTAGAGAGCATTGAAGCTATCATTGCTCGAAGTGGTTGTGCCTACCACCAAAGAATCACTTATGCTTCCGGTATGTTGAAAGGTGCGGCTCTTGAGTGGTGGAACGAAGAAGTTGATGAATTAAGGATTGATGTGGCTAATAATCTTCCATGGGGAGAGTTCAAGAATATGATAACTACTAAGTATTGCCCGGCCCATGAACTGAGGAAATTGCAAGTGGAATTTTCTAAACTTGCCATGAAGGGAGGAGACTATGAGGGTTGAGAAGTATGTTGAGATTGCCACATGAAGTGAGAGTGCTTGTCTCACCCCACCATGCCTTTAACTTACAAAGAGGCAACCACCGTACCGCTAGCATAACCTTGGAACTCATTAGGGGTGGCAAGTTGAACAAGAACGATAATAAGAATGACAATAAAAGGAAGGATGTTGCCGAGTCAATGGCACCAAGAAAGATGATCGGCGTGATAATAAGCGCCATGGTCGTGGTGGAAAGGTTTTTGCGGCAGTAGTAGCAACAAAGGGTCCTCAACAGGTTGGTTACACAGGGGGTCGTCCTTTATGCCCTAGGTGTAATCGCCATCATTGGCCTACCGTGAGGTGTGATGCTTGTTTTCATTGCAACCTACCGGGACACACCTCAAGGTTTTGTCCCACTAACCCCCGGAATGGTCCTTTGAAAGTTGCCCCTCTTAATGCTATACGTCCCCCGATGGTTCCGGGTTCTTGTTATGAATGTGGTAGCCAAGACCACTACCGCAACCGGTGCCAAATCTTATTGGCCAACAAGTCCAAGTGACCGTGCATCCTAACCAGTTGCAAATTGCCGGTCCGAATCAAAACCGAGGAAACCAAGGACAACAACAACAACCTCCTCAAGCTCCTCGCCAACAATTGGCCCCCCGTGGAAGAGCTTTTGCCGTGAATGCGGCCGAGGCTCGTGGTGATCCTAATGTCGTAGCAGGTACCTTTCTTCTCAATCACCAATATGCTACCGTGTTATTTGATTCTGGAGCCGATTATAGTCTCATTTCCAATGATTTTATTCCGTTGATCGATGCTAATCCTAGCCCGTTGTCCTATTGTTTTGAACTTGAAATGGTAAATGGTGGATTGTCTAGGATTAGTCAAGTTGTTCGTGATTGTGTGTTAGATTTATGTGATCACCCATTTTACATTGACTTAATGCCTTTTGATATCGGTAGTTTTGACGTAATTGTGGGTATGGATTGGTTATCGGCCATGAACGCGGTAATTGATTGTGGTAGTCGAACTGTGAGGATTCTGTTAGAAAATAGGGAAGAATTAGTGGTTCAAGGCGAAACGACCAAACAATGGGATGGGAATGTATATAGTGTTAAGATCACAAAGATTGAATTGAAAACCGTGCCAGTAGTTAAAGACTTTGCGGATGTATTTCCGGATGACCTACCGGGTTTGCCTCCATCTCGTGAACTCGATTTTCGTATTGATCTTATCCCAAATGCTTCTCCCATGGCCAAAGCACCTTATCGCTTAGCCATGACCGAATTACAAGAGTTGGCCGCCCAACTCAAAGAACTTCAAGAGAAGGGTTTCATTCGCCCCTAGC
>CM067169.1:49507051-49595920 GCA_034093135.1 Erigeron breviscapus
AGAAGCTTTGGGATAAGATCAATACGAAAATCGAGTTCACGAGATGGAGGCAAACCCGGTAGGTCATCCGGAAATACATCCGCAAAGTCTTTAACTACGGGCACGGTTTTTCAATTCAATCTTTGTGATCTTAACACTATATACATTCCCATCCCATAGTTCGGTCGTTTCGCCTTGAACCACTAATTCTTCCCTATTTTCTAACGGAATCCTCACAGTTCGACTACCACAATCAATTACCGCGTTCATGGCCGATAACCAATCCATACCCACAATCACGTCAAAACTACCGATATCAAAAGGCATTAAGTCAATGTAAAATGGGTGATCACATAAATCTAACACACAATCACGAACCACTTGATTAATCCTAGACAATCCACCATTTACCATTTCAAGTTCAAAACAATAGGACAACGGCTAGGATTAGCATCGATCAACGGAATAAAATCATTGGAAATGATACTATAATCGGCTCCAGAATCAAATAACACGGTAGCATATTGGTGATTGAGAAGAAAGGTACCTGCTACGACATTAGGATCACCACGAGCCTCGGCCGCATTCACGGCAAAAGCTCTTCCACGGGGGGCCACATGTTGGCGAGGAGCTTGAGGAGGTTGTTGTTGTTGTCCTTGGTTTCCTCGGTTTTGATTCGGACCGGCAATTTGCAACTGGTTAGGATGCACGGTCACTTGGACTTGTTGGCCAATAAGATTTGGCACCGGTTGCGGTAGTGGTCTTGGCTACCACATTCATAACAAGAACCCGGAACCATCGGGGGACGTATAGCATTAAGAGGGGCAACTTTCAAAGGACCATTCCGGGGGTTGGTGGGACAAAACCTTGAGGTGTGTCCCGGTAGGTTGCAATGAAAACAAACATCACACCTCACGGTAGACCAATGATGGCGATTACACCTAGGGCATAAAGGACGACCCCCTATGTAACCAACCTGTTGAGGACCCTTTGTTGCTACTACTGCCGCAAAAACCTTTCCACCACGACCATGGCGCTTATTATCACGCCGATCATCTTTCTTGGTGCCACTTGACTCGGCAACATCCTTCCTTTTATTGTCATTCTTATTATCGTTCTTGTTCAACTTGCCACCCCTAATGAGTTCCAAGGTTATGCTAGCGGTACGGGTGGTTGCCTCTTTATAAGTTAAAGGCATGGTGGGGTGTGAGACAAGCACTCTCACTTCATGTGGCAATCCTGCAACATACTTCTCAACCTCATAGTCTCCTCCCTTCATGGCAAGTTTAGAAAATTCCACTTGCAATTTCCTCAGTTCATGGGCCGGGCAATACTTAGTAGTTATCATATTCTTGAACTCTCCCCATGGAAGATTATTAGCCACATCAATCCTCAATTCATCAACTTCTTCGTTCCACCACTCAAGAGCCCCACCTTTCAACATACCGGAAGCATAAGTGATTCTTTGGTGGTAGGCACAACCACTTCGAGCAATGATAGCTTCAATGCTCTCTAACCATTCCAAGCAACCCGTAGCACCACCATCTCCATTAAATTCCGGGGCTCCACAAAGTTTGAAGTCTTTAAACAAGCATCCCGGTTGACGAACATCATAATCTTGTCTAGGTAAAACTTCTCCTACACCTACACCGTTTACATTTACGTTTTCTGGTTCATTTTGTATGGGAACCGCTTCATCTTCCGGTTCTTCTTGTTCATTATTATTTCCCATGGCCGCTTGAATTCGGGCCATAAGATCAGGCATGAGGTCATTTAGAGCTTGTGCGACAACCTCAGCGGTTATCGGGGGATTAGGATTACCCCGACCACCTCTGCCACCACGACCTCCACGACCACCTCTACCTCCACGACCACCTCTGCCACCACGACCACCTCTGTCACCACGTCCACCAACTACTTCTTATTCAATCGGGTTCTCGGGTTCATTCTGAGGTCCATAGTTAGTGTTAGCTCTCCTTGTTCTAACCATTTTCCTGGACATGTGTGTTAGATCAGCAAGTTAGTTCTCACACGAATAATCAAAATCGTCCGTCAAACATTACATACCTAAATCCTTTCTAAATTATTGCATGAATATAGTTATCTCTACAGGGGTATTATCATGGCAATAATCTAAGACTTCAGCAATCGTACAATTTACAATCAACAATACAATCACGAAAACATTCAACGCTATATAAAAGGGTCAAGTCATAACAAGGTGGGTAAAGCATAGTCCGAATTTTAACCTCAACATTCAATACATTAAAAGTGTTTGTATACAGGGTGTACCATCGGCTAACCCTCCACACTGTTAATATATTGAATGGATATCAAAACTCGGTTCCAATATGTTCTCTAAGTGTTGACCGGGTATGTATACAGAGGTGTACCAGCGGCTAACCCTCCACCTAATCAACACTCATTAAACATACCGGGGTAGCTACTATACTCTATCCACAAGGCGCAATCCATGAGATCATTAACTTTATATGACATAGGATAACCATAGATGGCGCCTCTAGGGTTATCGAATGTTATACTCCATTAATGCTATCATTTCATTTTGCTTGGGGACAAATAATAAATGCATCCAAGATTCCACACACATCAACGTTTATCATAATAATTCCACAATTAACGGTGTATCCCGACACTATCATATACGTTCATCACAATAATTCTCACATAACAATCAAGTCATCATATTATAAGCAACCTACGAACTCCGTTTAAAATGTTTTTATGCATCATACAGTTCACGTTGCACACAAAGTTCCCTATTATGCATGCTAATATGAAATGTGGGTGCGATGGCTATAGACTAGGTAAATCCTCCTAGTTCTCTACAACCACGGCTCTGATACCATTCTGTAACACCCCAACATGGCGGAATCATGGGGTATCACTTAGAAAAGCACAGCATGACATGGGAATTATGTAGAGTCAACTATATGAATACATGAGATCGAAATGATCCATAAACTTGTACAAACGTATACATTCATTAACATTTATCAAATACACACTCAATCCATACTTAAAAGAAAAATGTTCAAACGATAATAGTTGATCCTAAAAGTAACCCATAAAAGGGAATTAAGGATCACGGATCCAGAAAGTCCAAAGATAATCCAAACACTAGTAATGCAAGCATCTATTCATCCATTCTGTCTCTGATTAACTTGATTACCTGAAAAGTGTACTAAAGAGCGTCAACATAAAGTTGGTGAGTTCGTAGGGACATATAACCAGGAATAAACGTATCGGATACAACCGTTAACGATATACGGGGATTAGAACATCTAATCACATCAAGAAAACCCTAAAAGGGTATACGTTAACACAACATCAACACATATCACGATTTAACAACATTCTGGCACGACTTACATGTCTTCCAAAGGCGTGATCATTACAGCATGACTTACATATATTTCAAAAGCATGTACAACAACATGACTTACATATATTTCAAATGCATGTACAACAACATGACTTATGTATATTTCAACAGCATGTATAACAACATGACTTACATATATTTCAAAAGCATGTACAACAACATGACTTACATATATTTCAAAAGCATGTACAACAACATGACTTACATATATTTCAAAAGCATGTACAACAACATGACTTACATATATTTCAAAAGCATGTACAACAACATGACTTACATATATTTCAAAAGCATGTACAACAACATGACTTACATATATTTCAAAAGCATGTACAACAACATGACTTACATATATTTCAAAAGCATGTACAACAACATGACTTACATATATTTCAAAAGCATGTACAACAACATGACTTACATATATTTCAAAAGCATGTACAACAACATGACTTACATATATTTCAAAAGCATGTACAACAACATGACTTACATATATTTCAAAAGCATGTACAACAACATGACTTACATATATTTCAAAAGCATGTACAACAACATGACTTACATATATTTCAAAAGCATGTACAACAACATGACTTACATATATTTCAAAAGCATGTACAACAACATGACTTACATATATTTCAAAAGCATGTACAACAACATGACTTACATATATTTCAAAAGCATGTACAACAACATGACTTACATATATTTCAAAAGCATGTACAACAACATGACTTACATATATTTCAAAAGCATGTACAACAACATGACTTACATATATTTCAAAAGCATGTACAACAACATGACTTACATATATTTCAAAAGCATGTACAACAACATGACTTACATATATTTCAAAAGCATGTACAACAACATGACTTACATATATTTCAAAAGCATGTACAACAACATGACTTACATATATTTCAAAAGCATGTACAACAACATGACTTACATATATTTCAAAAGCATGTACAACAACATGACTTACATATATTTCAAAAGCATGTACAACAACATGACTTACATATATTTCAAAAGCATGTACAACAACATGACTTACATATATTTCAAAAGCATGTACAACAACATGACTTACATATATTTCAAAAGCATGTACAACAACATGACTTACATATATTTCAAAAGCATGTACAACAACATGACTTACATATATTTCAAAAGCATGTACAACAACATGACTTACATATATTTCAAAAGCATGTACAACAACATGACTTACATATATTTCAAAAGCATGTACAACAACATGACTTACATATATTTCAAAAGCATGTACAACAACATGACTTACATATATTTCAAAAGCATGTACAACAACATGACTTACATATATTTCAAAAGCATGTACAACAACATGACTTACATATATTTCAAAAGCATGTACAACAACATGACTTACATATATTTCAAAAGCATGTACAACAACATGACTTACATATATTTCAAAAGCATGTACAACAACATGACTTACATATATTTCAAAAGCATGTACAACAACATGACTTACATATATTTCAAAAGCATGTACAACAACATGACTTACATATATTTCAAAAGCATGTACAACAACATGACTTACATATATTTCAAAAGCATGTACAACAACATGACTTACATATATTTCAAAAGCATGTACAACAACATGACTTACATATATTTCAAAAGCATGTACAACAACATGACTTACATATATTTCAAAAGCATGTACAACAACATGACTTACATATATTTCAAAAGCATGTACAACAACATGACTTACATATATTTCAAAAGCATGTACAACAACATGACTTACATATATTTCAAAAGCATGTACAACAACATGACTTACATATATTTCAAAAGCATGTACAACAACATGACTTACATATATTTCAAAAGCATGTACAACAACATGACTTACATATATTTCAAAAGCATGTACAACAACATGACTTACATATATTTCAAAAGCATGTACAACAACATGACTTACATATATTTCAAAAGCATGTACAACAACATGACTTACATATATTTCAAAAGCATGTACAACAACATGACTTATATATATTTTAAAAGCATGTACAGCAACATGACTTATGTATATTTTAACAGCATGTATAAGAACACGACTTCTGATTCAAATGAAATTCTTTCAAGACTTGGACTTGTTTACTTAATAATTGAAGATTTTTCCCAACCCAAATTGAGTATTATAACTAGAACTTTTGAAGATCTTTAGAGAGATTTGTTGATAACAACTTTTCTTGACGATTTTCGGCGCACTTTGAGATCAAAGCGACTTTGCTTATACTAGAACAATCAAGTGTTCTTTGAAACTTATAACAAGACGGGGGAAGATGATTTTATACTTATAGAATGCTAAATAGAGAGAGAATGAAGTTTAAGGTGTGAGTTTTTAATGAGAACTTAAGGCTAGTATTTATAGGTAGTAATTTACCATGGTTACTAGTTTAGTTTGTTGGTAACTATGGTTAAGTTAAGGAATACCATGGGCTAGTTTGATGGTTTTGCAATACCATGGGCTAGTTAACTAACCTTGGTTAACTAACCTTAGTTAACTATCCTTAGTTAACTAATCCTAGTTAATTATGTCTTAACTTGGATTAGATGTAAGGTTACGGGTGTTTCGGGTTCGTTTCCTTAATGAAACAGATCATCCAGATAACAGATATTATAATATCTCATTAGTCCGACACACATATATATATATGCACCAAAAATACCCAAAGTTTTCTTATATTTTTAAAGTTTGCCATTATCATATATAACAATTAACGGGCTAAAATGGCAAATGTTACAAAGCTGCCTTAGACTTCTTCACAGCTAAGTTTCGTGAGCCCATCCCTGTAAGGCCCACGTTAACTTGCCATGCTCTTAAGAACCTCAGCTCCTCCAGCGCTGAATTCTTGACCTTTCCTTTCACTCTCACCGAGGTTACTCAAGCGATTTGGGACTGTGGCAGTGAAAAAGCTCCTGGGCCGGATGGATTCAATTTTGGTTTCATTAAGAAGTATTGGGAGCATCTCAAATTCGACTTCCTTAATATTCTTCTTGATTTTCATACTACTGGGACTATAAGCCGTGGTTGTAGTTCATCACACATCGCCTTAATCCCAAAGAAACCTGTTGTGCAATCCCTCAATGACTTTAGGCCAATCACCCTAATTGGATGCATCAAGAAAGCAATCTCTAAAACCCTTGCTAACCGCCTCAAGAAAGTCATTGATGAGGTTATCTCACCCACTCAATCTGCCTTCCTGGCACAAAGAAACATCCTAGATGGCCCTCTAATTCTTAATGAAACCATTACCTGGTTAAAGAAAAACAAGACAGAAGCATATTGTCTCCAGATTGATTTTGAAAAGGCTTTTGATAGTGTTAATTGGACTTTTCTCTTGTCTATCATGAATCAAATGGGCTTTCCTACCCGCTGGATATGGTGGATCAAAGGCATTCTCATATCTACCAGATCGGCTGTGCTCATAAACGGATGTCCAACCATGGAATTTAATTGTGAACGTGGTATGCCCCAAGGTGATCCCCTATCACCCTTTCTCTTTATTATTGTTATGGAGGCTTTCTCAAACGTTATCCAACGGGCCACTAATATTGGGCTCTTATCCGGAATTCAACTTCCAAACTCCGGGCCTCATATTAGCCATCTTTTGTATGCTGATGATGTGATTCTCATCGGTTCCTGGTCTTCCACCTACATAGCCAATATATCCAGAATACTCACCGCCTTTCACCTAGCTTCTGGCCTTAAAGTTAACTGGCATAAGTCTTGTTTTTTCGGTATAAATCTTCCACCCGAATCCATCCAAACCTCAATGACCATCCTCAACTGTCAGAGCTGTCAATTCCCCATAACTTACCTCGGTCTTATTGTTGGTGCAAATATAAACTTGAAAAAGCATTGGACTCCGGTAATTGAAACCTTTGAACACCGCCTCACACAATGGAAAGCAACATCCTTATCACTTGGTGGTCGCATTACACTTATCCGCTCCGTGCTTGACAGTCTCCCAACCCACTACTTCTCTCTGTATAAGGCCCCGGCTTGTGTTATTTCCAAACTTGAGTCAATTCGCAAATCTTTCTTCTGAGGGGGTTCATTATCTGTAAAAAAGATCTCATGGGTTTCGTGGGACCGAATTATTTCTCCAATTGAGTCGGGTGGGCTTGGGTTGGGGTGTTTACTTGTTAAAAATTTGTCACTCCTTGCAAAATGGTGGTGGCGATTCCGCCGTGATCCTACCAGTCATTGGGCTCGAGTCGTCGTTGCTTTACATTCTGGCCATCGCAACTGCTCTCCCCTACCCCTTCGTTCTAACATGGTGGGAACTTGGAAAACTATTTCCAAGCTTAACTCCCACCTCGACCCTTTTAATGTTTGCTTGGAGCGCCTGATTACAGGTCAAGTTCGCAATGGCTCTTCTATACGCTTTTGGTTAGACACTTGGAATGGCGATCGCCCCTTTCACTCTTGCTTCCCTGATCTCTTCAAACTCGAAACGTAAAAAGATTGTCTAATCCGAGACCACTGTATGGGTAATGGGAACTTCTCCCAATGGGAATGGAAATGGTCTAGACCACCAGCTTCACCTCTTGAACTTCAGCAACTCCAGACCATGATGTCAAAGATTCGGCAAGTCAACCTCACCACCACGCCGGTAGAGCAAATTGATCCCACTCAACCCCAAACAGTTTGAGAGGCTGACATCGCTGTTGAGATGGCCTCTGATAGATCAAGGGAAATGCTGTCAGTATTTCATAAACGCTATGTCAGTCAAGCGGTTGTAACACCAATGACTGACTCTTAGCAGAAAAGACTTGAAGTCCTTAGGAAGCCTTCCTCTACTCATCCAGCTGCTCAGTATTTTGTTGCAATAGTAGCATCTTCTTCAGCAGGTCAGAAACATTAGCTTATTTACATACTTGCTCTTACTGCTAAAGGCAAAACACAAGAAGAGGCCATTAAAGAGCTTGATAGGATCAAAGAAAACAAAGAATCTGAAAGAAAGAATATGGAATACATCATGAAGAAGTTGAAAAGCAGCTGAGTGAAAAGAAGAAAGCCTTCTTAAAAGGAAAAGGAAAATGAATGAAACATATGAGGCCAAGAAAGAGGCCAGAGAAGATCGTAGCCGCTCAAGCCTTTCTTGCTGCAATGGGAACTAAAACAAACTTGAAAATCTTGAGAGAGGGGGCTGACAAACCAATAATGATTGAAGAAATCAAACCAACCAAGTTGGGTGCCTTTGAGTGATTTGAAGTACATATGTTGATCAAAGATAAGACAACAGTCAACTATGCCCCTCTCCAAAAGATGCTCAAGGAATACTCTGAGAAGGCTAGAGAGTTTGAAACGAAGTTCAAAGCAAATCTTCCAATGTTGAGACAATACTTTGGAACCCCAACATCCATCTCCTTGTGAACTGGCAAGAAAACTCAAAGAAAAAGAAAAGCTAAGTATCAGTTTGTGCCAGCTAACCTCCCTCCAATCTCTGGTGATGCCTTATTGAGTACCAGACTTCCTTCAAGAAGTTTATTTGAACAAGGGAGAGTATTGGAAAATCCAGCGGGTATGTTCTACACCAACTTCAAAAAGGATCAGTTGTTCTTCCGATTGGCAGAGATAGAAAAGGCCTCCACTGGATATCTTATAAGCATAAGGAAAAGGTGTGATACCACAACCAACAACAGAGAGTTCATCAGCAAGATTGATGAAGAGCTGCTGAAGCCACATAGGAGAGATGATCCAGTACTAAGGATTGCCAAGCAAGAAGATACACTGGATATCTTATAAGCATAAGGAAAAGGTGTCTTATGATTTATTGTAAAATGCTTGTTTGTCAGCATGTAACACTATTTTGTGAAATATAAGACATCTTGTCTCATTCTTGGAATATTTTCTAAGTATAACATACTCAGCAAGTCTCCTCAACGAATAGGGGGAGATTGTTGAGTCAGGGATTCGGTGACAGACTTGGTCGCTGATGGGTTTCATCAGCAGCATGCCAGCGAGTCCAGTGACTCTTAATCAGTGGATGGTTCTTCCCAAATTGTAAGTCATGGCGGGAAGAATTTGAACAAGAATAAGACAAGAGTCACATGGTGGTGGTTCCAACTGTCTTGTGCCCTCTTTAGCAAAGATGCAGTTGGATTAAGAAGACAATGGTTTCTCTCTCATACCCGAATTGGTAAAGAAGACAAAGACTCTTTTCTGCAAGTCTTCGAACCAATACGATCTCCACTACCACTATCCATCAACATCAAGACAAGGTTGTGTTGCCCTAATTCCTTCCCTATATAAAGCAACAAAACCGCATTGTAAAACCTTTGTGTTTGTCACCAGAAAGTGTTAGTCACTTATTTTTATTGTATTTTTTGTTTAAGTTTTTCTAGTTAGTCTAAAAACTTAACAATTGTATTCTTCATATACTTCCTTGTAAGACAAGTTGTAATATCGATCATGTATTCACTGTTTAATCAATGATACATATGATTAAACAACTCTTGTACTTGAATTCTACTCTTGTTCTTTACTTTATGGTCTTTATATTCTGTTGTTACATTATTGTCTATAATTAATATAAGTATTGCAAATCGTGGACTGTCATATATATATATATATATATATATGTGTGTGTGTGTGTGTGTGTGTGTGTGTGTGTGTGTGTGTGTGTGTGTGTGTGTATGATATGATGTTAATTAAAAAGGCCATCCATCTGTTTTAAAATTCAGGGATGGTAGCGCAGTATATGGAAGCAACTCAAGTAAATTGCAGCAATTGAGAACATTTAAAGACGGAAAGCTGAAAATTGGAAAAGACGGCCTTCTCCAACATGACAATAATGGGGTTCCGTTATCAGGAGATGTCCGTAATGGTTGGATTGGTCTATCAACCTTACAAGCCCTCTTCATCCTTGAGCACAATGCTGTTTGTGACACACTTAAGGTCTCTCTCATATATATATACATAACCATTCACATAAAATTAACATTAAATTGATATGTATTATCCGCTAATATTTGTTTTAACTTGCAAACTACTCGTTGTACGTACCCAGAAAGAATATCGTGATTTGGATGATGAAGATCTATAGCGTCATGCAAGACTAGTAACATCCGTTGTTATTGCCAAGATCCACACCATCGATTGGACTGTTGAGCTTCTCAAAACTGACATTCTTCATGTTGGAATGAGAGCTAATTGGTAAATTAGTTGAATCTAGTTGTATAACTTAACTAATAATTAACTTTCATCTCTATATTAAGTTACTTTTATTTGAAAATGGATGAATTCAGGTATGGTCTATTGTGGAAAAAGTTCAAGGACACATTTGGGCATGTCGGAGGAGCCATTTTGGGAGGTCTTGTAGGGCAGAAGAAACCCAATAACCATGGGGTACCCTACTCGTTAACCGAAGAGTTTGTAAGCATTTACAAAATGCATTCTCTTTTACCTGATCAGTTATTCATCAGAAATATCAATTCTACACCAGGACCCAACAAGTCTCCCAAACTAAATAGAAAGTAAGAATTCATGCCAAAGTCAATACTAACTTCACTGTTCATGATCTACGTATATATAAAATTAATCCTGTAAGTATATAGTGTATTTAAGTATGTTCATGGTGTATCAACATGATTGACATGATAAATTTTGGTGGGAGCAACCGGGAGAAGGAACTATCCAAGATTGGGTTTACAACCCAAATGGTATCAATGGGACATAAAGCATGTGGGGCACTTGAACTATGGAACTATTGTTGTTTATACAAGATCATCATACAAAATTGTTTACTACTTATTGGTATGTTGTATTTTAAGTGTAGAGAAGGAAGAAAGGACTATAAGTGTTCAAGTATAAGTTGTTGGACTAGAGATGAAAAGAAAGCAAGATGTTGAGTGATGAAGAGAAGCTATCAAACTTGAGGGACTAGAAGAGTAATATTTGAGGTGTATATAAACACCTTATGATGCAGTTTAGGGTTAAGAACTCATTCGATATATATCAATCATATATTTATCTATATATTTTTCTCTCTATTTTTTTTGGTTGTGATCTGATCAATATTCTGATGATCTAGATATTGTAATTCATAAATTCTGTAATAATAAACATTCGACTACGAATAATAATAACAATCTTTTCTAGTTTGTTGTTCTTGTTATAATCAATCAGTTATTTGATTGACTTATTCTGGTTCACAAAAGTTTACATGGTATCAGATCCAATCATCATTATTTGGTGATTTTTGAGTGATTCTGTTATAGATCTGTTCAGATCTAGGGCGTATTCCACTTCGAAACCCTAGATTCTATCTTTGGGATTATTTGTTCGATTAAATTAGGGTTTCATCTTCAAACCCTAATTAAAGGTCTTCCGCTGCTTCTGATTGTGTTTGCCCTAATTTTTAGGGTTCTCTTCGTTGTTTCCAGTTTCTTCTCTTGACTAAGTGATTCAAGAGAAGATTTGTTCAGATCATGATTTCTTCTCTTGACTAAGTGAATCAAGAGAGGGGTTAGGGTTCCTCTTCCTTCTTCCGATAGCACTGTATTGTTGCTCTTCTATCTTTATCTCTCTTTATTTTTTAATATGTTTTTTATTAAATTTTTTTTCTTAATCTCTCATAAAAACAATTGTGTTAAACTTGACCGTTCTCCTTGAGAGGATTGGAATCCTGTCCCTGGCACTTTTGTGAGGATTAAGTTTATTTTCAAATATATATATAATATATATATATATATATATATATATATATATTCTATTTTCTATTTTTGAGTCTTTTTTTGTTATTGTCTTATTAAGTATTTTTGTGATTCGTTATCTGATTAGTTATATTGTTTCTACTTGTTTGTTTGAAATTTGTTTGATTTATCTGCTTTATTGATTGTTTGATTTCTATTTGTTTTTATTAAAGTGTTTGGTTTAAAATGGATAAAAAAACTGGTAATACTCCTCCTGCAACACCTAAACATAGTAGAAATAGTTCAAATGATACTGAATTTGATGATGTCACAAGGATAAGTAAACTTGATTTTGGAGATCCGCTTTATTTGCATGCTAGTGATACCTTGAGTACACCTCCGATTGGATTTAAATTGGTAGGAACTGAAAACTATAAAGTGTGGTCTTGTGCTATTGAATTGGCTTTAGAAACAAAGAATAAAACTGGTTTTATTGATGGTTCTTGTGAGAAATCTGAAGATGATCCAATACTTGCTAAATAGTGGGATAGGTGTAATGTTGTAGTTCTAAATTGGATTCTTGGTTGTGTGTCTCAAGAGTTATATCTAGGACAAATTTATTCTAAGAATGCTGCTAATGTATGGCAAGAGTTAAAAGACACATATGATAAAGTAGATGGTTATGTGACTTTTAACTTGCATCAAAAAATAAATTCACTATCCCAAAATGGTTCTAGTCTGTCTGAATATTATCATAAGTTGACTTCTTTGTGGAAACAAATGGATGCTATTGTGAAACTGCCTGCTTGTTCTTGTAAAACTCCTAAGGAAATTCAATTGCATACTGATTTAATGAAATTAATGCAGTTTCTAATGGGATTAGATGATGTGTATATGTCTGTAAGGTCTAATATTCTTATGAAAGATCCACTTCCTTCTGTTAAGACTACTTTTAATATGGTATCTAGATAGGAATCTCACAGAGGGGGGATGGGTGATAAAACTTCTACTGCATCTGCATTTGTTGCTAAATCTAATTTCATCAGAAACTCAAAATCTTTTGACTCAAAGAAAACTTTTGATAATAATTTTGAATCTAGAAGAACTTTTGACCCTTCTCAGAGGGTTTTCATACCTTCAAATCCTAATTTGCATTGCACAAATTGTAACAGAGTGGGTCATACTGTGGAAAGATGTTATCAACTTGGACATAAAAAACCTTTTAATCAGTATAACAAGATGTCTAATAATCATGTTAATGTTGATAACAATGCTTCTTGTTCTAAATCTGCTGGTCTGCATGCTTCTTCTGATAATTCTAAGTCTGCTGCAACTTTAACTTCTGATCAAATTGCTAAGTTGCTTAGTTTGCTAGATTCAAAGTCTGGTTCTGGTTATTCTTCTGGATTGCATTCCAATATGGCAGATAATATTTTATGGAATAATATTTGGTGGAATTTTAATATTGTAATGCTTAAAAAAATTCTGAAATGGATTATAGATTCAGGAGCTAATCAAGATATGACTTGTTCTGAGCAAAATTTAACTAATATAGTTGATATAAGTGACTTGAATTTGCAAATTGGGCATCCTAATGGTACTTTTGCTACTGTCAGAAAAATAGGAAACTTACATTTACCAAATGGTGTTATTCTGTTTGATGTTCTGGTTGTTCCTGAATACAATGTTAATTTGATGTCTGTGCATGAATTGGCTAGAGATAACAAACTTTACACAGGATTTGATGATACTAAGTGTTATATACAGGATTTAGCTCAAAAGAATCTGTTGGGGACTGGTAGTGAGCAGGGTGGTTTGTATCTATATGATGATATGCCTATGT
This sequence comes from Erigeron breviscapus, assembly GCA_034093135.1. Classification (NCBI taxonomy): domain Eukaryota; kingdom Viridiplantae; phylum Streptophyta; class Magnoliopsida; order Asterales; family Asteraceae; genus Erigeron; species Erigeron breviscapus. Next base: position 49,521,013 of record CM067169.1, read on the forward strand.
GTTCTAATGTGTTATGTAATTCTGATAGTACTCCTTATGAATCTAAGTTACTTTGGCACTTGAGACTTGGTCATCCTGCAGACCAAGCCTTGGATGTTTTTCTTAAATAGCATAACGTTGTTGGTGGTTCTATTGGTCCATGTGACATATGTCACAAAGCCAAACAGACCAGAGCTCAATTTCCTTTGAGTGAACATAAAACTAAGAAATTTGGTGATTTAATACATATTGATGTTTAGGGACCTTATAAGGTATCCAGTGAACAAGGTTTTAAATATTTGTTGACTCTTGTGGATGATTATACAAGGGCAATTTGGACTTTTATGATGATTTCTAAAATTGAAGTGTTTGATCATATATATAGTTTTATTCAACTTGTTAAAACTCAGTTTGATACTAATGTCAAAATTATAAGAACTGGAATGGATATGAGTTTGTAAATAACAAATTGCACAGCTTGTTCACTCATAAGGGGATTGTTCATCGGACTTATATTCCTTATACCCCTCAACAAATTGGGATTGTTGAAAGGAAACATAGACACCTTTTAAATGTTGCTAGGTCTCTTATGTTTCAGGGGGGAATTCCTTTATACTTGTGGAGTGAATGTGTTTTGACTGCTACCTATCTAATTAATAGGACTCCTTCTTCTGTGCTTAATGGCAAAACTCCTTATGAAATGATATATGGATTTAAACCTTCTATGAAACAGTTAAAAGTATTTGGGTGTTTATGTTTATGTTTTGCTACTGTGCTAAATAATTCTGATAAGTTCAGTTCTAGAGCTGAAAAATGTGTCTTAGTTGGTTATTTGAATTCTAAAAAAGGTTATAAACTTTTTAGCCTTGAAAATAAAACTTTTATTAATTCGAGAGATGTGAGATTTTATGAGAATGTTTTTCCTTTCACAATGAATAAAACTAATGAAGAAACTGTTTTAAATATTAATCAGTTAAATTTCTTTAATATTTTAAGTAATGAGAATGATGCCATTAATGTAAGTCCCTATGATGAAGAAGAAGGGTTAAGGAGACATTCTATTGATGATGGCAGTAAGTTATCAACTGCTGGCAGTCCAACAGTGATTACCAGAGATGTAGGATCATCTCTTGGCAGTCCAACAAAGACTACTGCTTATGATAATGAGCCTGCAACATCAACTATGAATGAAAATGATAATTCTGAGGGCATTGCTCATAATATTGATGAAATAAGCTTAAGAAGATCATAAAGACATACAAATTTGACTAAGCATCTTGCTGACTTTGAATTAGATGGCAAAGTGAAATATGGTCTTAACAAAGTTGTTAACTATGCTCATTTAAGTCCTGAATTATACTGTTTTACCACTAATCTTAACAAGAGTGTAGAACCAAGGTCTTATTTTAAGGCTTGCAAAGATATAAATTGGATTAATGCAATGAATGATGAAATAGAAGCCTTGAGTAGGAATAATACTTAAGAAATTGTTGCCTCACCTGAAAATAGACAACCAATTGGTTGTAAATGGATATACAAGATTAAATACAAAACTAATGGAGAAATAGAAAGATATAAAGCAAGGTTAGTGGCAAAAGGTTTTAATCAAAAGGCTGGAATAGACTTTGATGAAACATTTTCACCAGTTGTGAAAATGATTAATGTTAGATGTATGATTTCTGTAGCAGTTCATAATAATTGGCTTTTGTATCAATTAGATGTGAACAATGCTTTTCTGTATGGAGACTTAGATGAAGATGTTTACATGCATATTCCTGATGGTTATAATTTTCTTTGGTATTTTTTTTTTTTTTTTTTTTTTTTTTTTTTTTTTTTTTTTTTTTTTTTTTTTTTTTTTTTTTTTTTTTTTTTTTTTTTTTTTTTTTTTTTTTTTTTTTTTTTTTTTTTTTTTTTTTTTTTTTTTTTTTTTTTTTTTTTTTTTTTTTTTTTTTTTTTTTTTTTTTTTTTTTTTTTTTTTTTTTTTTTTTTTTTTTTTTTTTTTTTTTTTTTTTTTTTTTTTTTTTTTTTTTTTTTTTTTTTTTTTTTTTTTTTTTTTTTTTTTTTTTTTTTTTTTTTTTTTTTTTTTTTTTTTTTTTTTTTTTTTTTTTTTTTTTTTTTTTTTTTTTTTTTTTTTTTTTTTTTTTTTTTTTTTTTTTTTTTTTTTTTTTTTTTTTTTTTTTTTTTTTTTTTTTTTTTTTTTTTTTTTTTTTTTTTTTTTTTTTTTTTTTTTTTTTTTTTTTTTTTTTTTTTTTTTTTTTTTTTTTTTTTTTTTTTTTTTTTTTTTTTTTTTTTTTTTTTTTTTTTTTTTTTTTTTTTTTTTTTTTTTTTTTTTTTTTTTTTTTTTTTTTTTTTTTTTTTTTTTTTTTTTTTTTTTTTTTTTTTTTTTTTTTTTTTTTTTTTTTTTTTTTTTTTTTTTTTTTTTTTTTTTTTTTTTTTTTTTTTTTTTTTTTTTTTTTTTTTTTTTTTTTTTTTTTTTTTTTTTTTTTTTTTTTTTTTTTTTTTTTTTTTTTTTTTTTTTTTTTTTTTTTTTTTTTTTTTTTTTTTTTTTTTTTTTTTTTTTTTTTTTTTTTTTTTTTTTTTTTTTTTTTTTTTTTTTTTTTTTTTTTTTTTTTTTTTTTTTTTTTTTTTTTTTTTTTTTTTTTTTTTTTTTTTTTTTTTTTTTTTTTTTTTTTTTTTTTTTTTTTTTTTTTTTTTTTTTTTTTTTTTTTTTTTTTTTTTTTTTTTTTTTTTTTTTTTTTTTTTTTTTTTTTTTTTTTTTTTTTTTTTTTTTTTTTTTTTTTTTTTTTTTTTTTTTTTTTTTTTTTTTTTTTTTTTTTTTTTTTTTTTTTTTTTTTGTTTTTTTTTTTTTTTTTTTTTTTTTTTTTTTTTTTTTTTTTTTTTTTTTTTTTTTTTTTTTTTTGCAATGAATGATGAAATAGAAGCCTTGAGTAGGAATAATACTTAAGAAATTGTTGCCTCACCTGAAAATAGACAACCAATTGGTTGTAAATGGATATACAAGATTAAATACAAAACTAATGGAGAAATAGAAAGATATAAAGCAAGGTTAGTGGCAAAAGGTTTTAATCAAAAGGCTGGAATAGACTTTGATGAAACATTTTCACCAGTTGTGAAAATGATTAATGTTAGATGTATGATTTCTGTAGCAGTTCATAATAATTGGCTTTTGTATCAATTAGATGTGAACAATGCTTTTCTGTATGGAGACTTAGATGAAGATGTTTACATGCATATTCCTGATGGTTATAATAAGAACAATTCTAATTTGGTATGCAAATTAAATAAATCTTTATATGGTTTAAAGCAAGCACGAAGGCAATAGAATTTTAAATTGATTAGTGTCTTGACTGAATGTTGTTTTGTTCAAAGCAAGTCTGATTATTCTTTATTTACAAGAGAAGTAAATGATAAATTTGTTGCTTTACTTGTTTATGTTCATGATATAGTTGTGACTGGTAATAGTAATGAAGAGATTGATAATGTTAAGAGTTTTTTTAGTTATAAATTCAAAATAAAAGATCTTGGAAAGTTAAAATACTTTCTAGGCATTGAGGTTTTAGAAACCAAAGATGGTTTATGCTTATCTCAAAGAAAGTACTGCTTAGAACTTCTTAATGATTTTGGAATGCTTGGTTGCAAACCTGCTTTAACTCCTATGGAGATGAATAAAACTTTGAAACCTGTTTCTGATAAGAATAAACATCTTGAAAATATTTCTGTTTATCAAAAACTCATTGGTAAATTGATATATCTGACCTTAACAAGGCCAGATATAAGCTATACTATTCAAAGTCTTTCTCAGTTTATGCATGCTCCTACTCAAGAGCATTTTAATCTTGGCTTGAGAGTTTTGAGGTATCTTAAGAAAGCACCAGGTGATGGCTTGCATATTAAGAAAGGTAATGAACTTATTCTTAAAGGCTATGTTGATTCTGACTGGGGTAGATGTCTGGTTTCCAAAAAATCTGTTACTGGATATATTGTTTATCTTGGAGATTCTCCTGTTTCTTGGATAAGTAAAAAATAACCTACATTTGCCAAGTCCTCTGCTGAAGTAGAATATAGGGCAATGGCAGCTGTAACTTGTGAGACTATTTGGCTAATAAATCTTTTGCATGATTTGAAAGTTAAAATCAAAATTCCTGCAGAATTATGTTGTGATAGTAATGTTGCTATTCAGATTGCTGCAAATCCAGTTTTTCATGAGAGAACTAAGCATTTTGAAATTGATTTGCATTTTATAAGAGAAAAAATATCTGCAGGAATTTTGAAAACTATAAAGATTCAATCTGAGTTGAACATTGCAAATTTGTTTACTAAAAGCTTAAGTATTAGCCAACATGAATTCTTATGGAATAAACTTGGTCTTCTTAATCTGTTTAAAAGATGATCTTGATGGGGGATGTTATTTATACAAGATCATCATACAAAATTGTTTACTACTTATTGGTATGTTGTATTTTAAGTGTAGAGAAGGAAGAAAGGACTAGAAGTGTTAAAGTATAAGCTGCTGGACTAGAGATGAAAAGAAAGCAAGATACTGAGTGATAAAGAGAAGCTATCAAACTTGAGGGACTAGAAGAGTAATATTTGAGGTGTATATAAACACCTTATGATGCAGTTTAGGGTTAAGAACTCATTCGATATATATCATTCATATATCTATCTCTAGATTTTTCTCTTTATTTTTTCTAGTTTTGATCTGATCATTATTCTGATGATCTAGATATTGTAATTCATAAATTCTGTAATAATAAACATTCGACTACGAATAATAATAATAATAATCTTTTCTAGTTTGTTGTTCTTCTTGTTATAATCAATCAGTTATTTGATTGATTTATTCTGGTTCACAAAAGTTTACATGGTATCAGAGCCTAAAATAACTATAACATATATATATATACTATAAAATATTTACTCCATTGTGTTTATCAGGAGACTTGAAGCAGATAGATTTTTCACGAGTGATTTCAATGAAGATGTGTACACGAAAAAGGGATTCGAATGGGTGTACCGACATTATCCGGAGATGAGCGATCGATGGATGAACTCAGCAAGTGCTTTCACGGTGTGGGATGCTCCCCCGGAGCCTCATAATCCCATCCCGATATATTTCCGTGTCCCATGATGATATATATCGTTTATATATGTTTTTAATGTACTTCATAATTGTATTTTTTATACGCGCGATTCAGTGTAATTAAATTTGTTTTAATATAAGGTTGCATCCAGTCCAGTCACATAAACCTACTTGCCTTGCTTAAAGCTATCCCTTATTGATGTATGATAATTTAATAACATCGAAGTTTTTTTTTTTATGTAAAGAAGTACTCGTACTTTGTATAGTATATGAATATTTGCTTTTGTGAGACATGATATATACTTTAAGATAAAAAAGTTAATAATATTTTTGGGAAGACGTTTTTAGTTAAAATGTTAAACGAATAAGAAAAGAAAAGAAATGTTTGATATATACTTTTGTGAGACATGATATATACTTCAAGATACAAAAGTTTAAAATGTTAGAGATTTTAGTTAAAACTTAAAAGAATGAAATAAAAATTTGTTTGATGTTTATTGAAAGAAAAAATAGAAAGACAGAAAGTTACAATCATTTAAGAAATTAAGAAGTGATTACTAATTCTGGAGAGCATGCCGAAATCTATTTACAAAGATCGACTAGCTAGGCCTAATCGAACCGGGCATTTAAATTAAAAACCGGACTTTATTTCAAGTAACTAGACCGGGTCAACTTAAGACCAGGCCAAAGATCATGTCGGGCCTGGTTGTCTGTATACAATTATACATGTATACAGTAGAACCTTTATAAGTTAATACTCGATAAATTAATAACCTCGATAAAACTAATAATTTGTCCGGTCCCAACTTGAGACCAATACAAAATTGGATCCCAATCGATAAAATAATAAGATAATAACTTTTTTGAAACCCCAATGTAAATATATTAGTCCTAGTGAAACTATAAATATATAATTCATTATATATTCCGAAATTCTAACATTGTCTGGTAAAAACATTCATAAATAACTTTCTCCATGTTCGGGTACGTACTCGACTACTTTGTGACGCTTGGAAGATCCATCTTTGTCAAAGTGAGTTGATAGGAACTCCGATGATCTATTGAGAGTTTTTGATATTGTTCTTTGAATAACTTTGAAATAAAAAGTTGTCAACTCAATGCACCAAATCTGTTGAGTACATCTTTGGTTATCTCACTTATACTCGCACAACCGTTTTTCGTTGTTGATTGGTCATGGTTGAATTTTTAACATCTTTTAGTTTAGAATCCATAACTGATGTGATTTTTAAAACTTATCAATGGACATTTTATTCATTTAGAATTATGTACATTGAATTACTTTTAATTCAATACAACAAACTTGACAAGTTTATTTAATGTGTGAAAGTAAATTGTAAATGAACATTTTGAAGGTCATACATGAACGTCTCTTTAAATTAATATTTATTAATTTATCGATATAATAATATCTCAATGAATTAATAAAAAATCTTAGTACCAACATTATTAATTTATAGAGACTTTATTATAGATTGTTTATCTCGTTCGGGGCATGTTAAAATGACTTGTCATCATAAATAGTCATTATTCCTGGCATCGATCTATTATTCTGCAATCTTGCTAGAATTCAACTTCGCAATCTTCCTTGAATTAGCATAATTATAAAGCCATACTACTCTAATCACTTATACTAAAATATATACACAACATGTACCTAAATTATAGTAAGGTCTAAATTATTTTTACAAAGATTCCAAAGAGCATTAAAAGATCTTCTGACTAATTAAAAATTATATCTGAATTAAATGCATCACAACAAGCTAGTTTGATAACTGATTAATTTCATGTTTTAAAACTTCGATTACAATTTAAAAAATTGGATTTGCGAACCTTTTATTTCTTTTCTTTACCTTTATAAAGAAAAACTAAGGATGAAAATGTTTTCTAATGACTAACTTTTTTCATTTTTGTTCATACTAGCTCATCAACCTGGACCGCTTCATTAAAAATTTAAGACCAAAAACATTTAAAAATATGTATGTAATTTGTTGTCAATACATTATAATTTGATATGTAGATGACAACATACTAGTAGAAATGAACATTAATATATAAAACCGATTAGGTTGATGAAAAAGTAAAAAGTAACTACAATAAATCAATGGTAGATATGAAATTAAAAATAAAGAGTTAGAATACGGTTGATATTTTTTATATATATAAAAAAATTAAGGTTTAAAAAGTAATATGGAAAAAAAACGATGATATGGGTTCTAATATAAAAAATAGTTTTGAAAGAAAAGAAAACTTATTATGACATCATATATATTCAGAAAAGGCCGTTACCCCTGGTTATAAAGTTTATAGAAGAAAGAACATGCAATATGGCTGAATGCCCGTTGACTTGAACATTTACAAAGTAAATGCCCTCACGGGCCCCCATATATAAAAGAGAGGACCCGTGATGCAAGAAATAAATCAATCGAGTGGTTGGACAAACCCAAAACACCCAAGAATAATCCAACTAGCAATATAGACAAAACAAAGAAAAAACAAAGCTAGCAATCAACCTTAATCAACTAAATAGCTTCATGAACTTAGTACTTTCACCGTCATCAAAGAGCACTTCATCACTGTCAGACTCCAAATCATAATCAGTGGGAAGAATAGGCGCAGAAGAAGTAGCCCCAACAGGATTATTCTTACAAAGAGGATCAAATGAGTTCCGGATCTCGACAGCAGGAGCAGGAGGAGGAGTAAGGATAGAGTCATGGTTTGTAGCTGCCTGGGAATCTGAATGAGAATCTGAAACTACAGGAGTATCTGTAGGAATCTGTAAAGGTCTCTAAGGACTAGTAGCTGAAGCTGGAGGATCTCTAACTGGTGCAGATGAATCAGTAGTAGCTGTAGCAGATGGACCAGAAGCTGGAGCCTTACCCTTAGGATCTTGAGCCTTCTTGGGAACATAGATGACTTTGGGCTTCTTTATAGGGAAAGAGGGGGCCTTTTGGGGCTTCCACTTTCGCCTTTTGGGCTTCTGGAACCCATCATCTACCTGGGCCTCTGGAGGATCAACAACCTTAGTCCCTGATGGACCAACCTTGGTCCCTGATGGACCAACCTGTGAAGCAGGAGCTGTTGTAGCCATACGAGCATCCATATCTGCCTGAGTCCTAGGCCTAACACTGCAGTCATCAAACTTATGCCCAAAAATCTTACAGTGAGGGCATCTCGGGGGTAACCAATGGTACTTGAGTCTGAAGCGTCTAACAGTAAGGGCATCATATATGTTTCTATCTAAGGAAAAATGTTGGCATGCCATATAAAAACAAAAGCTTCTAGAAACAATTTTGTTTTATTTATATAAGAGATAACAACATACTAATGCTAGCTTATTCATCGAATTAATTTAAGTCGTGCCTTTAATTGGGCTAATAGTTGATGCAAGAAGTCGCTTAATTAAATGACTGATTTGGGGTAGATAATGTGGCTTTGAGATACGTATATATATTTTGCTTCATGTTGGTTAGGGTGTTTATAACCTAAAGAAGTGAAGGACTAGAAGTTTTCTATTAACCATACACAATCAAATATATTTCGCGATATCATACATACCATACACCATTCTAAAATACATCTAAAAAGATGATTTATGGGTCATCATTTTTCTCTATATCTATATTGCTTTTTTTCTAAAGTTTTTCTGCATGTTCAAAATTACAAATCTCAATTAATGTAACAAGTTGAACTAATTACGTAAAATACGTACTCAGGATATAATTATATATTATGTTCTCAATATTCCATTATATTAATATGATTTAATATTAATTAAGATTAAGATATCATTTTTATTTTATTTTTAAAATATATATAAAGATAGCGCGAATCACATTTCAAGTTGGATAAAATTTTGCTGTTGACTAATTGTTCATATCTAGTTTTAGACAAGATTTGGAAGATTTGGTAAGTTAAAACTACCTCATATCAGTCATTTTATGTTGTTAAACATGTTTCTAGTAAAACCCAAATGTTTTGTGCCATGAATCGAGTCAAAAATCGGATTAGAATCCCTTGAGTTTCAAGCCGCATGAACAGTAGCACGGGTTAGGGTTCAAACGCGTGTTAGGGCTCATAAACGCGTGTTAGGGCTCATAAACGCGTGTTAGGGCTCATAAACGCGTGTTAGGGCTCATAAACGCGTGTTAGGGCTCATAAACGCGTGTTAGGGCTCATAAACGCGTGTTAGGGCTCATAAACGCGTGTTAGGGCTCATAAACGCGTGTTAGGGCTCATAAACGCGTGTTAGGGCTCATAAACGCGTGTTAGGGCTCATAAACGCGTGTTAGGGCTCATAAACGCGTGTTAGGGCTCATAAACGCGTGTTAGGGCTCATAAACGCGTGTTAGGGCTCATAAACGCGTGTTAGGGCTCATAAACGCGTGTTAGGGCTCATAAACGCGTGTTAGGGCTCATAAACGCGTGTTAGGGCTCATAAACGCGTGTTAGGGCTCATAAACGCGTGTTAGGGCTCATAAACGCGTGTTAGGGCTCATAAACGCGTGTTAGGGCTCATAAACGCGTGTTAGGGCTCATAAACGCGTGTTAGGGCTCATAAACGCGTGTTAGGGCTCATAAACGCGTGTTAGGGCTCATAAACGCGTGTTAGGGCTCATAAACGCGTGTTAGGGCTCATAAACGCGTGTTAGGGCTCATAAACGCGTGTTAGGGCTCATAAACGCGTGTTAGGGCTCATAAACGCGTGTTAGGGCTCATAAACGCGTGTTAGGGCTCATAAACGCGTGTTAGGGCTCATAAACGCGTGTTAGGGCTCATAAACGCGTGTTAGGGCTCATAAACGCGTGTTAGGGCTCATAAACGCGTGTTAGGGCTCATAAACGCGTGTTAGGGCTCATAAACGCGTGTTAGGGCTCATAAACGCGTGTTAGGGCTCATAAACGCGTGTTAGGGCTCATAAACGCGTGTTAGGGCTCATAAACGCGTGTTAGGGCTCATAAACGCGTGTTAGGGCTCATAAACGCGTGTTAGGGCTCATAAACGCGTGTTAGGGCTCATAAACGCGTGTTAGGGCTCATAAACGCGTGTTAGGGCTCATAAACGCGTGTTAGGGCTCATAAACGCGTGTTAGGGCTCATAAACGCGTGTTAGGGCTCATAAACGCGTGTTAGGGCTCATAAACGCGTGTTAGGGCTCATAAACGCGTGTTAGGGCTCATAAACGCGTGTTAGGGCTCATAAACGCGTGTTAGGGCTCATAAACGCGTGTTAGGGCTCATAAACGCGTGTTAGGGCTCATAAACGCGTGTTAGGGCTCATAAACGCGTGTTAGGGCTCATAAACGCGTGTTAGGGCTCATAAACGCGTGTTAGGGCTCATAAACGCGTGTTAGGGCTCATAAACGCGTGTTAGGGCTCATAAACGCGTGTTAGGGCTCATAAACGCGTGTTAGGGCTCATAAACGCGTGTTAGGGCTCATAAACGCGTGTTAGGGCTCATAAACGCGTGTTAGGGCTCATAAACGCGTGTTAGGGCTCATAAACGCGTGTTAGGGCTCATAAACGCGTGTTAGGGCTCATAAACGCGTGTTAGGGCTCATAAACGCGTGTTAGGGCTCATAAACGCGTGTTAGGGCTCATAAACGCGTGTTAGGGCTCATAAACGCGTGTTAGGGCTCATAAACGCGTGTTAGGGCTCATAAACGCGTGTTAGGGCTCATAAACGCGTGTTAGGGCTCATAAACGCGTGTTAGGGCTCATAAACGCGTGTTAGGGCTCATAAACGCGTGTTAGGGCTCATAAACGCGTGTTAGGGCTCATAAACGCGTGTTAGGGCTCATAAACGCGTGTTAGGGCTCATAAACGCGTGTTAGGGCTCATAAACGCGTGTTAGGGCTCATAAACGCGTGTTAGGGCTCATAAACGCGTGTTAGGGCTCATAAACGCGTGTTAGGGCTCATAAACGCGTGTTAGGGCTCATAAACGCGTGTTAGGGCTCATAAACGCGTGTTAGGGCTCATAAACGCGTGTTAGGGCTCATAAACGCGTGTTAGGGCTCATAAACGCGTGTTAGGGCTCATAAACGCGTGTTAGGGCTCATAAACGCGTGTTAGGGCTCATAAACGCGTGTTAGGGCTCATAAACGCGTGTTAGGGCTCATAAACGCGTGTTAGGGCTCATAAACGCGTGTTAGGGCTCATAAACGCGTGTTAGGGCTCATAAACGCGTGTTAGGGCTCATAAACGCGTGTTAGGGCTCATAAACGCGTGTTAGGGCTCATAAACGCGTGTTAGGGCTCATAAACGCGTGTTAGGGCTCATAAACGCGTGTTAGGGCTCATAAACGCGTGTTAGGGCTCATAAACGCGTGTTAGGGCTCATAAACGCGTGTTAGGGCTCATAAACGCGTGTTAGGGCTCATAAACGCGTGTTAGGGCTCATAAACGCGTGTTAGGGCTCATAAACGCGTGTTAGGGCTCATAAACGCGTGTTAGGGCTCATAAACGCGTGTTAGGGCTCATAAACGCGTGTTAGGGCTCATAAACGCGTGTTAGGGCTCATAAACGCGTGTTAGGGCTCATAAACGCGTGTTAGGGCTCATAAACGCGTGTTAGGGCTCATAAACGCGTGTTAGGGCTCATAAACGCGTGTTAGGGCTCATAAACGCGTGTTAGGGCTCATAAACGCGTGTTAGGGCTCATAAACGCGTGTTAGGGCTCATAAACGCGTGTTAGGGCTCATAAACGCGTGTTAGGGCTCATAAACGCGTGTTAGGGCTCATAAACGCGTGTTAGGGCTCATAAACGCGTGTTAGGGCTCATAAACGCGTGTTAGGGCTCATAAACGCGTGTTAGGGCTCATAAACGCGTGTTAGGGCTCATAAACGCGTGTTAGGGCTCATAAACGCGTGTTAGGGCTCATAAACGCGTGTTAGGGCTCATAAACGCGTGTTAGGGCTCATAAACGCGTGTTAGGGCTCATAAACGCGTGTTAGGGCTCATAAACGCGTGTTAGGGCTCATAAACGCGTGTTAGGGCTCATAAACGCGTGTTAGGGCTCATAAACGCGTGTTAGGGCTCATAAACGCGTGTTAGGGCTCATAAACGCGTGTTAGGGCTCATAAACGCGTGTTAGGGCTCATAAACGCGTGTTAGGGCTCATAAACGCGTGTTAGGGCTCATAAACGCGTGTTAGGGCTCATAAACGCGTGTTAGGGCTCATAAACGCGTGTTAGGGCTCATAAACGCGTGTTAGGGCTCATAAACGCGTGTTAGGGCTCATAAACGCGTGTTAGGGCTCATAAACGCGTGTTAGGGCTCATAAACGCGTGTTAGGGCTCATAAACGCGTGTTAGGGCTCATAAACGCGTGTTAGGGCTCATAAACGCGTGTTAGGGCTCATAAACGCGTGTTAGGGCTCATAAACGCGTGTTAGGGCTCATAAACGCGTGTTAGGGCTCATAAACGCGTGTTAGGGCTCATAAACGCGTGTTAGGGCTCATAAACGCGTGTTAGGGCTCATAAACGCGTGTTAGGGCTCATAAACGCGTGTTAGGGCTCATAAACGCGTGTTAGGGCTCATAAACGCGTGTTAGGGCTCATAAACGCGTGTTAGGGCTCATAAACGCGTGTTAGGGCTCATAAACGCGTGTTAGGGCTCATAAACGCGTGTTAGGGCTCATAAACGCGTGTTAGGGCTCATAAACGCGTGTTAGGGCTCATAAACGCGTGTTAGGGCTCATAAACGCGTGTTAGGGCTCATAAACGCGTGTTAGGGCTCATAAACGCGTGTTAGGGCTCATAAACGCGTGTTAGGGCTCATAAACGCGTGTTAGGGCTCATAAACGCGTGTTAGGGCTCATAAACGCGTGTTAGGGCTCATAAACGCGTGTTAGGGCTCATAAACGCGTGTTAGGGCTCATAAACGCGTGTTAGGGCTCATAAACGCGTGTTAGGGCTCATAAACGCGTGTTAGGGCTCATAAACGCGTGTTAGGGCTCATAAACGCGTGTTAGGGCTCATAAACGCGTGTTAGGGCTCATAAACGCGTGTTAGGGCTCATAAACGCGTGTTAGGGCTCATAAACGCGTGTTAGGGCTCATAAACGCGTGTTAGGGCTCATAAACGCGTGTTAGGGCTCATAAACGCGTGTTAGGGCTCATAAACGCGTGTTAGGGCTCATAAACGCGTGTTAGGGCTCATAAACGCGTGTTAGGGCTCATAAACGCGTGTTAGGGCTCATAAACGCGTGTTAGGGCTCATAAACGCGTGTTAGGGCTCATAAACGCGTGTTAGGGCTCATAAACGCGTGTTAGGGCTCATAAACGCGTGTTAGGGCTCATAAACGCGTGTTAGGGCTCATAAACGCGTGTTAGGGCTCATAAACGCGTGTTAGGGCTCATAAACGCGTGTTAGGGCTCATAAACGCGTGTTAGGGCTCATAAACGCGTGTTAGGGCTCATAAACGCGTGTTAGGGCTCATAAACGCGTGTTAGGGCTCATAAACGCGTGTTAGGGCTCATAAACGCGTGTTAGGGCTCATAAACGCGTGTTAGGGCTCATAAACGCGTGTTAGGGCTCATAAACGCGTGTTAGGGCTCATAAACGCGTGTTAGGGCTCATAAACGCGTGTTAGGGCTCATAAACGCGTGTTAGGGCTCATAAACGCGTGTTAGGGCTCATAAACGCGTGTTAGGGCTCATAAACGCGTGTTAGGGCTCATAAACGCGTGTTAGGGCTCATAAACGCGTGTTAGGGCTCATAAACGCGTGTTAGGGCTCATAAACGCGTGTTAGGGCTCATAAACGCGTGTTAGGGCTCATAAACGCGTGTTAGGGCTCATAAACGCGTGTTAGGGCTCATAAACGCGTGTTAGGGCTCATAAACGCGTGTTAGGGCTCATAAACGCGTGTTAGGGCTCATAAACGCGTGTTAGGGCTCATAAACGCGTGTTAGGGCTCATAAACGCGTGTTAGGGCTCATAAACGCGTGTTAGGGCTCATAAACGCGTGTTAGGGCTCATAAACGCGTGTTAGGGCTCATAAACCTGGCGTGTTTACTTGCATTTATTGGTATATTGATTGTTGGTTCATGATTTATGCATTTACATTCGATTGTAAGCATTGCATACATTGTTGATGACCCTCGGCAGGGGATTGCCGACATCCTGGTGCATAGATGTATGCACCCATTTTGGATGTAGACCTGACTCCGAGTATATAGACATATATATCTCGATGATTTTGAGATACAGCCTTGTTCATTGCGATGACAGAAGGGTATCGTTGCATTGGTGACTTGAGCTCACGCATAGGATAGGCATGTTTGCTTATTCATGCATCTGGCACTTACATTGATTCGCATATCATTCGTGCATTCTCATTTCACATTTACTTATCTTGTGTAATCTTGTTGTGAGATGTTATTGTGTGGCTTAGAGGCTCGCTGTAAGTCATGCCTAGCCTCTATTCGTATATTGTGATTATTATCGTTGGTTCCTTGCGAACCATTACTACGAACTCACCAACCTTGTGTTGACTATGCTTAGTACACTTTTCAGGTAATCAGGTTCTCCCAGGACGTGGAGTTTAGTTGCTTGCTTGCTGTTGAACCCAGGCTTTGGACTTTATGGATCAAGGATTCATTGGCCTTCTTTTGCATTATACTTAGGATTAATTGCCATCTTTTGAATGCTCATTTGTAACTTTGATGGTTATTGCTCCTTGTGTATTTGGTATTTGTTTCGTCCTTGTAATGGATTCACCGAATCTTTAATTGCATTTAGTTTGTTCTATCGTAATTCCACTTTGCATATCATTCGTGCATTCTCATTTCACATTTACTTATCTTGTGTAATCTTGTTGTGAGATGTTATTGTGTGGCTTAGAGGCTCGCTGTAAGTCATGCCTAGCCTCTATTCGTATATTGTGATTATTATCGTTGGTTCCTTGCGAACCATTACTACGAACTCACCAACCTTGTGTTGACTATGCTTAGTACACTTTTCAGGTAATCAGGTTCTCCCAGGATGTGGAGTCTAGTTGCCTTGCTTGCTGTAAACCCGGACCATGGACTTTATGGATCAAGGATTCATTGGCCTCCCCGTCGCATTATACTTAGGATTAATTGCCATCTTTTGAATGCTCATTTGTAACTTTGATGGTTATTGCTCCTTGTGTATTTGGTATTTGTTTCGTCCTTGTAATGGATTCACCGAATCTTTAATTGCATTTAGTTTGTTCTATCGTAATTCCACTTTGCGCTATATGATTTCCGTGATATTCTGAGCCTCGGCTTGGGGTGTTACAGAATGGTGGCCCATGCGTGGTCGTAGAGAATTAGGCGGTTTGACCTAGACTACGGCTTAAGTTAAAACTCTTCATATAGCATGCATGGTTAGGAATTCGTGTGCAATGTGAATTATGTGAATCCCCGTGTGAGTTCGTAGTTAAGACCTATTGTGTGATAGCTTGAATTCAATGTGATGAATATGGTTATTATGATTTGTGGTTGTTATTGTTGGGACTAATTTGATGATTTAGGGCAAAATGAAGGGATGCCATTAACTTAGTATAATATTGTGGCAACCCTAAAAGAACCCGATCAACTCTTTTATGGTTACCCGATACTATAGCAAGTTCATGACATCGTGGATTGCGCACGTGTGGCTTAAAGTATAATAAGGAACCGATATGCTCAATGGAAGTTGATTAGGTGGAAGGTTAGCCGTTGGTACACCTTGTATACATACCCGGTCAATAACTAGGGAGCATATCGAATTCGGATTATACTTTGAATCATTCGTGTTAGTTATTTAATGACATGATAAAATGAACATGATTATTTGAATTAATGATGAATTATTGTAATAAATTCAACTCGATGTCATGATATGTAAAAACCCTTTATGATTCTAACACTTTTGCCTTAGCATAATGTTATGAAATGAGTATGTGGTATCGGTACGAGAGCATTGACTACTTGTGTGACTAACATGCGAGCATTTGAGACTAACTCTCGGGTCAACGTGTCACTTGTTTTATAGAAATGGTGAGACCAAGGAGAGTCGGAACAAACTATAGGACTGAAGAGGAAGAACCTCAACCGGAAGCTCAACCGGAAGTACAAAGAGGTAGGGGCCGTGGTAGGGGCCGTGGTAGAGGTCGTGGTAGGGGCCGTGGTAGGGGTCAAGGAAGGGGTCGTGGTAGGGGCCGTGGTAGGGGCCGTGGTAGGGCCGTGGTAGGGGTCAAGGAAGGGGTCGTGGTGAGATCCCTGTAGGGGCCGTGGTAGGGGCCGTGGTAGGGGCCGTGGTAGAGGCCGAGGTAGGGGCCGTGGTAGGGGCCGTGGGAGAGGTCGTGGTAGGGGCCGTGGTAGGGGTCGTGGTGGAGCTCCTGAGCCAAACTTGGCCGAGGTAAGGGCCGTGGTAGGGGCCGTGGTAGGGGCCGTGGTAGGGGCCGTGGTAGGGGCCGTGGTAGGGGCCGTGGTAGGGGCCGTGGTAGGGGCCGTGGTAGGGGCCGTGGTAGGGGCCGTGGTAGGGGCCGTGGTAGGGGCCGTGGTAGGGGCCGTGGTAGGGGCCGTGGTAGGGGCCGTGGTAGGGGCCGTGGTAGGGGCCGTGGTAGGGGCCGTGGTAGGGGCCGTGGTAGGGGCCGTGGTAGGGGCCGTGGTAGGGGCCGTGGTAGGGGCCGTGGTAGAGGCCGAGGTAGGGGCCGTGGTAGGGGCCGTGGGAGAGGTCGTGGTAGGGGCCGTGGTAGGGGTCGTGGTGGAGCTCCTGAGCCAAACTTGGCCGAGGTAAGGGCCGTGGTAGGGGCCGTGGTAGGGGCCGTGGTAGGGGCCGTGGTAGGGGCCGTGGTAGGGGCCGTGGTAGGGGCCGTGGTAGGGGCCGTGGTAGGGGCCGTGGTAGGGGCCGTGGTAGGGGCCGTGGTAGGGGCCGTGGTAGGGGCCGTGGTAGGGGCCGTGGTAGGGGCCGTGGTAGGGGCCGTGGTAGGGGCCGTGGTAGGGGCCGTGGTAGGGGCCGTGGCTCAACCGGAAGTCAACCAGGTGGGAGGTAGGGGCCGTGGTAGGGGCCGTGGTAGGGGCCGTGGTAGGGGCCGTGGCAGAGGTCGTGGTAGGGGCCGTGGTAGGGGTCGTGGTGGAGCTCCTGAGCCAAACTTGGCCGAGGTAGGGGCCGTGGTAGGGGCCGTGGTAGGGGCCGTGGTAGGGGTCGTGGTAGGGGCCGGGAAGGGGTCGTGGTGAGGGAGCCGTGGTGGAGCTCCTGAGCCAAACTTGGCCGAGGTAGGGGCCGTGGCGCAACCGGAAGCACAACCAGAAGTGCAAGGAGGTAGGGGCCGTGGTAGGCGTGGTAGGGGCCGTGGTAGGGGCCGTGGTAGAGGTCGTGGTAGGGGCCGTGGTAGGGGTCGTGGTGGAGCTCCTGAGCCAAACTTGGCCGAGGTAAGGGCCGTGGTAGGGGCCGTGGTAGGGGCCGTGGTAGGGGTCGTGGTAGGGGCCGGGAAGGGGTCGTGGTGAGGAGCCGAGGTAGGGGCCGTGGTAGGGGCCGTGGTAGGGGCCGTGGTAGGGGCCGTGGTAGGGGCCGTGGTAGGGGCCGTGGTAGGGGCCGTGGTAGGGGCCGTGGTAGGGGCCGTGGTAGGGGCCGTGGGAGAGGTCGTGGTAGGGGCCGTGGTAGGGGTCGTGGTAGGGGCCGTGGTAGGGGCCGTGGTAGAGAGGTCGTGGTAGGGGCCGTGGTAGGGGTCGTGGTAGGGGCCGTGGTAGGGGCCGTGGTAGAGAGGTCGTGGTAGGGGCCGTGGTAGGGGTCGTGGTAGGGGCCGTGGTAGGGGCCGTGGCAGAGGTCGTGGTAGGGGCCGTGGTAGGGGTCGTGGTGGAGCTCCTGAGCCAAACTTGGCCGAGGTACCGGAAGTCAACCAGGGGGAGGTAGGGGCCGTGGTAGGGGCCGTGGTAGGGGCCGTGGTAGGGGCCGTGGTAGAGGTCGTGGTAGGGGCCGTGGTAGGGGTCGTGGTGGAGCTCCTGAGCCAAACTTGGCCGAGGTAGGGGCCGTGGTAGGGGCCGTGGTAGGGGCCGTGGTAGGGGCCGTGGTAGGGGCCGGGAGGGGTCGTGGTAGGGCCGTGGTAGAGGCGTGGTAGAGGCCGTGGTAGGGGCCGTGGTAGGGGCCGTGGTAGGGGTAGGGTGATGGCGGCGGTAGAACCGGCTAGGAGGCCTTATACCGGGCCTCATCCTTTCTGTGGGAGGTGCAACAGGCACCATCCCGCCACTACTCCATGTGGGGCATGCTATAATTGCAACCAAGTTGGGCACGCATCCAAGAATTGTAGAGCTCCAAGAGCCGGCCCAATGAATGCGGCTCCTATTCGGGCCGTTCCTCCTCAAGGTAACCAAAGAAGAGGCGAATGTTTTGAATGTGGTAGCCGTGACCACTACCGTAATAATTGTCCTCGATGGGTGGGACAACAAGTTCAAGTGGCCGTTCATCCCAATCAACTCCAAATGGTCGGGCCTAATCAAAACCGGGGACAACAAGGCCATCAAGTACAACCACGCGGCCGAGCCTTTGCGGCCAATGCAAATGAAGCCCGCAATGATCCTAACGTTGTAGCAGGTACTTTTCTTCTTAATGGTCTCTATGCAACCGTTCTATTTGATTCCGGGGCCGATTATAGCCTAGTGTCCTCTAATTTTGTTCCTTTGATTGATGTAAATCCTTGTGCTCTAAACTATGTACTTGACATTGAAATGGTAAACGGGTCACTAACAAAAATTAGTCAAATACTTCGCGATTGTGTCTTGACTTTAGAAGACGTAGATTTCTTCATTGACCTTATGCCTTTTGATATTGGGAGTTTTGACGTTATAGTGGGTATGGATTGGTTAACGGCGGTGAATGCGACTATTGATTGTGGCGAGAGAGTTGTTAAGATACCTTTGACCAACGGTAGAATTCTTAGGGTTCAAGGCGAAATCTCCGATTCCTCAAATTCTAAAGTCTTTAGTGCTACCGTTACAAAGGTAGAATTGAAGACCGTTCCTATCGTTTGTGAATTTCCCGATGTTTTTCCGGATGACTTACCGGGATTACCTCCAACTCGTGAACTTGACTTCCGTATAAATCTTATCCCCGAAGCCGCGCCCGTAGCAAAAGCTCCTTATAGGCTAGCTCTAACCGAAATGCAAGAGCTACAAACTCAAATCAAGGAACTCCAAGAGAAGGGTTTCATTCGCCCTAGCCAATCTCCTTGGGGTGCTCCTGTTCTCTTTGTCAAAAAGAAAGACGGGTCCTTCCGAATGTGTATCGACTACCGGGAATTAAACAAGCTCACAGTGAAGAACCGGTACCCCCTCCCAAGAATTGATGATTTATTTGATCAACTTCAAGGTGCTAAGCACTTTTCAAAAATCGATCTTCGCTCGGGTTATCATCAACTCCGAGTACATGAAGATGATATCCCCAAGACGGCTTTTCGCACAAGGTATGGCCATTTTGAATTCACCGTGATGCCTTTTGGGTTGACTAATGCACCGGCGGTGTTCATGGACTTGATGAACCGGGTGTGTCAACCATACTTGGACAAGTCTGTCATTGTGTTCATTGATGACATACTTGTATACTCGAAGACGAAGGAGGAGCATGTTGAGCACTTGCGCGAAGTGCTTGAGTTACTAAGAAAAGAGAAGTTGTATGCCAAATTTTCCAAGTGTGAGTTTTGGTTGGAAGAGGTCCACTTTCTTGGTCACGTAGTGAGCAAGGATGGTATTCATGTGGACCCAAGCAAGATTGAAGCGGTCAAGAACTGGAGAAGACCCGAAACGCCATCCGAAATCCGTCAATTCCTTGGATTGGCGGGTTACTATAGAAGATTCATTGAAAATTTCTCCCGTATTGCACAACCACTCACCCTCTTGACTCAAAAAGATAGAAACTTTGAATGGGGCGAAAGACAAGAAAACGCCTTCCAAACTCTTAAAGATATGTTATGTGAAGCTCCGATTTTAACGCTACCGGATGGAATCGAAGACTTTGTTGTTTATTGTGATGCTTCGGGACAAGGGTTGGGTTGTGTTCTTATGCAAAGGGGTAAAGTCATTGCTTATGCCTCTCGCCAATTGAAGGTGCATGAGAAGAACTACCCGACACATGACTTGGAATTGGGAGCGGTTGTGTTTGCTTTGAAGTGTTGGAGACATTATCTCTATGGTACCAAATGTGTGATTTATACCGATCACAAAAGTCTTCAACACATCTTCAACCAAAGTGAATTGAATATGAGGCAAAGGCGTTGGCTTGAACTATTTAGTGATTATGATTGTGACATCCGATATCACCCGGGCAAGGCAAATGTTGTAGCCGATGCCTTGAGCCGAAAGGAGAGAGTGAAACCAAGACGGGCTAGAGCTATGAGCCTCACGGTAGGGCCAAGTATTCGTGATCGGATCATTGAAGCCCAAATTCAAGCCACCCTACCGGAAAACTTTGGAAACGAGAACCTAGATGGCATGGAACAACAATTCGACCGGAAGAATGATAATGGGCTATACATGGTTGAAAGACTTTGGGTTCCTATTTTCGGCGACTTAAGAACACTTATTATGAATGAAGCTCACCTATCGCCTTATTCGGTCCACCCCGGGTCGGATAAGATGTACTTTGACTTGAAAGATTTGTATTGGTGGCCGGGCATGAAGCGTGATGTGGCTAGGTATGTGAGTGAGTGTCTTACTTGCTTACAAGTCAAAGCCGATCACAAGAAGCCACCCGGATTGTTGGTACAACCGGTGATGCCCGAATGGAAGTGGGAACATATCTCAATGGACTTCATTACTAAATTACCGAAGACGAGAAGCGGTCGTGACACGATTTGGGTGATAGTAGATCGGTTAACGAAGTCGGCTCACTTTTTAGCCATTCGAGAAACCGATAAATTTGACACCTTGGCTCGTTTGTACATCAAGGAAGTAATATCTAAGCATGGAGTGCCGATTTCTATCATTTCCGATAGAGATGCCCGTTTCAAATCAAAATTTTGGGAAGCCTTTCAAAAAGCCATGGGTACTCGACTTGACATGAGTACGGCGTTTCACCCTCAAACGGATGGGCAAACCGAGAGGACCATTCAAACTCTTGAAGACATGTTGAGGGCATGTGCCATTGACTTTGGTGGAAGTTGGGAAGACCATTTGCCGCTAGTCGAGTTTTCATACAACAATAGTTATCATGCTACCATTCAAATGGCGCCCTTTAAGGCATTGTATGGTAGGATATGTCGTTCTCCCCTAGCTTGGGCGGAAATTGGAGAAAGTCAACTAATCGGGCCCGAAATTGTGATTGAAACGACTAAGGTAATATCTCAAATTAAAGAGAGGTTGCAGTTGGCCCGTGAGCGTCAAAAGAAGTATGCCGATGTGAGGCGAAGACCATTGGAGTTTGAAGTTGGTGATTATGTACTTTTGAAGGTGTCACCTTGGAAAGGTGTTGTGCGTTTTGTGAAGCGGGGAAAACTTGCGCCAAGGTATATTGGTCCTTTCAAGATTCTTGAACGAGTCGGGAAAGTTGCTTATCGGCTAGAATTGCCTCAAGAGCTTAGCGGTGTGCATGATGTGTTTCATATCTGTAACTTGCGAAAGTGTTTGGCGGATCCTACTCATCATGTGCCAATGAATGAAATTCGGGTTGATTCGAAGCTTAATTTCGTGGAAGAACCGGTGGAGATCTTGGATCGTCAAGAAAAGAAACTCAAGAACAAACGCTACACAATTGTCAAGGTTAGATGGGATGCTAGACGTGGAGCCGAGTTCACTTGGGAACGAGAAGATCATATGAAGTCCAAGTACCCACATTTGTTTAACGATTAGTGTCTCGTCGAATTTCGGGACGAAATTCTTTTAACGGGGGGATAATGTAACATCCGCTATTTTGACCCGTTTGACTTTATGTGTAATATGACTAACATTCTATTTAATAACATGATTTGGTTCAATTTGTGGCTAAACGACTAGATAATGTGTTTGACGGGTCGATTGACCGATTAATTATGTGATTCGACACTCGACGAATAGTTATTTTGGCTAGTTAGTGTGATGGGTCGACCCGTGGATAGGATCCAAGACCCATTTACCCAACCCACCAACCACCTTATCCCTTCCCTTTCATTCATTTCTATCTATCTATCCTTATCTCTCTTTCTCTCTAACTCTCCAAGAATTCATCTCTCCCCCTCTTAAAATCACCATAAATCATTGTTGTTAAGTTGAAATAGGGTATTAAGTATCACCATCTTCATTGTATTTCATCATCTAAAATTTTGGAGTCTCTTGGTGCTAGAAATCTTCAATTAAAGCTCATTTTCGGATTAAGCAAGATTTGGAAGATTTGGTAAGTTAAAACTACCTCATATCAGTCATTTTATGTTGTTAAACATGTTTCTAGTAAAACCCAAATGTTTTGTGCCATGAATCGAGTCAAAAATCGGATTAGAATCCCTTGAGTTTCAAGCCGCATGAACAGTAGCACGGGTTAGGGTTCAAACGCGTGTTAGGGCTCATAAACGCGTGTTAGGGCTCATAAACGCGTGTTAGGGCTCATAAACGCGTGTTAGGGCTCATAAACGCGTGTTAGGGCTCATAAACGCGTGTTAGGGCTCATAAACGCGTGTTAGGGCTCATAAACGCGTGTTAGGGCTCATAAACGCGTGTTAGGGCTCATAAACGCGTGTTAGGGCTCATAAACGCGTGTTAGGGCTCATAAACGCGTGTTAGGGCTCATAAACGCGTGTTAGGGTTTCTAAACGCGTGTTAGGGTTTCTAAACGCGTGTTAGGGCTTCAAACGCGTGTTAGGGCTCATAAACGCGTGTTAGGGCTCTTAAACGCGTGTTAGGGCTCATAAACGCGTGTTAGGGCTCATAAACGCGTGTTAGGGCTCATAAACGCGTGTTAGGGCGTGTTAGGGTTCAAACGCGTGTTAGGGCTCATAAACGCGTGTTAGGGCTCTTAAACGCGTGTTAGGGCTCATTAACGCGTGTTAGGGCTCATAAACGCGTGTTAGGGCTCTAAACGCGTGTTAGGGCTCAAACGCGTGTTAGGGCTCATAAACGCGTGTTAGGGCTCATAAACGCGTGTTAGGGCTCATAAACGCGTGTTAGGGCTCATAAACGCGTGTTAGGGCTCATAAACGCGTGTTAGGGCTCAAACGCGTGTTAGGGCTCATAAACGCGTGTTAGGGCTCATAAACGCGTGTTAGGGCTCATAAACGCGTGTTAGGGCTCATAAACGCGTGTTAGGGCTCATAAACGCGTGTTAGGGCTCATAAACGCGTGTTAGGGCTCATAAACGCGTGTTAGGGCTCATAAACGCGTGTTAGGGCTCATAAACGCGTGTTAGGGCTCATAAACGCGTGTTAGGGCTCAAACGCGTGTTAGGGCTCATAAACGCGTGTTAGGGCTCATAAACGCGTGTTAGGGCTCATAAACGCGTGTTAGGGCTCATAAACGCGTGTTAGGGCTCTTAAACGCGTGTTAGGGCTCATAAACGCGTGTTAGGGCTCATAAACGCGTGTTAGGGCGTGTTAGGGTTTCTAAACACGTGCTAGGGTTCTCAAACGCGGGTTAGGGTTCAAACGCGTGTTAGGGCTCACAAACGCGTGTTAGGGCTCATAAACGCGTGTTAGGGCTCATAAACGCGTGTTAGGGCTCATAAACGCGTGTTAGGGCTCATAAACGCGTGTTAGGGCTCATAAACGCGTGTTAGGGCTCATAACGCGTGTTAGGGCAAACGCGGGTTAGGGTTCAAACGCGTGTTAGGGCTTCAAACGCGTGTT
Organism: Erigeron breviscapus; assembly: GCA_034093135.1. Lineage (NCBI taxonomy): Eukaryota > Viridiplantae > Streptophyta > Magnoliopsida > Asterales > Asteraceae > Erigeron > Erigeron breviscapus. The sequence continues at coordinate 49,544,844 of CM067169.1, forward strand.
AGGGCTCATAAACGCGTGTTAGGGCTCATAAACGCGTGTTAGGGCTCATAAACGCGTGTTAGGGCTCAAACGCGTGTTAGGGCTCAAACGCGTGTTAGGGCTCATAAACGCGTGTTAGGGCTCATAAACGCGTGTTAGGGCTCATAACACGTGTTAGGGCTCATAAACGCGTGTTAGGGCTCAAACGCGTGTTAGGGCTCATAACGCGTGTTAGGGCTCATAAACGCGTGTTAGGGCTCATAACGCGTGTTAGGGCTCATAAACGCGTGTTAGGGCTCAAACGCGTGTTAGGGCTCAAACGCGTGTTAGGGCTCATAAACGCGTGTTAGGGCTCATAAACGCGTGTTAGGGCTCATAACGCGTGTTAGGCAAACGCGTGTTAGGGTTCAAACGCGTGTTAGGGCTCATAAACGCGTGTTAGGGCTCTTAAACGCGTGTTAGGGCTCATAAACGCGTGTTAGGGCTCATAAACGCGTGTTAGGGCTCAAACGCGTGTTAGGGCTCATAAGCGTGTTAGGGCTCATAAACGCGTGTTAGGGCTCATAAACGCGTGTTAGGGCTTCCAAACGCGTGTTAGGGCTCATAAACGCGTGTTAGGGCTCTAAACGCGTGTTAGGGCTCATAAACGCGTGTTAGGGCTCATAAACGCGTGTTAGGGCTCATAAACGCGTGTTAAGGCTCATAACGCGTGTTAGGGCTCAAACGCGGGTTAGGGTTCAAACGCGTGTTAGGGCTCAAACGCGTGTTAGGGCTCATAAACGCGTGTTAGGGCTCATAAACGCGTGTTAGGGCTCATAAACGCGTGTTAGGGCTCTTAAACGCGTGTTAGGGTTCAAACGCGTGTTAGGGCTCAAACGCGTGTTAGGGCTCATAAACGCGTGTTAGGGCTCATAAACGCGTGTTAGGGCTCATAAACGCGTGTTAGGGCTCATAAACGCGTGTTAGGCTAAACGCGTGTTAGGGTTTCTCAAACGCGTGTTAGGGTTCAAACGCGTGTTAGGGCATAACATCACGGGTTAGGGTTCAAACGCGTGTTAGGGCTCATAAACGCGTGTTAGGGCTCATAAACGCGTGTTAGGGCTCATAAACGCGTGTTAGGGCTCTTAAACGCGTGTTAGGGCTCAAACGCGTGTTAGGGCTCATAAACGCGTGTTAGGGCTCATAAACGCGTGTTAGGGCTCATAAACGCGTGTTAGGGCTCATAAACGCGTGTTAGGGCTCATAAACGCGTGTTAGGGCTCATAAACGCGTGTTAGGGTTCAAACGCGTGTTAGGGCTCATAAACGCGTGTTAGGGCTCATAAACGCGTGTTAGGGCTCATAAACGCGTGTTAGGGTTCTTAAACGCGTGTTAGGGCTTCAAACGCGTGTTAGGGCTCATAAACGCGTGTTAGGGCTCATAAACGCGTGTTAGGGCTCATAAACGCGTGTTAGGGCTCATAAACGCGTGTTAGGGCTCATAAACGCGTGTTAGGGCTCATAAACGCGTGTTAGGGCTCATAAACGCGCGTTAGGGCCATAAACGCGTGTTAGGGTTCAAACGCGTGTTAGGGCTCATAAACGCGTGTTAGGGCTCATAAACGCGTGTTAGGGCTCATAAACGCGTGTTAGGGCTCATAAACGCGTGTTAGGGCTCATAAACGCGTGTTAGGGCTCATAAACGCGTGTTAGGGCTCATAAACGCGTGTTAGGGCTCATAAACGCGTGTTAGGGCTCATAAACGCGTGTTAGGGCTCATAAACGCGTGTTAGGGCTCATAAATGCGTGTTAGGGCTCAAACGCTCGTTGGACGTTATAACTCGATTATAACTTGTACTTACCTCGCATATCCAATCAAGGTGAGTTTCGTATCTCCCTACTCGCTTGAGATTCGGGCTGAAAAGTGTAAACCTGGCGTGTTTACTTGCATTTATTGATTTATTGATTGTTGGTTATGATTTATGCATTTACATTCGATTGTAAGCATTGCATACATTGTTGATGACCCTCGGCAGGGGATTGCCGACATCCTGGTGCATAGATGTATGCACCCATTTTGGATGTAGACCTGACTCCGAGTATATAGACATATATATCTCGATGATTTTGAGATACAGCCTTGTTCATTGCGATGACAGAAGGGTATCGTTGCATTGGTGACTTGAGCTCACGCATAGGATAGGCATGTTTGCTTATTCATGCATCTGGCACTTACATTGATTTGCATATCATTCGTGCATTCTCATTTCACATTTACTTATCTTGTGTAATCTTGTTGTGAGATGTTATTGTGTGGCTTAGAGGCTCGCTGTAAGTCATGCCTAGCCTCTATTCGTATATTGTGATTATTATCGTTGGTTCCTTGGTTCATGATTTATGCATTTACATTCGATTGTAAGCATTCCATACATTGTTGATGACCCTCGGCAGGGGATTGCCGACATCCTGGTGCATAGATGTATGCACCCATTTTGGATGTAGACCTGACTCCGAGTATATAGACATATATATCTCGATGATTTTGAGATACAGCCTTGTTCATTGCGATGACAGAAGGGTATCGTTGCATTGGTGACTTGAGCTCACGCATAGGATAGGCATGTTTGCTTATTCATGCATCTGGCACTTACATTGATTCGCATATCATTCGTGCATTCTCATTTCACATTTACTTATCTTGTGTAATCTTGTTGTGAGATGTTATTGTGTGGCTTAGAGGCTCGCTGTAAGTCATGCCTAGCCTCTATTCGTATATTGTGATTATTATCGTTGGTTCCTTGCGAACCATTACTACGAACTCACCAACCTTGTGTTGACTATGCTTAGTACACTTTTCAGGTAATCAGGTTCTCCCCGGACGTGGAGTTTAGTTGCTTGCATGCTGTTGAACCCAGGCTTTGGACTTTATGGATCCAGGATTCATTGGCCTTCTTTTGCATTATACTTAGGATCGTTTTGCCATCATTCGGATTGTTCTTTGTAACTTTGATGGTTATTGCTCCTTTTGTATTTTGGTATTTGTTTCGTCCTTGTAATGGATTCACTGAATCTTTAATTGCATTTAGTTTGTTCTATCGTAATTCCACTTTGCGCTATATGATTTCCGTGATATTCTGAGCCTCGGCTTGGGGTGTTACATTATAAACTTTGGCTATAGGAACTATATATCCTTTTTTCTTTCCTATGTATATATATAATAATATAAACTTTGGCTATGGGAACTTTAAACAAAGGACATGAATTATGTCCTCTCGCTCCTCACCATTTTCCACACCCTCCACCTCAAGGGGATGTTTGGTTCGCAGAATTCATAAAATCGAATGGAATTAAAATGAGAATTTCATTTCATATCCTGTTTAATTAGCAAAATGTAATTTAGATTCCATTCAATTAGTTGTTTTGTTCGAAAAGAAATGGAATTCAAGATTACTTAGTATTTTGGATGGAAAGTTTGCAATTCCATTGGAATTCAAATTTTAATAAAATAAAATCTTTTATAATTATTGTTTCAAATTATTATAATTATATTAATTATAATATATTTTAAAACTATATTATCAATAATAATTGTTATTATTATTATCATTATCATTATTATTATTATTCCTGTTATTAAATAATTTTGTTTAATGTTAATAATTACTATTTAATAAGAATTTTATTTATAAGAAACTAATTTTAACTTATACTTTAATATCATTTTATGTTTAAAGGGGAAATCATACATGCACTAACTGCATCTATCATAGATGGAGTTGTAGAGATAAAATAAGTGAAATTACCTTTTTGCCCTTCATATATTTTTATAATTACAAAAGTATCCTCTTTAATTTATACCCAACTGCAGCCATAAATTATGCAGTTAACTGCATATTTCATTTTCCCTATGTTTAATTGTTTATAAAACCATTTTATTCTAGAAAATAAATATTTATATAAATATTTTAAATATTTTAAATAGTATTTTTTTACAAATTAAAAAATATATATTTATTAACTTTTATTATTATTTTTTTATTATGAATTCCATTCATTTCCGATTAACCAAACCTAAATAAATTATAATTAATCCATATTCAAATTCCATCGGATTCTTATTTCATTACATTCAAATTCCTTTGACAAAAAAATTATTCGAACGAAACAAACTCTAAGGCTAAAGTGAGCGGAGTACCCTCCTTCCCCCTCCACCAAAGTTACCTGCTATACCAACCCCTAGGAATTTTCCTCCAAAAGTCCCCCCGGGCTTAGGGTACTCTCTTCGTCGTCCAGCTATTTCTCTCTCTCTTTTTTTTTTTTTATTTTTTTATATTTTGATTTTTTTTTAGCAAACTTTTTTGTTTTTTTTTATATATATTCTTTTGATTCTTTTTGTTTTTTTTTTTTTTTTTTTTTTTTTTTTTTTTTTTTTTTTTTTTTTTTTTTTTTTTTTTTTTTTTTTTTTTTTTTTTTTTTTTTTTTTTTTTTTTTTTTTTTTTTTTTTTTTTTTTTTTTTTTTTTTTTTTTTTTTTTTTTTTTTTTTTTTTTTTTTTTTTTTTTTTTTTTTTTTTTTTTTTTTTTTTTTTTTTTTTTTTTTTTTTTTTTTTTTTTTTTTTTTTTTTTTTTTTTTTTTTTTTTTTTTTTTTTTTTTTTTTTTTTTTTTTTTTTTTTTTTTTTTTTTTTTTTTTTTTTTTTTTTTTTTTTTTTTTTTTTTTTTTTTTTTTTTTTTTTTTTTTTTTTTTTTTTTTTTTTTTTTTTTTTTTTTTTTTTTTTTTTTTTTTTTTTTTTTTTTTTTTTTTTTTTTTTTTTTTTTTTTTTTTTTTTTTTTTTTTTTTTTTTTTTTTTTTTTTTTTTTTTTTTTTTTTTTTTTTTTTTTTTTTTTTTTTTTTTTTTTTTTTTTTTTTTTTTTTTTTTTTTTTTTTTTTTTTTTTTTTTTTTTTTTTTTTTTTTTTTTTTTTTTTTTTTTTTTTTTTTTTTTTTTTTTTTTTTTTTTTTTTTTTTTTTTTTTTTTTTTTTTTTTTTTTTTTTTTTTTTTTTTTTTTTTTTTTTTTTTTTTTTTTTTTTTTTTTTTTTTTTTTTTTTTTTTTTTTTTTTTTTTTTTTTTTTTTTTTTTTTTTTTTTTTTTTTTTTTTTTTTTTTTTTTTTTTTTTTTTTTTTTTTTTTTTTTTTTTTTTTTTTTTTTTTTTTTTTTTTTTTTTTTTTTTTTTTTTTTTTTTTTTTTTTTTTTTTTTTTTTTTTTTTTTTTTTTTTTTTTTTTTTTTTTTTTTTTTTTTTTTTTTTTTTTTTTTTTTTTTTTTTTTTTTTTTTTTTTTTTTTTTTTTTTTTTTTTTTTTTTTTTTTTTTTTTTTTTTTTTTTTTTTTTTTTTTTTTTTTTTTTTTTTTTTTTTTTTTTTTTTTTTTTTTTTTTTTTTTTTTTTTTTTTTTTTTTTTTTTTTTTTTTTTTTTTTTTTTTTTTTTTTTTTTTTTTTTTTTTTTTTTTTTTTTTTTTTTTTTTTTTTTTTTTTTTTTTTTTTTTTTTTTTTTTTTTTTTTTTTTTTTTTTTTTTTTTTTTTTTTTTTTTTTTTTTTTTTTTTTTTTTTTTTTTTTTTTTTTTTTTTTTTTTTTTTTTTTTTTTTTTTTTTTTTTTTTTTTTTTTTTTTTTTTTTTTTTTTTTTTTTTTTTTTTTTTTTTTTTTTTTTTTTTTTTTTTTTTTTTTTTTTTTTTTTTTTTTTTTTTTTTTTTTTTTTTTTTTTTTTTTTTTTTTTTTTTTTTTTTTTTTTTTTTTTTTTTTTTTTTTTTTTTTTTTTTTTTTTTTTTTTTTTTTTTTTTTTTTTTTTTTCTTTTCTTTGGGTTCTTTTGATCTTTTTCATCTATAATTAACGAGACAAAGTACCCGCGCGTTGCGGCGGTAAGATGGTGGTGGTGATAGAGTGTGATAAGTCATAGGAGGTGATATGTCATAGAGTGTGATAGCCAAATGCTTTTGCCGTACGGACTCCGCCCTCAGATTTAAAAATTCGTCGAAAGTATATGAAATGACATCTCTAATGAAAGAGCATGAAATTTTAAGAACACCCATATAATTTTTATAATTTATCGATATACGGTTTTTAAGATAAAAGATTTTGGATGAATTAGAGGAATAAAATGATTTATGGAAAAACAAGAAAAATGAGTGGTTGAGATTTGAGTAGAGAGAAAAATGAGTGGTTCAGATGTATATAGATGTATTGTGCATTATGCATTAGTAGGTGTACATCGTTGAAAAGTTGAAAAAATTTAGAGGGAACAAATGTTTTATAATGTAGTAGAGATATAGTCGAGTTAGCTCAAGCGGCCACCTGCATCCCCTAACGCTTAGGGCCCACTGAGAAGCTATTTGGCGAGGGTTCGAATCTCGTCTCAGACCGATTCGTTCCCAATAATCAGTTGGGGTCCTAGGCTAGGATACTGACCGGCAGATGCCTCCCTTGAAGGGTGGGGGGCCTGGTATTAATGTGATACACGAGATCAGACGGTTTCCGGCCATTTACCGTTTTTTTAGTAGAGACGGAGATAACAGAGATAACTTTGGGGATGACCTGGTTTCACACGACGGAAGCCCCCATGAATAAGTTGATGCACAGCCTGCAATCCTCTTAGTCCAACAAAGTAAAAACCAAAAGTCAAGACGATATATATAACTCAGCCCAAATTATTTTTAGTTTAGCTGGGTTTTATCCAAATTAAGTTAGTCATCGATCATGAACCTGCCTCTTACCTGTAATAATCTTTAGTGTAAATTACTTCTTGTTTTTTTAAATGTGTATTTCTATGCCTTTGTATGTCAACCCTCGATTAAACGTGACAATCATTCCATCAATTAATCATCACCTATTTTTATATATCTATAGTAAGTCTATATATGATTGATATAATATATTGGTTATCCAAAATCTCACAAATTACATATTCAATCTTTCTCAATTTAGAGTAAAACCAAACATGATTCCATTTATATCTTCTGCATTAGCTCTTCTTCTTTCACCCATCAAACATTTCATCCATGAAGACTTCCATCATGTCTTTCAGAGGATGTCGCTCACTGACAAGTTCCTTTTCTTGGTATGTATATGCACACGCACCATGCACGTGCACTGCTAATTTAAATCTTAATTACCAAAATAATACATTATAATCATAACGTTTTCATTGTTTTTAATTTGTAGATTATTCATGGTGCTGACAAGTTAGGAATCCATTGGTATCGTTTGCCCGTTTTCTTGGGGCTGATATACCTAGCCATACGGAAGTATCTCCATGACGAGTACAATTTGCTTAACGTTGGGAAAACTCCGGTAGGTGTTCGATTCAATCCTGGCGACTTTCCGTTCAGGACTGCGGATGGGAAGTTCAATGACCCTTTCAATGAAGGCGCCGGAAGTAGAGGGACTTTCTTTGGCCGAAACATGCCTCCAGTTGATCAGAATGATAATAAGGTATATATATTAATGCTTGGCCACAGAGACAATTTAATTAAGTGGGGACAAAATTAAAAAAAAAAAAAAAAAAAAAAAAAAAAAAAAAAAAAAAAAAAAAAAAAAAAAAAAAAAAAAAAAAAAAAAAAAAATAAAAAAAAAAAAAAAAATTCTCCAAAATCTTAATGGGTTGTTTCTCAAACAAATTTATGAAATCCATCTTTTAATGCAAGGAAGTGGCCTAAATTATTGTTGTAGCCATAATCATCTTTTTGTTATAAATTGCTTAAGAGATGGTAAAATTTACTTGAGAATCTTTTTGTTTGCCTGCTAGCATCCAAGCTTATTCCCTGCTTACATATATATAGATCAGTACACATAGACAAGGGAATATTTCCAATCAGTGGGAAGCCCATGCAGGCGGAAGGAAAGAAGAGAGAAAAGGCATAATGGTTTCTTATTATCACTCTATATATCACTTTATATCTATGTCTATATATACAATAGATAAAGTGTATAGAAACAAAATAATAAATAGTATATGGCTGCTAAACTAATCATTCATAACACTCCCCCTCAGACATATTACTATTTGATCAATAATTCATACATCTCATGTTGTCCGAAACTTTTCAAATACTGCCTCGTTAAAAACCTTGCTTGTAAAACCCAATGGGATAAAACCATAGCTAAGGGAAAAAGAGTGCAACTTGTAATGCTCCCCCTGAATTCAGTCAAACATCTTCTAATCTTCAAAGCTTGATCTTATTTGATAATTGCTCGAAGCTACTTGTTGATTTGTTCTTCCTTTTGTAGATTATGTGTTGAGAAGGACTTTGATGAGATATGCTCTATTCAATCACCTTTATACAAAATTTTTGTTGGAGCGTTGTTACTTGAAGAAATACTGCAAGATCCATGAACATGTTGTATAACATTCATCTTTGGGTGTTCATGTGAAAGATTATGCCTCGTTAAAACCTTATTAGAAAAAAAAAAACCCGACAAAAATCTAATGAAGGAAAAAGAAAAAAAAAAAAAAAAATTCTCCAAAATCTTAATGGGTTGTTTCTCAAACAAATTTATGAAATCCATCTTTTAATGCAAGGAAGTGGCCTAAATTATTGTTGTAGCCATAATCATCTTTTTGTTATAAATTGCTTAAGAGATGGTAAAATTTACTTGAGAATCTTTTTGTTTGCCTGCTAGCATCCAAGCTTATTCCCTGCTTACATATATATAGATCAGTACACATAGACAAGGGAATATTTCCAATCAGTGGGAAGCCCATGCAGGCGGAAGGAAAGAAGAGAGAAAAGGCATAATGGTTTCTTATTATCACTCTATATATCACTTTATATCTATGTCTATATATACAATAGATAAAGTGTATAGAAACAAAATAATAAATAGTATATGGCTGCTAAACTAATCATTCATAACACTCCCCCTCAGACATATTACTATTTGATCAATAATTCATACATCTCATGTTGTCCGAAAATTTTCAAATACTGCCTCGTTAAAAACCTTGCTTGTAAAACCCAATGGGATAAAACCATAGCTAAGGGAAAAAGAGTGCAGCACGTGTTATCTTCTCTGATACTTCTGGATTGGTTATGTTGCCTCATTAAAAACCTTACTAAGAAAACCCAGTGGGACAAAAACTTAGTGAAGGGAAAAAGAGTGCAACTTGTAATGCTCCCCCTGAATTCAGTCAAACATCTTCTAATCTTCAAAGCTTGATCTTATTTGATAATTGCTCGAAGCTACTTGTTGATTTGTTCTTCCTTTTGTAGATTATGTGTTGAGAAGGACTTTGATGAGATATGCTCTATTCAATCACCTTTATACAAAATTTTTGTTGGAGCGTTGTTACTTGAAGAAATACTGCAAGATCCATGAACATGTTGTATAACATTCATCTTTGGGTGTTCATGTGAAAGATTATGCCTCGTTAAAACCTTATTAGAAAAAAAAACCCGATGGGATAAAAATCTAATGAAGGAAAAAGAGTACATAAGTCTTTTGATACGCTTAGAGATATTGCCTCATTAAAAACCTTACAAGAAAACCCATTGGGACAAAACCATGGCTAAGGGAAAAAGAGTGCAATGCGTATTTTCTCCCCCTCATGATCACATCACTTAAATTAGTTGGTTGACAAAAATCAATATCACAAACCAACGTCAGATTTTATCATGCTAAGTGTTTCGCCAAACAAATTTGATTATCTCATGAACCAACTTGCTATATGTTGATTTTTCCAAATATGGCTCACATATCCAATTTAGGATTTCAACATGCATCAAACGTTTCATTTAAGTACATACCCGTACTTAATATGTTAATCTCTATAAACAACTTCAATTTAAATGATGCATGATGAGCAATCGATAACTATCAATGCTTTAGCGATACTTTTGAACCAACATTGTGATCATTGTCTTTGAAAACCGAGGGGTTCTTTCAACATCATGTGACCTCATAGCCATGAGCGTCACTTGTCTACAAAATATAGCTTCCTTATTGAGCTATTATGATGCTCAATGATATTGTCCTTACCATATTCAATTCGTAAATCAAGACAGTCTTTGTCTTTTATCTCATTTATAAAAACTAGAAAATAGAAGAGATAATATGCAGAGAGAATTTCTTATTTTATTTCTCTTGAATTTCAATCTGTATTGGACACTATCTCGGAGTTCCATTGAAACTCATATCATATTAAAATCCAAATTTCTTTATGGAGTTTCATATGCAAACATAGTAATTTCTATGGCACATTTTGATAAATATGCACTAAGGCGATTGTATCACATTCCAATTTCACATAGGTTTTTAAGCTTTTCAAATCACAAGATATGTTTCATGCATTTTATATCTCTCATGAAATATTAATACCAAATGAGCTCTGTTCGTATTCTTTAGACGCAAATCAAATATCTTATTTTGCCAGACTTTCAGTAGATCAATAATTGCTTCCACCATATGACATTTCTTGCTCATAATCAATATAAGGTCTGTTCAACATTCTATGTGCCATAATTCAATTCAATATTTGAACATAGACCGATTTACATCATATAATTTATGCACTTCAAGTGCTTGGACTTCATGTCCAAAATACTAGCGTCTTTTCATCATTGGCCAATCATTCATATCATATCACTTACGTGCATGCATGCTTTCAAGATCCTTACCATTATTCATAATACTTAGCGCTATATCATATACAATCATTCTCGACGTCGCTTTTATTTATTTTTCGATTCCACAATTCTCTAGACATGTCACAATTCATTGAGATCTCATTATTTTCAGGTACCTGGGTTTCTCAAAAACCTTCATGTCTAGTTTCTCATCATATATCTCTTATGGGGTCTTTATACCTCGACTTTGACCATCTTATATTTATGCTCCTTTTCTTTCGAGGCTTTTTATTTGGAATCGATTTTTCTACCACTTTCAAATGTGCTAGATTCATTACCAATAGGATCATTAGCAGCTTTTTGGTCAGTTTATATTACTGGCAATCACTAAATCATGTGAATGAATTATCCCACAAACTTTATATTTCATCTCGGTTCCATAATATATATATATAAGACCATAATTAATCAACAATTCTTTATTGGAATTGTTTACTTCTATATATATATATATATATATATATATATATATATATATATATATATAAATCATGTGAATGAATTATCTCACAAACTTTATATTTCATCTCGGTTCCATAATATATATATATAAGACCATAATTAATCAACAATTCTTTATTGGAATTGTTTACTTCCTGAGGGAAGGTTTTATCATTCACTCCTTCCTGTGGGAAGGTTTTATCATTCACTCCTTCCTGTGGGAAGGTTTTATCATTCACTCCTTCCTGTGGGAAGGTTTTATCATTCACTCCTTCCTGTGGGAAGGTTTCACTTATTTACTTCCTGAGGGAAGGTTTTATCATTCACTCCTTCCTGTGGGAAGGTTTTATCATTCACTTCTTCCTGTGGGAAGGTTTTATCATTAATAGCTCGTTATTTTTTCTCTTGAATAATGAGAATCATATTCTGGTATTATCAATGATATGTGGGACGAGCTTGATGGTTTTTCATTAATAGCTCGTTATTTTTCTCTTGAATAATGAGAATCATATTCAACTCAGAATATGTTTTAAGCTTTTTAAATTTTGCCATAAAACACTTAGATCATCATAATTAAAGTATTCCAACTGTAGTATTTCATCGATGTGTTTATGGATAAAGACAGCAGCTGTTGCTTTGTCTTGCTCATCACACATTAGTAAACATAATTAAATATTACATTACATAAATAAGAATTTACTTGACATAAATGTAAAAGTTAGGTGCGTAAATAAATGTTAGATGCGTAAATAAATGTTAGATGCGTAAATAAAATGTTAGATGCATAAATAAAATGTTAGGTGCATAAATAAAATGTTAGATGCATAAATAAAATGTTAGATGCGTAAATAAAATGTTAGATGCATAAATAAAATGTTAGGTGCATAAATAAAATGTTAGATGTTAGGTGCATGATATTTATCCTTTGAATCGAATGGCATCCCACGTTTCAAATGTTTCTATGATTCAATAACGAGCATTATGAGCTTTCTATCTTTCCCTTAATGTTGGGAACATCTCCCCCTAATGTTGGTAAAACATTTTACATGTTTCAACTCACACCCAAAACAGACACTTTATTTATCAATGTTTTTCCAACATTATATCCAACATTCTTTGTGGTATCATCTTTGTGACCATAAACCAATTTTATTGGGGAGGGAATACAATAAACTATTTATACGATACGCAATCATATTATTGCATATGACCCCAAACTATAAGTCATTCATTTTGCTCTTTAAATGATCATTTATCAAACTGATCATTATTTCCAATATATAATATGGAACATGCTTTCAATTTTATAAATTGAGCAAATAATCACGCAAGCTTCATGCTGCAATTTTGATGACCCATTTAGACGATGCATCGATTTAAATACTAAATGGTATCATGCTAGGATATGTGTATCCTTTAATCATTTTTAGGATCATGTGGATCCTTTTCATCATAATATATCCTTAATGGCTTAATCTGTCATGCCATGGATCCTTTTCATCATAATATATCCTTAATGGCTTAATCTGTCATGCCATGGATCCTTTTCATCATAATATATCCTTAATGGCTTAATCTGTCATGCCATGGATCCTTTTCATCATAATATATCCTTAATGGCTTAATCTGTCATGCCATGGATCCTTTTCATCATAATATATCCTTAATGGCTTAATCTGTCATGCCATGGATCCTTTTCATCATAATATATCCTTAATGGCTTAATCTGTCATGCCATGGATCCTTTTCATCATAATATATCCTTAATGGCTTAATCTGTCATGCCATGGATCCTTTTCATCATAATATATCCTTAATGGCTTAATCTGTCATGCCATGGATCCTTTTCATCATAATATATCCTTAATGGCTTAATCTGTCATGCCATGGATCCTTTTCATCATAATATATCCTTAATGGCTTAATCTGTCATGCCATGGATCCTTTTCATCATAATATATCCTTAATGGCTTAATCTGTCATGCCATGGATCCTTTTCATCATAATATATCCTTAATGGCTTAATCTGTCATGCCATGGATCCTTTTCATCATAATATATCCTTAATGGCTTAATCTGTCATGCCATGGATCCTTTTCATCATAATATATCCTTAATGGCTTAATCTGTCATGCCATGGATCCTTTTCATCATAATATATCCTTAATGGCTTAATCTGTCATGCCATGGATCCTTTTCATCATAATATATCCTTAATGGCTTAATCTGTCATGCCATGGATCCTTTTCATCATAATATATCCTTAATGGCTTAATCTGTCATGCCATGGATCCTTTTCATCATAATATATCCTTAATGGCTTAATCTGTCATGCCATGGATCCTTTTCATCATAATATATCCTTAATGGCTTAATCTGTCATGCCATGGATCCTTTTCATCATAATATATCCTTAATGGCTTAATCTGTCATGCCATGGATCCTTTTCATCATAATATATCCTTAATGGCTTAATCTGTCATGCCATGGATCCTTTTCATCATAATATATCCTTAATGGCTTAATCTGTCATGCCATGGATCCTTTTCATCATAATATATCCTTAATGGCTTAATCTGTCATGCCATGGATCCTTTTCATCATAATATATCCTTAATGGCTTAATCTGTCATGCCATGGATCCTTTTCATCATAATATATCCTTAATGGCTTAATCTGTCATGCCATGGATCCTTTTCATCATAATATATCCTTAATGGCTTAATCTGTCATGCCATGGATCCTTTTCATCATAATATATCCTTAATGGCTTAATCTGTCATGCCATGGATCCTTTTCATCATAATATATCCTTAATGGCTTAATCTGTCATGCCATGGATCCTTTTCATCATAATATATCCTTAATGGCTTAATCTGTCATGCCATGGATCCTTTTCATCATAATATATCCTTAATGGCTTAATCTGTCATGCCATGGATCCTTTTCATCATAATATATCCTTAATGGCTTAATCTGTCATGCCATGGATCCTTTTCATCATAATATATCCTTAATGGCTTAATCTGTCATGCCATGGATCCTTTTCATCATAATATATCCTTAATGGCTTAATCTGTCATGCCATGGATCCTTTTCATCATAATATATCCTTAATGGCTTAATCTGTCATGCCATGGATCCTTTTCATCATAATATATCCTTAATGGCTTAATCTGTCATGCCATGGATCCTTTTCATCATAATATATCCTTAATGGCTTAATCTGTCATGCCATGGATCCTTTTCATCATAATATATCCTTAATGGCTTAATCTGTCATGCCATGGATCCTTTTCATCATAATATATCCTTAATGGCTTAATCTGTCATGCCATGGATCCTTTTCATCATAATATATCCTTAATGGCTTAATCTGTCATGCCATGGATCCTTTTCATCATAATATATCCTTAATGGCTTAATCTGTCATGCCATGGATCCTTTTCATCATAATATATCCTTAATGGCTTAATCTGTCATGCCATGGATCCTTTTCATCATAATATATCCTTAATGGCTTAATCTGTCATGCCATGGATCCTTTTCATCATAATATATCCTTAATGGCTTAATCTGTCATGCCATGGATCCTTTTCATCATAATATATCCTTAATGGCTTAATCTGTCATGCCATGGATCCTTTTCATCATAATATATCCTTAATGGCTTAATCTGTCATGCCATGGATCCTTTTCATCATAATATATCCTTAATGGCTTAATCTGTCATGCCATGGATCCTTTTCATCATAATATATCCTTAATGGCTTAATCTGTCATGCCATGGATCCTTTTCATCATAATATATCCTTAATGGCTTAATCTGTCATGCCATGGATCCTTTTCATCATAATATATCCTTAATGGCTTAATCTGTCATGCCATGGATCCTTTTCATCATAATATATCCTTAATGGCTTAATCTGTCATGCCATGGATCCTTTTCATCATAATATATCCTTAATGGCTTAATCTGTCATGCCATAAGTTTTATAATTATCATATTTTTATGACTGCCATTATGTATTGGGGTTCACCGGCTCAACCCGATGATGATCATTCATTGGTCAAAGGAGGCTGTGTTGAGTGGATGAGAACTGAGAAAGATGATTATAATTTGTGCCATCTTCTTACTACTATTGAATATTTGATTACTATTATTATTGATACAATTATTCCTAACAGGCCCACTTGTAATACATATATGTTCCTATAGTTTTTCAAAATCAAGTTTCATGAGGGTGTTTGGTTCGATCGGGCAACAGTCAAGGCAAAGGAACACTTGATTTTTCCAACATCAATACCCTCAAAAGGTGGTGGTGTGTTTAGCCGGCGGCAGGAGGGTAGTCACGGTGGTGGTGGACGGCGGCAGTAATGGGTGATGATGATGGTGAAGTGGTTTTGTGATTTTAAGAGATAGAAAGTAGTAGGGTTTTGTTAGGGGTGAAAAATGGATGAGATGGGGGCGGTTTGGTGATGGCCGGCAGTTTTTCCGGCGACCAGCGGCGGGAAAGATAGAAAGTAGTAGGATTTTGTTAGGGGTGAAAAATGGATGAGATGGGGGCGGTTTGGTGATGGCCGGCAGTTTTTCCGGCGACCAGCGGCGGCGGACCTGCAGTGGTGCTGGGGTGTTACTTGGAGATGGTGGTGAATCTCAATGGTTTTAATAGCAACATCTATATTTATATGTATATCATATATATATACAGTATATGTATCGATTTTTATGTTTTATTGATGACGAGAAAAAGAAGAAGAAAATAGTAAATGCCGATACGTGCGGTGGTTGTTTACCGGCAACGGTTGTTTACCGGCAGCAGCTGTTCAGGTGGTGGGTGGTGAAGATCTCATCCATGCTGATTTGAACAACCTTCTCCAAGCCAGGAGATTGACGAGGATGATTTGGTCGTAAAAGATTCTTGAATTCAAGATGAAAATTGCAAGAGCAAACTCGTGCTGATAACGTGTTATAAATTGCTTAAGAGATGGTAAATTTACTTGAGAATCTTTTTGTTTGCCTGCTAGCATCCAAGCTTATTCCCTGCTTACATATATATAGATCAGTACACATAGACAAGGGAATATTTCCAATCAGTGGGAAGCCCATGCAGGCGGAAGGAAAGAAGAGAGAAAAGGCATAATGGTTTCTTATTATCACTCTATATATCACTTTATATCTATGTCTATATATGTCTATATATACAATAGATAAAGTGTATAGAATAGAAACAAAATAATAAATAGTATATGGCGGCTAAACTAATCATTCATAACACTTTTATTATTGTTGTAGGCTTGTAGCCATAATTCGAGTTTTTCGAACCAAGACATACTTGTTCTAAAATAGTTTTTTTTATTACCGGTATCTATTAAATGTTTCGGAAAACATCTCATGATTTCTCCAAATGTTTCGATGTTTGAGTTGATTTATCCTAGAAGGTTAATTACAAAAATCGTCCCTAGGGTTTGTTAAAAATTACATGTTTCATCCCTACTTTGCATAAATTATAGTTTTGATCCTTGAATTTGGACCTCCATCCAAAAACATTGACCTTTACATCAAAAGTGTTGACTTTTGGACCAAATGTGTGAATGAAAGTAAAAAGTCAGAGATCAAAACTGTAATTTAATGATAGAGGTAAAACCTGTAATTTTTAACAATTTACATGGACAATTTTTGTAATTAACTCTTTCCTAAGATAGATATACGATAAAAAAAATATGAAAAATAGTGGGTATGGGCACATTTGCTCTTATCGATCTTTGAGAAAACCTAATTATCTTAAACTAGCGTAACCATTAATTTTTTAACACTTAAATTAACTTTAGATGCATGCTTCTACTTGTCGATCCTTTCTCTATTGGCATCATCATATAGAATTTACCTGTCAATGCCAATGTCAAAAAGTTGCCAAAAGCAAAAAGATGGAAATGCCGATACCAAAAGTTGCCCGATTTCTAAAGCACCCCCTCAATAATAATTACTTCAAAAACAATAGTTGGCAATTAATTAAATGAAGCCTCATTTCCAAATCATCACCTACATAAATATTTGGCTTGTAGTCGATCCAGCAACTTAAGATCGACTAGTTACAAGATTTGGACCTCACATAATATACCTTAATCGAACTAATATTTGGTACGTGTATAATTCTAGAAATTATTATTATTGATGAATATATATATCATATATATATATGAACATATATTCACGAAATAACAAATCGAACCTTATGAAAGGAAGAAAAAGATGATTATTATTATCAAAAAGATGGAAATGCCGATACCAAAAGTTGCCCGATTTCTAAAGCACCCCCTCAATAATAATTACTTCAAAAACAATAGTTGGCAATTAATTAAATGAAGCCTCATTTCCAAATCATCACCTACATAAATATTTGGCTTGTAGTCGATCCAGCAACTTAAGATCGACTAGTTACAAGATTTGGACCTCACATAATATACCTTAATCGAACTAATATTTGGTACGTGTATAATTCTAGAAATTATTATTATTGATGAATATATATATCATATATATATATGAACATATATTCATGAAATAACAAATCGAACCTTATGAAAGGAAGAAGAAGATGATTATTATTATTAAAAATATAAGAATCGATCGATTACAGAATCAAAAGAATATCAAGATGATATTCCTTCAGAAATATTAAAAAAACCCTAATCGGGAGAAAAAGAAAGAGTATATGAAATTGATATTGTTGTTGTATTTTCTGTATACACATAATGTGTATATATATATGATATTCATCATTTGCAAAACACCCCCTTGAACATATCACCGTCATATAACTTCAGTCCCTAGCTTGTATCTTTTCACACTTCTGGTCCTTTTAGCTTTAATCACTTCTGGTCCTTTCAGCAAGAATATATCCAAGAGTAGTCTCTGCAGTTTACTAATCATACAATAAGAAACAAAGTATAAACAAAACATGTTTAAAACTATAAACTGAACATTATCTTTTATACACCCCCTCAGTTTGTAGGTTTAAACATGTCTAAGAGATTGAGTTTTTTAACCAACTTATCATGTTGATCAAAAGATAAACCCTTAGTAAAAATATCAGCAGTCTGTTCTGCAGAATCAATTTTGATTGGCTTAATTAAACCATTTAAAATTTTTTCCCTAATAAAATGTAAATCCAATTCAAAATGCTTTGTCCTTTCATGAAATACAGGATTAGAACTAATCTGTATAGCTGCTTTGTTATCACAAACCAAAGAAATTGGTTTTCTAACTTGAATTTTCAATTCTGAAAGTAAATTAGAAATCCGCATTACTTCACAAGTCAAAGAAGCAAGAGCCATATACTCTGCTTCTGCAGATGATCTTGACACAACAGATTGTTTTTTACTCTTCCAGGAAATCAGTGAATCTCCCATATACACTGCATAACCAGTTACACTTCTCATTGTTGACTTGCATTTAGCCCAGTCAGAGTCTGTGTAACCAGTTATGTTCATATGAGAGCTTTTAGAGATATATACACCAGTTCCTGGACTACTTTTAATATACCTTAACAGTCTAAAAGCAAGTTTCAAATGAGAGTTATAGGGAGAATGCATAAACTGACTTAAGCACTGTACAACATAAGATATATCTGGCCTGGTATGTGTGAGATAAATCAGCTTACCAAACAGTTTTTGATAATCTGTTAAATTCTCAACAGGTTTATCATCATCATTCAAAGGAAAACCAGAAATAACCAGTTTTGATTTAATAGGAGTCTTACAAGGTTTACAAGCAAGCATACCATATTCAGAAAGTAGCTCAAGAGCATACTTTCTTTGTGAAAGACAAATGCCTTTCTAAGATTTCAAGACCTCAATACCCAAAAAATATTTGAGTTCACCAAGATCCTTAATAAGGAACTTAGTTCTTAAAAAATCTTTTACTTTGTTGATTTCAGAAATATTGTTACCAGTTAAGACTATATCATCAACATACACTAATAAAACAATAAAAACATCATTTTCAGTTTTAATAAACAAAGAATAGTCACTTTTACTTTGTTTAAAACCATTTTGAATTAAAGTTGAACAAAGTTTTTCATTCCATTGTCTTGGAGCTTGTTTAAGCTCATACAATGATTTTTTTAATTTACAAACTCTATGATCATTTTCTGGAAAATATCCAGGAGGTAAAGTCATATAAACTTCTTCTTTAAGATTCCCATATAGGAAAGCATTGTTAACATCTAATTGAAAAAGTGGCCAGTCATTTGAAAGAGCAATACTAATTAAAACTCTAACAGCTACAATTTTAACCACAAGAGAGAATGTCTCCTCATAATCAACACCCTCTCTTTGATTATACCCTTTAGTTACCAACCTAGCTTTAAACCTTTCAACCTCACTAGTGGATCTATATTTAACCTTATAGACCCACTTGCAGCCTATTGGTTCTCTGCCAGGTGGCAACTCAGTAATATCTCAAGTATCATTTCTACTAAGTGCATCCATTTCCTCATTCATGGCTGCAGTCCAATAAGAATTGGTGCAAGCTTCATGATAAGTCTTTGGTTCACTTATTTTACTAATACTTGTGGAAAAACAGAAATTATCTTTACTTAAATGAGAGTAATTGACATGTCTTTTAATGCATACTTAACCTTTCCATCAAGAACATAATCACCAAACTTAGGATGCATTCCTACTTGTAACACCCCAAGCCGAGGCTCGAAATATCACAGAAATCATATAGCACAAGGTGGAATTACAATAGAACAAGAACTAAATGCAAATAAAGATTCAGTGAATCCATTACAATACGAAACAAGTACCAAAATACATAAGGAGCAAATAACCATCAAAGTTAACAAAATAACATCCAGAAGATGGCAAATGGATCCTAAGTATAATGCAAAAGGAAGGCCAATGAATCCTTGATCCATAAAGTCCAAAGCCCGGGTTTTACAGCAAGCAACAATCAAACTCCACGTCCGGGGATAACCTGATTACCTGAAAAGTGTACTAAGCATAGTCAATACAAGGTTGGTGAGTTCGCAGTAATGGTCCAAAAGGAACCATCGACAATATCAACATTATACAAATAGAGGCGAAACAAGACGTACAGTGAGCCTCTAAGTATCACAATAATGTCCAACAACAAGATTACACAACGAATAAGCATGTAATAAATGAGCACCAAAAGATGAAAATATCAATGAATGTGATAAATGCATAAAATGCCAACATGTATGCCCAATGTGTGAACTCAGGTCACATATGCAACGATACCCGCCTGTCATAGCAATGACACAGGCTGCATCTCAAAAACATCGAGATATTTATGTCTATATACTCGGGATCATGAACTCAACATCCATCAGATAAAAGTGTATACATCAATACACTTGGATGTATGCAATCCTCAACCGAGGGATTATCAACAATGTATGCATGCTTACAATCAATCGAAAATGCATCAATCATAACTCAACAATCGCAATACGATGAACATGAACCAACAATCAATATTCGACAAACATGAGCCAACAATCAATATTAACACCAATTCTATACGTACATACACTTAAGAGGATTCTACTTTCTTCGAGTCCCAGATGCTTATATATAGGGTCACCCGCAGCCTTCCCACCACATCTAAAACCCATTGAAGGCATAACCGACTTCCATGTATGCACGTCTATCCTAATATTAATGAAATACTTAACCAAAACATAAACCAAGTCAACCAAACGAAATAAACCGTCACATCAATCCAACAATCAAAACAATCAATCAATTAATCAACAAATGCACGTAAACACGTCAAACCTACACTTTTCAGCCCGAATCTCAAACGAGTAGGGAGCTACGAAACTCACCTTGTCCGGCAAAGAAGCTAGTATAATGTTACAAACGAGTATTGGGATCCACACGTCCACAACCTATAAATATACATCATAATACCATAATGTCAACTCTACAACCTTAAACAAGTTGGTTTAGCATATTTAAGTCAAGTCACAAACCCCTAAACACTTCTACAACTTTATCGAGTAAGAACAAGACGCATTTGACTCGACATTTTTAGAAATGGAAGAAGATTCATACAAAATGAGTGTTATTAATAGAAACTAGACTCTCTTACGATTCCAACGATAGTTCATACAACTTATTTGGACTTACGGATCAAAAGTTATTAACATTTGAAAACTGACGCGCGCGAAATTCCCAGCATATATCCACTGCGCCGCAGTGAGGCCAAGTCATGCCACTGCGCCGCAGTGGACCAAAACGATGGAGGTCAGAGTATATCCACTGCGCCGCAGTGAGGCAAGCCATGCCACTGCGCCGCAGTGGGCCAAGTCATGCACTGCGCCGCAGTGAGGCCAAGTCATCCACTGCGCCGCAGTGAGGCAAGGCATGCCACTGCGCCGCAGTGAGGCAAGGCCATGCCACTGCGCCGCAGTGAGGCCAAGTCATCCACTGCGCCGCAGTGAGGCAAGGCCATGCCACTGCGCCGCAGTGAGGCCAAGTCATCCACTGCGCCGCAGTGAGGCCAAGTCATCCACTGCCGCAGGAGCCAGAGTCATGCCACTGCGCCGCAGTGAGGCAAGGCCATGCCACTGCGCCGCAGTGAGGCCAAGTATCCACTGCGCCGCAGTGAGGCCAAGTCATGCCACTGCGCCGCAGTGAGGCCAAGTCATCACCGCAGGAGGTCCAGAGTCATGCCACTGCGCCGCAGTGAGGCAAGGCCATGCCACTGCGCCGCAGTGAGGCCAAGTCATGCCACTGCGCCGCAGTGAGGCCAAGTCATGCCACTGCGCCGCAGTGAGGCAAGGCCATGCCACTGCGCCGCAGTGAGGCAAGGCCATGCCACTGCGCCGCAGTGAGGCCAAAGTCATGCCACTGCGCCGCAGTGAGGCCAAGTCATCCACTGCGCCGCAGTGAGGCAAGTCATGCCACTGCGCCGCAGTGAGGCAAGTCATGCCACTGCGCCGCAGTGAGGCAAGTCATGCCACTGCGCCGCAGTGAGGCCAAGTCATGCCACTGCGCCGCAGTGAGGCAAGTCATGCCACTGCGCCGCAGTGAGGCCAAGTCATGCCACTGCGCCGCAGTGAGGCCAAGTCATCATGCCGCAGGAGGCCAGAGTCATGCCACTGCGCCGCAGTGAGGCAAGGCCATGCCACTGCGCCGCAGTGAGGCCAAGTCATCCACTGCGCCGCAGTGAGGCAAGGCCATGCCACTGCGCCGCAGTGAGGCCAAGTCATCCACTGCGCCGCAGTGAGGCCAAGCATGCCACTGCGCCGCAGTGAGGCCAAGTATCCACTGCGCCGCAGTGAGGCAAGGCCATGCCACTGCGCCGCAGTGAGGCAAGGCCATGCCACTGCGCCGCAGTGAGGCCAAAGTCATGCCACTGCGCCGCAGTGAGGCCAAGTCATCCACTGCGCCGCAGTGAGGCCAAGTCATCCACTGCGCCGCAGTGAGGCCAAGTCATGCCACTGCGCCGCAGTGGGCAAGGCCATGCCACTGCGCCGCAGTGAGGCCAAGTATCCACTGCGCCGCAGTGAGGCCAAGTCATCCACTGCGCCGCAGTGAGGCCAAGTCATCACTGCGCCGCAGTGAGGCCAAGTCATGCCACTGCGCCGCAGTGAGGCAAGGCCATGCCACTGCGCCGCAGTGAGGCCAAGTCATCCACTGCGCCGCAGTGAGGCAAGTCATCCACTGCGCCGCAGTGAGGCCAAGTCATGCCACTGCGCCGCAGTGAGGCCAAGTCATCACTGCGCCGCAGTGAGGCCAAGTCATGCCACTGCGCCGCAGTGAGGCAAGGCCATGCCACTGCGCCGCAGTGAGGAAGTATCCACTGCGCCGCAGTGAGGCCAAGTCATCCACTGCGCCGCAGTGAGGCCAAGTCATCACTGCGCCGCAGTGAGGCCAAGTCATGCCACTGCGCCGCAGTGGGCAAGGCCATGCCACTGCGCCGCAGTGAGGCCAAGTCATCCACTGCGCCGCAGTGAGGCAAGGCCATGCCACTGCGCCGCAGTGAGGCAAGGCCATGCCACTGCGCCGCAGTGAGGCCAAGTCATGCCACTGCGCCGCAGTGAGGCAAGTCATGCCACTGCGCCGCAGTGAGGCCAAGTCATCACTGCGCCGCAGTGAGGCCAAGTCATGCCACTGCGCCGCAGTGAGGCAAGGCCATGCCACTGCGCCGCAGTGAGGCAAGGCCATGCCACTGCGCCGCAGTGAGGCCAAGTCATCCACTGCGCCGCAGTGAGGCCAAGTCATCCACTGCGCCGCAGTGAGGCCAAGTATGCCACTGCGCCGCAGTGAGGCAAGGCCATGCCACTGCGCCGCAGTGAGGCAAGGCCATGCCACTGCGCCGCAGTGAGGCAAGGCCATGCCACTGCGCCGCAGTGAGGCAAGGCCATGCCACTGCGCCGCAGTGAGGCCAAGTCATCCACTGCGCCGCAGTGAGGCAAGGCCATGCCACTGCGCCGCAGTGAGGCCAATATCCACTGCGCCGCAGTGAGGCCAAGTCATGCCACTGCGCCGCAGTGAGGCAAGGCCATGCCACTGCGCCGCAGTGAGGCTTGATTCTTCAATATGCTGACAATGAGATATAAATGACTATGATTCTTGTATTAAACCAGTTCTAAACATAAAATCGATGCAGTTGGGAAGGAGAAATGAAATGGGTTCCTTTGCCTTTTTACTTAGAGAGAAAATGAGAAAGGGAGATAGATAAGAAATGAAAGGAGGGGAGGAAGAGATAAGGAGAGAAATGGGTCAATGGTGGCTGGTGGGTCGTGGACTACCCACGGGCCGACCCGTTTCTCTTCTCACTTCTCAAGCCAAATTACAATCGTTACACATTTAAACACCGATCAAAACATATTACCGACCCGAATAAACCACATTGTCATTTAATTCATAAACGACCCAAATAACTTCCACATTATCATTTAGTCACCAAAACGACCCGAATACTTCATTAACATAAATTGGTAGTCATATTACACGTAAAGTCAACGGGTCAAAATTCACGGATGTTACATTATCCTCTCGTTAAAAGAATTTCATCCCGAAATTCAACAAAACCCTAATTACTAAATAAATGCGGATACTTAGTTTTCATATGGTCCTCTCTCTCCCAAGTGAACTCGGCTCCATGTCTAGCATTCCATCTAACCTTAACAATCGTGTAGCGTTTATTCTTGAGTTTCTTGTCTTGACGGTCCAAGATCTCTACCGGCTCTTCAACAAAATTTAGATTCGAATCCACCCTAATCTCGCCCATGGGCACATGATGTGTAGGGTCCGCCAAACACTTACGTAGGTTACAAATATGAAACACATCGTGCACACCGCTAAGCTCTTGTGGTAATTCTAATCGGTAGGCAACCTTTCCAACCCGTTCAAGAATCTTGAAAGGGCCAATATACCTGGGCGCAAGTTTTCCCCGCTTCACAAAACGTACAACACCTTTCCAAGGTCACACTTTCAAAAGTACATAATCACCAATTTCGAACTCTAACGGTCTCCACCTCACATCGGCATACTTCTTTTGACGTTCGCGGGCCAATTGCAACTTCTCCTTAATCTGAGAAATCACTTTTGTCGTTTCAACTACGATTTCCGGCCCGATGAGTTGACTCTCACCAATTTCCGCCCAAGCTAGAGGAGAACGACATATCCTACCATACAATGCTCTAAAGGGCGCCATTTGAATGGTGGCATGATAACTATTGTTGTAGGAAAACTCAACTAGCGGCAAATGGTCTTCCCAACTTCCACCAAAATCAATTGCACAAGCCCTCAACATATCTTCAAGTGTTTGAATGGTTCTCTTGGTTTGCCCATCCGTTTGAGGGTGAAACGCCGTGCTCATGTCGAGTCGAGTACCCATTGCTTTTTGGAAAGCTCCCCAAAAGTTTGATTTGAAACGGGCATCTCTATCTGAAATGATAGAAATCGGTACTCCATGCTTAGATATTACTTCCTTGATGTACAAACGAGCCAAAGTGTTAAATTTATCTGTTTCACGAATGGCTAAAAAGTGAGCCGACTTCGTTAACCGATCTACTATCACCCAAATCGTGTCACGACCGCTTCTCGTCTTCGGTAGTTTAGTAATGAAGTCCATTGAAATATGTTCCCACTTCCATTCGGGCATCACCGATTGTACCAACAATCCGGGTGGTTTCTTGTGATCGGCTTTGACTTGTAAGCAAGTAAGACACTCACTCACATACTTAGCCACATCACGCTTCATGCCCGGCCACCAATACAAGTTTTTCAAATCAAAGTACATCTTATCTGACCCGGGATGGACCGAATAAGGCGATTGGTGAGCTTCATTCATAATAAGTGTTCTTAAGTCACCGAAAATAGGAACCCAAAGTCTTTCAACCAAGTATAGCCCATTATCACTCTTTCGGTCGAATTGTTGTTCCATGCCATCTAGGTTCTCGTCTCCAAAGTTTTCCGGTAGGGTGGCTTAAATTTGGGCTTCAATGATCCGGTCACGAATATTTGGCCCCACCGTGAGGCTCATAGCTCTAGCCCGTCTCGGCTTTACTCTCTCCTTTCTACTCAAGGCATCGGCTACAACATTTGCCTTGCCCGGATGATAACGGATGTCACAATCATAATCACTAAATAGTTCAAGCCAACGCCTTTGCCTCATATTCAATTCACTTTGGTTAAAGATGTGTTGAAGACTTTTGTGGTCGGTATAAATCACACATTTGGTGCCATAGAGATAATGTCTCCAACACTTCAAAGCAAACACAACCGCTCCCAATTCCAAATCATGGGTCGGGTAGTTCTTCTCATGCACCTTCAATTGACGAGAGGAATAAGCAATGACTTTACCCCTTTGCATAAGAACACCACCCAAACCTTGTCCCGAGGCATCACAATACACAACAAAATCTTCAATTCCATCCGGTAGCGTCAAAATAGGAGCGTCACATAGCATATCTTTAAGAGTTTGGAAGGCGTTTTCTTGTCTTTCGCCCCATTCAAAGTTTCTCAGTCAAGAGAGTGAGCGGTTGTGCAATACGGGAGAAATTTTCAATAAATCTTCTATAATAACCCGCCAATCCAAGGAATTGACGGATCTCGGATGGCGTTTCGGGTCTTCTCCAATTCTTGACCGCTTCAATCTTGCTTGGATCCACGTGAATACCATCCTTGCTCACTACGTGACCAAGAAAGTGGACCTCTTCCAACCAAAACTCACACTTGGAGAATTTAGCATACAATTTCTCCTTCCTTAGTAGTTCGAGCACCTCGCGCAAGTGCTCAACATGCTCTTCCTTTGTCTTTGAGTATACAAGTATGTCATCAATGAACACAATGACAGACTTGTCTAAGTATGGTTGGCACACCCGGTTCATCAAGTCCATGAACACCGCTGGTGCATTAGTCAACCCGAAGGGCATCACGATGAATTCAAAATGACCATACCTTGTGCGAAAAGCCGTCTTGGGGATATCATCTTCATGTACTCAGAGTTGATGATAACCCGAGCGAAGATCGAATTTAGAGAAGTGCTTAGCACCTTGAAGTTGATCAAATAAGTCATCGATTCTAGGGAGGGGATACCGGTTCTTCACAGTGAGCTTGTTTAATTCCCGGTAATCAATACACATTCTGAAGGACCCGTCTTTCTTTTTGACGAAGAGAACAGGAGCACCCCAAGGAGATTGACTAGGGCGAATGAAACCCTTCTCTTGGAGTTCCTTGAGTTGAGTTTGTAATTCTTGCATTTCGGTTAAGGCTAGTCTATACGGAGCTTTTGCTACGGGCGCGGCTTCGGGGAAAAGATTAATGCGAAGGTCAAGTTCACGAGTTGGAGGTAATCCCGGTAAGTCATCCGGAAAAACATCGGGAAATTCGCAAACAATAGGAACGGTCTTCAATTCTACCTTTGTGATGGTAGCACTAAAGACTTTAGAATTTGAGGGATCAGAGATTTCGCCTTGAACCCTAAGAATTCTACCGTTAGTCAAAGGTATCTTAACAACCCTCTCACCACAATCAATAGTCGCGTTTACTGTCGTCAACCAATCCATACCCACAATGACATCAAAACTCCCAATATCGAAAGGCATAAGGTCTATGAAGAATTCAACATCGTCTAGGGTCAAGACACAATCACGTACTATTTGACTAAGTTTAGTTAGTGACCCGTTTACCATTTCAATGTCAAGCACATAGTTTAGCGCACAAGGATGCACATCAATCAAAGGAACAAAATTAGAGGACACGAGGCTATAATCGGCTCCGGAATCAAACAAAACTGTTGCATAGTGACCATTAAGGAGAAAGGTACCTGCTACTACGTTGGGATCGTTGCGGGCATCATTTGCATTAGCCGCAAAGGCTCGGCCGCGTGGTTGCACTTGATGGCCTTGTTGTCCCCGGTTTTGGTTAGGCCCGACCATTTGTAGTTGGTTGGGGTGGACGGCTACTTGAACTTGTTGTCCCACCCATCGAGGACAATTATTACGATAGTGGTCACGACTACCACATTCAAAACATTCACCTCTTCGTTGATTACCTTGAGGAGGAACAGCCTGAACAGGAGCCACATTTATTTGGCCCGCTCTTGGAGCCCTACATTCTCTGGAGAGGTGCCCCACCTGGTTACAATTAAAGCATGCCTTGCATTGGGCATTGGCGGGGTGATGTTTGTTGCATCTCCCACAGAAAGGATGGGGTCCAATATAAGCTTTCCTGGCCGGTTCCACTGCCGCCATCACCCTACCCCTATTAGCATTTTTTGGGTCAAACCTTCCCATTTTCTTTACCCCACTTGACTCTCCCACTTCTTTCCTCTTGTTTGTTGAGGATTTGCTCAAGACACCACTCCTCAACAAGTCTTCAGTCACACTCCCGGCTCGGTTAACAGCATCGGCCAAAGAAGTAGGCATGTTAGAATTCACATAAGATCGGACTTGAGGATTTAAGCCCAATACAAACTTCTGGATGGCCTGAGACTCGGAACCCACCAAGTGAGGAATGAGGGTAGACAACTCTTGAAATCGTCTAATATAGCTCTTGTAATCGGCTCCGTCCATGTTGAGATTAGCAAACTCAATGGTCAAGTTTTGTAGTTCATAGGGAGGACAAAACTTTGCCTTCACTTTGTTCTTGAAATTGATCCATTCCAAGTTATAAGTCCGCCCCAGAGTTATCTCTTGATTTCACCAACTCAAGGCGTCATGTCTAAACATGCCGGATGCATAAGAAATCTGGTTGTCGTATGTGCAATGACTTCTTTC
This sequence comes from Erigeron breviscapus, assembly GCA_034093135.1. Lineage (NCBI taxonomy): Eukaryota > Viridiplantae > Streptophyta > Magnoliopsida > Asterales > Asteraceae > Erigeron > Erigeron breviscapus. The sequence goes on from CM067169.1 coordinate 49,573,160, forward strand.
AATCACTGCCTCAATCTCTTCAAACCACCTTATGCACTCAGTGGGACCGCCTCTTCCATTAAACTCCGGTGCTCCACAGCTTTTGAAGTCCTTAAATATATACCCCTGTCGGTATCCCCCATATTGATTATACATGGGCATGCGGTTATCAACTCTCACTGGTTCCTCTTCTTCGTTTTCTACGTCCTAAGGTTGAGCATTTTCATTATTCACATTTTCTGGGGCTTCATTGTTTTGAGCCGCATTATTCTGCCCAAGACTTGCCGTGACTTGAGCAATAATGGTCGGCATGATATTGGTGATCGTTTGAGCGATCACCTCAGCCATGTTTGGCTCAGGAGCTTCACCACGACCCCTTCCTTGGCCTCTACCACGACCTCTACCACTACCACGGCCCTACCACGGCCCCTACCTCTACCTCCTTGTACCTCCGGTTGAGCTTCCTGTTGAGGTTCTTCCGATTCAGCCCTATAGTTCATTCCGGCTCTCCTTGGTCTCACCATTTCTATAAAACAAGTGACACGTTGACCCGAGAGTTAGTCTCAAATGCTCACATGTTAGTCACACAAGTAGTCAATGCTCTCATACCGATACCACATACTCATTTCATATCATTAAGCTAAAGCAAGAGTGCTAGAATCCTATGAGATTGTTACTTAGCATATCATCGTGTCAAATTCATTACAATTGTCTATCATTAACTCATGTAATCATGCTCATTACATCATGCAATCAAACAACTAACACGAATGATTCAAAGTATAATCCGAATTCGATATGCTCTCTAGTTATTGACCGGGTATGTATACAGGGTGTACCAATGGCTAACCCTTCACCTAATCAACTTCCATTAAGCATATCGGTTCCTTATTATACTTTAAGCCACACGTGCGCAATCCACGATGTCATTAACTTGTTATAATGTTGGGTAACCATAAAAGAGTTGATCGGGTTCTTTTAGGGTTGCCACAATATTATACTAAGTTAATGGCATCCCTTCATTTTGCCCTAAATCATTAAATTAGCTCCAACCAATAACAACAGCAAACCATATTAACCATATTCATCACATTGAATTCAAGCTATCACACAAGTGGTCTTAACTACGAACTCACACGGGGATTCACATAATTCACATTGCACACGAATTTCCTAACCATGCATGCTATATGAAGAGTTTTAACTTAAGCCGTAGTCTAGGTCAAACCGCCTAATTCTCTACGACCACGCATGGGCCACCATTCTATAACACCCCAAGCCGAGGCTCGAAATATCACGAAAATCATATAGCATAAGGTGGAATTACAATAGAACAAGAACTAAATGCAAATAAAGATTCAGTGAATCCATTACAATACGAAACAAGTACCAAAATACATAAGGAGCAAATAACCATCAAAGTTAACAAAATAACATCCAGAAGATGGAAAATCGATCCTAAGTATAATGCAAAAGGAAGGCCAATGAATCCTTGATCCATAAAGTCCAAAGCCCGGGTTTTACAGCAAGCAACAATCAAACTCCACGTCCGGGGATAACCTGATTACCTGAAAAGTGTACTAAGCATAGTCAACACAAGGTTGGTGAGTTCACAGTAATGATCCAAAAGGAACCATCGACAATATCAACAATATACAAATAGAGGCGAAATAAGACGTACAGTGAGCCTCTAAGTATCACAATAATGTCCAACAACAAGATTACACAACGAACAAACGTGTAATAAATGAGCACCAAAAGATGAAAATATCAATGAATGTGCTAAATGCATAAAATGCCAACATGTATGCCCAATGTGTGAACTCATGTCACATATGCAACGATACCCGCCTGTCATAGCAATGACACAGGCTGCATCTCAAAAACATTGATATATATATGTCTATATACTCGGGATCATGAACTCAACATCCATCAGATAAGTGTATACATCTATACACTTTGATGTATGCAATCCTCAACCGAGGGATTATCAACAATGTATGCATGCTTACAATCAATTGAAAATGCATCAATCATAACTCAACAATCGCAATACGATGAACATGAGCCAACAATCAAACTCCACGTCCGGGGATAACCTGATTACCTGAAAAGTGTACTAAGCATAGTCAACACAAGGTTGGTGAGTTCACAGTAATGATCCAAAAGGAACCATCGACAATATCAACAATATACAAATAGAGGCGAAATAAGACGTACAGTGAGCCTCTAAGTATCACAATAATGTCCAACAACAAGATTACACAACGAACAAACGTGTAATAAATGAGCACCAAAAGATGAAAATATCAATGAATGTGCTAAATGCATAAAATGCCAACATGTATGCCCAATGTGTGAACTCATGTCACATATGCAACGATACCCGCCTGTCATAGCAATGACACAGGCTGCATCTCAAAAACATTGATATATATATGTCTATATACTCGGGATCATGAACTCAACATCCATCAGATAAGTGTATACATCTATACACTTTGATGTATGCAATCCTCAACCGAGGGATTATCAACAATGTATGCATGCTTACAATCAATTGAAAATGCATCAATCATAACTCAACAATCGCAATACGATGAACATGAGCCAACAATCGATATTCGACAAACATGAGCCAACAATCAATATTAACACCAATTCTATACGTACATACACTTAAGAGGATTCTACTTTCTTCGAGTCCCAGATGCTTATATATAGGGTCACCCACAACCTTCCCACCACATCTAAAACCCATTGAAGGCATAATCGACTTCCATGTATGCACGTCTATCCTAATATTAATGAAATACTTAACCAAAACATAAACCAAGTCAACCAAACGAAATGAACCGTCACATCAATCCAACAATCAAAACAATCAATCAATTAATCAACAAATGCACGTAAACACGTCAAACCTACACTTTTCAGCCCGAATCTCAAACGAGTAGGGAGCTACAAAACTCACCTTGTCCGGCAAAGAAGCTAGTATAATGCTACAAGCGAGTATTGGGATCCACACATCCACAACCTATAAATATACATCATAATACCATAATGTCAACTCTACAACCTTAAACAAGTTGGTTTAGCATATTTAAGTCAAGTCACAAACCCCTAAACACTTCTACAACTTTATCGAGTAAGAACAAGACGCATTTGACTCAACATTTTTAGAAATGGAAGAAGATTCATACAAAATGAGTGTTATTACTATAAACTAGACTCTCTTACGATTCCAACGATAGTTCATACAACTTATTTGGACTTACGGATCAAAAGTTATTAACGTTTGAAAACTGACGCGCACGAAATTCCCAGCATATATCCACTGCGCCGCAGTGAGGCCAAGTCATGCCACTGCGCCGCAGTGGACCAAAAAGATGGAGGTTATAGTATATCCACTGCGCCGCAGTGAGGCAAGGCCATGCCACTGCGCCGTAGTGGGCCAACTTCCTGCACCTGCACCAACAGTTCTAAGTGCAGGAAAACGAGCCAAAAACCCCAAATTCGACCCAAACCATACCAAAACGATTTGTAGGAGTTTGAAACTCATTTTGAAGCTTAACTAAGCACCAATAAACATAAATACACATAACCCAATCCACAAATTCGACTAAAACATCACAATTACTTCCAAATCATTCTAACCCTAATCAAACCCTAATTTGACCCAAAACTAGATTTAGGACTTGTAAGCGTACGAGACGACTAGAAATGCATAAACAAACATGAGTAGATACAAATGAGATGAATTTGACTTACCAAAGCTTCTCCTTGAGTTTAAACCCGAAATTAGGTCAAAAATGGGTAAAATACTTGCACTTTGACTTTTGATTCTTCAATATGCCGACAATGAGATATAAATGACTATGATTCTTGTATTAAACCAGTTCTAAACATCAAATCAATGCAGTTGGGAAGGAGAAATGAAATGGGTTCCTTTGCCTTTTTACTTAGAGAGAAAATGAGAAAGGGAGATAGATAAGAAATGAAAGGAGGGTAAGAAAAGATAAGGAGAGAAATGGGTTAATGGTGGCTGGTGGGTCGTGGTCTACCCACGGGCCGACCCGTTTCTCTTCTCAAGCCAAATTACAATCGTTACACATTTAAACACTGATCAAAACATATTACCGACCCGAATAAACCACATTGTCATTTAATTCATAAACGACCCAAATAACTTCCACATTATCATTTAGTCACCAAAACGACCCGAATACTTCATTAACATAAATTGGTAGTCATATTACACGTAAAGTCAACGGGTCAAAATTCACGGATGTTACACTACTTTTCTATCAGACCTTCTTATATTATGATCACTTTGATTATTACCCTCAGGAATTGCAACATGTGCAATGTTTTCATCATTTTCTGCCATGCCAACATCTTCATCAGATTTCAACATGGAAATCACCAAGTGAATTTACTCCACTGCATAGTTGTCGAATCGTGTATCGTACGATACTAACAACTATGCTCCACTGGCATTCTCCTCACTGTTTTCACATGATGATGGGCTTGCAGAATGTGATATAGCCTCTGCATCATCATTGGGTAGTGTATTTGTTGGATTAGATGTATAAGGTGAATCAAAAAACTTTATAAGATCATTATTTGTAGGTAAAGAATCAATAAGAACAGATTTTTCAGAATTTTTATTCATCTTATAAGGAAAAATACTTTCATAAAATCTTATATCTCTAGAAAAATACAAAGTTTTATTTTCTAAACTATAAACTTTATAACCTTTTTTCACATTTGAATATCCAACAAATACACATTTGTCACTTCTTTTTCCAAACTTATCACTATTATTCAAATTAGTAGAAAAACAGAGGCATCCAAAAGATCTAAGATGGTCAATGTTTGGAGATTTTCCAAACACCAACTCATAAGGTGATTTACCATTAAGAACAGAAGAAAAGAATCAATAAGAACAGATTTTTCAGAATTTTTATTCATCTTATAAGGAAAAATACTTTCATAAAATCTTATATCTCTAGAAAAATACAAAGTTTTATTTTCTAAACTATAAACTTTATAGTATCGGACCGATTTGTCGTATCGGACCGTATCGTATCGTATCGAACCGAGTCAAAACCTTGTCTGAGACACTAACCGAGACGTTACTTTTTCTTTGAGTTGTGATACGACTCGTACGAGACGTATCGTGTATCGTACGATACTAACAACTATGCTCCACTGGCATTCTCCTCACTGTTTTCACATGATGATGGGCTTGCAGAATGTGATATAGCCTCTGCATCATCATTGGGTAGTGTATTTGTTGGATTAGATGTATAAGGTGAATCAAAAAACTTTATAAGATCATTATTTGTAGGTAAAGAATCAATAAGAACAGATTTTTCAGAATTTTTATTCATCTTATAAGGAAAAATACTTTCATAAAATCTTATATCTCTAGAAAAATACAAAGTTTTATTTTCTAAACTATAAACTTTATAACCTTTTTTCACATTTGAATATCCAACAAATACACATTTGTCACTTCTTTTTCCAAACTTATCACTATTATTCAAATTAGTAGAAAAACAGAGGCATCCAAAAGATCTAAGATGGTCAATGTTTGGAGATTTTCCAAACACCAACTCATAAGGTGATTTACCATTAAGAACAGAAGAAAAGAATCAATAAGAACAGATTTTTCAGAATTTTTATTCATCTTATAAGGAAAAATACTTTCATAAAATCTTATATCTCTAGAAAAATACAAAGTTTTATTTTCTAAACTATAAACTTTATAACCTTTTTTCACATTTGAATATCCAACAAATACACATTTGTTACTTCTTTTTCCAAACTTATCACTATTATTCAAATTAGTAGAAAAACAGAGGCATCCAAAAGATCTAAGATGGTCAATGTTTGGAGATTTTCCAAACACCAACTCATAAGGTGATTTACCATTAAGAACAGAAGAAGGTAACCTATTAATCAGGTAAGTAGCAGTAAGCACACACTCAGTCCATAAGTAGAAAGGAATCCCCCCTGAAACAGAAGACATCTTGCCACATTCAAAAGATGTCTGTGTTTCCTCTCAGCAATCCCATTCTGCTGAGGGGTATAAGCAATAGTGGTCTGATGAATAATACCAACTTTATTACAAAAAACTTCCATATTTGAGTTAACAAACTCATAACCATTATCACTTCTAAACATTTTTATTTTCTTTGAAAACTGGTTAAGTAGATAATGATAAAAGATTTCAATATATTTGAACACTTCATCTTTACCTCTTAAAAGATAAACCCAAACTGCCCTTGAATAGTGTAACACCCCGCCTTACCATAACACAATATTGTCCGCTTTACCCGCAGGCTCACGGCTTTATTTCTGGTTGCTCGGGCAAACTTCCCAGAAGGGTCACCCATTTGGCATTGCTGCCACCCGAGCACGTTTAACTGTGGAGTTCTCCTCTCATCCACAGCCAATACGCCCAAAACACGTTGTGTTATGTAAGACCATTGATGTCACTTATAGCCCGGATCCCCCTTGTATGCCAGCGATGTATGCTTTCACACCCCCTCAACACAACTCAACGTCCTCGTTGAGTTGTGCAAGTGCGCCATACACTCCTAACAATCCCAAGGGTTGCTCTGATACCACTTGTAACACCCCGCCTTACCACAACACAATATTGTTCGCTTTGCCCGCAGGCTCATGAAATAACAAATCGAACCTTATGAAAGGAAGAAGAAGATGATTATTATTATTAAAAATATAAGAATCGATCGATTACAGAATCAAAAGAATATCAAGATGATATTCCTTCAGAAATATTAAAAAAACCCTAATCGGGAGAAAAAGAAAGAGTATATGAAATTGATATTGTTGTTGTTGTATCTTCTGTATACACATAATGTGTATATATATATGATATTCATCATTTGCAAAACACCCCCTTGAACATATCACCGTCATATAACTTCAGTCCCTAGCTTGTATCTTCTAACACTTCTGGTCCTTTTAGCTTTAATCACTTCTGGTCCTTTTAGCAAGAATATATCCAAGAGTAGTCCCTGCAGTTTACTAATCATACAATAAGAAACAAAGTATAAACAAAACATGTTTAAAACTATAAACTGAACATTATCTTTAATAATAATCGATATTGTCATATTGAGCCTATACAATTTATCTACTACAAATTACTTAATTACTATCTTCTTCGATCGACCATATATAATCGAACTTGTATATATATCTAATCTAAAATGTAAAAGATAGATTTGAGCTTTTATGTATTCTAATGGTGGAATTGTATGAATGTTATGGATAAATGGTGGAGAGAAAAGATATATCAATTAAGTCGTATCAAAAATGTGTGAAAGGCTTTTTTTAGGGGTATTTTTACATTAAACCTATTTTCACTAATACCCTTCCACACTTAGGAAATTACAATTCAACAACATATTTTATATTTAATAATCTCCCCCTTGGTGATGAATTGTAAATGTAGCCTCGTCTTCAGTCTTGGCGGATCCTTTTGGATTCTTAAACATTTTGTGAAGGCGAAGACTTGAGTTTCTTGTGAAATGCGGAAGCTTGGTATAAAGTGCGGAAGCTTGGCTTGGTATAAAGTGTGGAAGTTTGACTTGGCTTTGAGTGTGACACTTGGCTTGATCTTCCTCTTCAGTCTTTGATCATTTTTCTCTTGCTCCCCCTAAAACGTTAAATAATCTCAACAACAAACAATTAGATCGAAAATGATTTGTAATTTAAGCTCCCCCTCAAATTGAGCATAAAATTTGGTACAAAGAATCAAACTGTGCATTGAGCTCCACCTCAAACGTTAAATAATCTCAACAACAAACAATTAGATCGAAAATGATTTGTAATTTAAGCTCCCCCTCAAATTGAGCATAAAATTTGGTACAAAGAATCAAACTGTGCATTGAGCTCCACCTCAAGACAATTCATTGTGCTCCCTCTCAAAAGGGTAATCAATCTTTTAAGCTTTTCTCCCCCTCATGATGAACATGTGTAACGTGTTCATCGTGCAATTGTGATTGATAAAACAAATGGTTAATAAAAGGTAGAATTATGAAGTAACGTCTCAATTAAACAGGTTTTGAACGGGTTGTACACAGAAATATGTACAAGCCATATCACAACCACCTACTTGAATCCAGACGTTGGAACCCATGTGAGGGTGGGTCCAACTGGATATTTGAAAAGAGAAGTAGGAGGGTGTGCATTGTCAAGCATTTTTTGTACACGAGGGTGAATGACGCGTGGTGCAAACTTAAACAATTCAGAGAGAGAGTATTTAATGGAAGTGCTTTTAGGTTTTGGGTTAGGTTTAGTATGAGAGAACCAGCCATATTGATCTCTAAAGTGAATGATACCGGTGGTGAAATCCTTGAATATCTGGCAATGGCTGTTAAGAGGCTTGAGGGGAGGTATGGTCTTGCGAGGTGTGTAATATGGGTTCATTTGTTTGAGAGTATGATGAGGTTTAGGTAGAAGGGTCTTTGTTTTGGTGGAATGAGGTTCTTTGGAGAAGTTGGGAGTGATATGAGCTGGTTTGGAAGAAGAATGTGGGTGTTTATTGTTTTAGTGAGATGGTTTGGTATTATGAGGATTTGTTTTGATTTCGTAGGAAGGGTGTTGCTTGGTATTGGTTGATAATTTTGGGTGATTGTGGTTTGATTGGGCATTTGAAGGAATAGATTTTGTTTTAGTTGGAGATGGACTGGTTTGGTTGAGAAGAGGTGATTCTGGAGCACGAGTCGGAGGAGAACTCATTTGATTTGACTTGGTTGCAAGTTGAGTTTCTAATGAACTTGAATAAGCTTGAAGTTGTTCGATTATCTTCAGAAATTTCCTCTCTTTACTCACAAACAAAATGGACTTATTTTGCAATTCGTTGCGAAGTTGAGAAATCTTTTCAAGCGAAACAAGTTCATTCGATTGACTCTCTGTGATTTCATCAGTGATTTGGGAGTGAGTTTCTCTAATTTGAGCACATAACTGAATATTCTTTGTTTGCAGAAGATCATTGGCTGACTTGAGCTCTTTGTTTTCCAATTTGAGTTTCTCATTCTCAAGCTCAATTAAATGGAATTTTTTAAAAGCATGTTGTTTGATTGAGTAAATCTTTGCAATGCAAGGAGTGGTATGAGGTCTACTCAATGTAGTTGAACAACATGAACATATCATATCTTCATGAAATTTCTCTTGATCCAAAGTAGGTTTTGTAACCGTTGATGAAAAAAACTCTTTTAAAATCGGATCATTTGAAAAAATGTGTGTTGTAGGAGCTGACATGACGACCCAATTATAGAACCCTAATTAATATAAATTAGTATATGAAACAAAAAAATAATTATACGTTAAATGTAAAAGTATACTTAATAAGGAATTGAGATATTTAAATGTAAATATAAATCAAGTTGGATGGTGTAGCAAGGTTTCTTTTATACAAACTCTTCTAGAGAAGCAATATCTTAACTTTGATTACATAATTGATCGAGTTCTCATTGATGTCTTGCAAAAGAGTAATTTTATTTTCGTTAGTCATGATTGTTAAGAACAATAAATGTAGCAGCTAGTTCGTGGGGTTTTCAATAATTTTGTCTGTTGTGATTATATTTGTAGGTTTCAGTTTATATAAGAAGAATCTGTATTCTAAATATAATTTGATTTTAATTACTAATAACAACAATGATTATCCTAATTATAGTCTGATTACAATTGCTAATAACAACAATATTACAATTAATTTGATTACAGTTAATAATATAAAATAAAATATTGATATAAATATGTAACCTCCCTAACTTTTAGCTATATTTTGTTATTAGATAGACATTATGTAATAAAATATTAATTATTTTTAAATTGGGTTAAAAGTGTAAATTGGTGATGGAAAATCAAAAAGTGTAAATTAATTTAGACATGTGTTAATTTAATTAATTTTGAGAAATTGAGAGTTGTGATTGGTCAATTGAGGTTAGGTCAGTTGTCTTTTAGTATATACTAGATTTTAGGCCCGTGTCTAATACACGGGGCTTACGGCGTTATTAATATTGGATGTTAATTTATTATAGTTTAAAATTAATATACTATTTTGAGTAATAAAAACTTGATCTATATATCAACACTTTGAGTTTTATATTGAAGTATTTTTTTAAAATATATTCATCGAAGTTGTTTACTGTGACATGCTTAGCGATATTTGAATATTACAAAATATAATATGTTCATCAAAGTTGTAAATTGTGACATACTTAGCGATATTTGAACATTAAAAAATCATAATAGGTCACTATTATTTTATTTGTTTTATTGTTACACATGGTGTATTACATTCTAATTTTACACTATTGGAAATAATATCTTATCTTTAGATGAAAGATATATTTATATGATAGAGTTATCAACACAAATCGTCCCTGTGGTTTACCCAAATAGTCATGTTTCATCCTTAAAGATCAAAAATCTCAAGGACAGTCCTTTATAGGAGGATAAGGCTCACGTTTGGTCCTTTGACTTGTTGACCGTATCTCACCTTCGTTAACACCCTCATGTGCCTCCCACGTGAGGGTATTTCAGTCTTTTCCTAAGCTAAAGGACCATCGGTGATACTTTTTATCATTTTTTTTTCTCTTTTTCTTCTTTCCTCCACTTTCATACACATCTTCTTCACCCAGATAAAAATCAATGAGGAATCAAAAGTCATTATAAATAAAAAAATTTAGCAACAATATACATATAAACACATACAAATCCAAACAAAAATTATTACATACGTATATCTAAAGCTGTATCAATTTATATTTATATCAATCTCTTTATACTGTATATATCTAAAGCTGTATCTCTATAATATATCTTTAAATCATTACATACGTATACAAAAATTATATAAATCGGTAGAGCAACAAATATAAAAGATTCGTACTATACAATTCAAATCTGGAATAATAATAGTATTGGTTGTGGATGGTGGCTGCTGTGGAGGACTTCACGAAACCAAAGGCAAAGCCTTTGGCTTTTCTTCTTCTTCCTTGCCCCGAGACAAAGTGGCATTCGTCACTTTTTTTTTCTTTCCTTTTCGTCCCACACCAACCAGCTCTGTACCCATTTTATTTTATTTTTGCCGACTCCATTATATTATAGTTGTATGGGATTTGGAAGATGTTCTACCCGACAACTATAACTGGGTTGGTTTTGATTTACATTTTTTTAGGGCTTTATATTGTTGAAGATGAAAAAGGGTGTTTAACTCTTATAAATATTTAGACAAATGAAAATTCATAGATATGTATTTAGATTTAGATATGATGGTGATAGAAAAAAGTAGAAGAAAACAAAGACGAAGGTGAGAAAGGGGAGGGTGTAAATCGAAAATCTGGGGATTCTGAGCAGGAGACGATGATGGAGATAATAAAATAAAGAGGAGGAGGATTTATATTTGTCGGATGGGATGTTGCCCATCATCATCTTCATGTTTTGTTTCATTGCTTCTACTTTCGTTGATGATGGTGGTTCTTTTTCCCTTTTACTCTTTTATATTAGAGAATTATTATTTATTTATCAAAAAGATGAGATGAACTGATGAGAAATTTTTTTAACAAATTACAATATTATCTTCATAGATTATTATTATCTTTAAAAGTGATTAGAAGAAGAAAAAGAAAATATATAGATGGAAAATTGATTTGATGATGGTGGTAATATATATAGAGATATAATATATGATTTTAATTACTAATAACAACAATGATTATCCTAATAATAGTCTGATTACAATTGCTAATAACAACATATTACAATTAATTTGATTACAATTAATAATATAAAATAAAATATTGATATAAATATGTAACCTCCCTAACTTTTAGCTATATTTTGTTATTAGATAGACATTATGTAATAAAATATTAATTATTTTTAAATTGGGTTAAAAGTGTAAATTGGTGATGGAAAATCAAAAGGTGTAAATTAATTTAGACATGTGTTGATTTAATTAATTTTGAGAAATTGAGAGTTGTGATTGGTCAATTGAAGGTTAGGTCAGTTGTCTTTTAATATATATTAAAATTAAGATATATAAATATAAAACTTAAATATAATAATTATAAAATAAACACAACTTTTATTATAGTTAGAATCTAAGCTTACAATATAGGCATACAACTTAAATAATTATTAAAACTTAAACTCAATTAAGATTATAGATCATAAGGATATCAGTATACAACCTGTGTATCAATACACGGGGTCTATATCTAGTTAGTTTGATTATATAAGTGAGTTTTACCTTCTTTTTTTTTGAACATTATATAAGTGAGTTTTACCTGACCTTGTTTTTATTTTGGAACTTTCTTAAAATTTAAGCTTCTCTTAGCTCGTATATGCCCATATTCCATTAACTTAATGCGTACGATGCGAACCTCCTTCACGGCAACAATCGCATTGCTTATTTTGTCAAGCGCCTTGTAGACCACACCACTTGTTCTTTCACCAATCTTCTCAAGCATCTTGTATTGCAGTGCCAGGGGTAGAGAATATATATATATATAATCCATTACAATAAAAGCATTTTTTAACCCTGAAACGCATACATGTTTCACTTCCATCATTATGCACTTTCTGTTCATAAAAAAACCAAAAAGAAAATGAATAATCAGAATGATAAATTCAATGTCATATTCATCCTCACAACCCCAACCCCATCAAGAAGAAAGCTCACAATAATCAATTTTCTATTCACATCCCTGATTTTCGGGAACAATTACACCCACAAAATTGAGCAATTAATGGCTTACAAAGTGTAATTGTGCATATTACACAAATCAATACGTCTATTAACATTAGGACCATAATCGTCTTAATGTTCATAACACCACATACAAAAATCAATCGCAACACTAACCTTAGATATAAAGATGATGGTGCCGCCGACAGGGATCTTGTTAGTTAGGGCTTCGCAGTTTTTTGTGGGTGTAAAGAATCAAGGAAAGATGGGTTAAGGATAGTGATTTACTGATTATGAACAATTGGGGTTTTTTTCCACCTTTTGAGTGTGAGAACAGTCTAGAAAGAGAAAACAAATGTGCGTTTAATGACTTATGCAGGTTTTGATTAGGAAAGGTGATGTGCCTTAGAGCGTGCCCAATGCATTCGTTCCTGTGCTCGTTCGAGGTGAACGGACGAGTCCACACTATTAGGTGGGACTCGTCCCTCGCTCGTTCGGTGGACTCGTCCGTGATGTTCGTTCCTGGAGGGACGAATTGTTTCTACTGTTTTTGTTTTGTTTTGTTTTTTTTAAAGTGCAACGGCTATATTCAAAGGAAGAAGACAAAAGAAAATAAGTTTCAACTTTTGGCAAAACAGGTCCCTCTAACGTCCATTTTGACCAAAACAAGTTCAAAAAATTGATTTTTTAGTCCTTAACGGCTAGTTTTTCAAAATGGCTATATATACACTTCAATTGAACCACCATATCACACCACTCTTTCATATATTCAGATATATTATACCAAAACACACTTTTGTATACACAAATCATCATGAACAACATGTTTCCTTTGAATGTTTTTTTTTAATGTGTTTTTTTTAATCAAGTATTGTAATGTTTTTTTTTTAATGTGTGCTTTTTTTTTAATCAAGTATTGTAATGTTTTTTTTTTAATGTGTGCTTTTTTTTAATAAATTGTGTAATGTTTTTATTTTTAATGAAGTGTTTTTAATTTGTGTATGTTTTAGTTTGTTATAATTTTAGAGGGTTAAAAGTGTAAAGTTTAGATAAAACGGTAGAATTAAATAATTGGTGGGTCCAAGACTAGTCCTTGAGGGATGAGTATTGGGTATGTTTTGGGGGGATTAGTCCTTGGAGTGTTTTTTGCTGATGTGGCGCTGACAAGGACTAGTCCTTAAGGGATGAGTCTAAGGCATTGGGTAGCCTCTTACACCACCCATTTTTAACCATACACTTATTAACGTGTTGTATAGTATAGTCATATAATGCATGTTTGTTAGGTAGTGTATGACTAAAAAGTAGTGGTATACAGACCACCAATTAGAAAACTATACATATTTTACAATTGATAGCTCGGCTTACTATATATACATAAAGGAGTCAAACTATATGGTATTTATTTTTGGGGTTTGACCATAACCCAAGTGAACGGTACGGTATTTTGGCTGCCGGTTTGGTCCGCTTAAAAACCGAGAAAACATGCCATTTAGACCGAATCGAGGTTGGTTAACCATTTAGTTTTAAGGGTTTCGTTAAAGGCAATCTTAAGAGCGGTAGTTAAGGTGCATTAAATAGTTATACACTTACCATAATATTCAGGGATGAACTTTTGATATGAAAAGTACAAGTTTTTTATGCATGTATTTAACATTTTTTCAAGTTTTTTATTCAATGGTTACATTTAGCGGTTTTAGTTAAAATAAAACAAGTATTAAAGGAAAACAAATAAAACAATAGGTTTCTCTTCACTGAAAATCACCGTGCATCATGAAAATCATCGTGCATCAATTGCTTTCGTGAATCTTCGTGCATCAATTTAACCATGATCTAAGGGTCAAAATCTTGTCTTATTTGTTTTACTTTAATACTTGTTTTACAATACCCAACCCCTACATTTAGCATTTTACTAATTTTAATTGGGATTTTAACTTCCATTAATTGAGATATCATATACTGATATTCCTAAGGAAAAAGTTTTCATATTAACATGAGATATAAATACCGAGGTTAACATAGTAATTATATATATACTAAAAACTTATGTAAATGTACAAGTGCTTTATGCGTGAAATGTACAAGTTCTTATAACACATAATAATTTTATCAAATTTCGTTTTAACCCCTTAAAGTTTCTATCTTTTAACTTTTGTCATACATCAAAGTTTTCGTTTTCATTTTTTTGACAATAAAGTTTTGGATTTTCATCAAACAACTTTCACACAGTTACGGTTTTACTTTTAAACATTTAGTTTTGATTATTTTCATCCGTCTTTTTATATATATATAATTTTCAATATATAATAACTTTCATTATCGTTACGTCTCGCGTTCATGTAATACTTAAAGCATTAATATAGTTATTATTTACGTTTTTATACATAAAGCCTAAACAAATTTACAAGTTCTTTATGCATAAAATGTACAAGTTCTTATAACACATAACAATTTTTAACAATTTTCATTTTAACCCTCTAAAGTTTCTATCTTTTAACTTTTGTCATACATCAAAGTTTTCGTTTTCATTTTTTTGACAATAAAGTTTTGGATTTTCATCAAACAACTTTCACACAGTTACGGTTTTACTCTTAACCATTTGCTTTTGATTATTTTCATCTATCTTTTTATATAAATCACGTTTTTAATATATAATATTTTCATCATCGTTACGTTTTACGTTCATGTAACATTTAAAGCATTCTTATAGTTATTGTTTATGTTTTTATACATCTTATTATTCTTTTTATTGTTATTGCTACATGTTTAGTTGTCTTTTTTAAATTTTGAGTTCGAATATTTAACATAAAATTGAGTCCAAAACTTTATCGTGTAAAAAACGTACCTCGCGACAACGTACGGGTACAATAACTAGTTATATTTAAAAAGTAACTTATGTATGCGACTACTTTTTTACTATAGCCAATAATACTAGATGAGTTATATAAAGCACAAATTTGCAAATGCTTAAAACCATGTGACTCTTTAAACTGGAAACCACTTGTCCTTTTTTATTAACTAAAAATTAGTATTACTATGAAGTAAAGGTTTTCATAGAAGTGGTTGTCTTTGCACTATAAAGGGTAAGGGTGCAGTCGGTAAAAATCTATCGGCAAGACCATCGGCAACAATCGGCTCATCGGCAACACTACACCATACATGTCGGCAACTATCGGCTTGTGGCATCGGTTCCTACCATCGGCCAAATATAGCCGATTGAAGTAACCGTTGGGTGGTGCGTGCATCGAGGTAAGCAAACAAAAAAAACATATATATATATATATATATACACACATAACCGTCTTCATCATAAATGGGGGAGGAGATGCCACCATCATCGTCGTCTTCATCATCGCCGGGATGGGTGATGAGTGATGTGAGTCCCTTTAATTACGAGATGGTTAACCAATGAAAGTGTAAAATACAACAAGTCTAATAATCACTAGATTTGGACTAATATTACTTGTAAATAAAGATGCAAGATATATAAACAAAGTAATACAAGACTTAAAGCAATAAACAAATAAAGTGAACATTATGTATTTTTCATGGGTATTTTATTTATGATGTTAAATAAAACACAAGGTTGTTGCGGAATCAAGATATACAATTAAGTATGTATCCTAACAACCTATGAGTTACAAATGATCTATATTTGTCAAATAACTCTTTAGGATCGAGATACTTAAAGTTGTGAAGTATCCCTGTTTAAGATCGAGAGTATTTAGACAAATTCACTTAAATGCAAAATGAATGCTTAAAAGTATTTTCTCAAAGAAATGACTTTGTATTTATAGGCAACAAAATTCACCAGTGAATTTTGTTCCATACAAATATGGTTGCATACATTTAATGATCCGACAAGAACATTAAATGTATTGGATAAGGAATAAGGATAAAGTCACATCAAGTGCAAGTGTATCCTTTTTATCCAACCACCTTAACACACGTATACTTTGGTAAAGAACAAGTGGATTGTTCTTTGGAAAGTGTGTTAAAGGCAAAAGTCAATCCTCGATATCAGTGTTCAGACTTGCAGGATCTAGAACACTGACAATCCTCCAGTGTACAGATCTGGTAAGACTTTCCAGTGGACTCCGCCTTTTGATAAGTCTTCTTTCTTCAGACTTCAGTCTTTGACTTCAGTCAGAATGTCTTCAGTAGAGTAGATCTGGACTGGGGTGAAGTCTTCAGTGAGCAAATCTGGAGAATACTCCAGATTTCCTATACAAGTATATGCTCACTAGTCTTCCATTATTTCTGGACAAATCTTCAGAGGGACTCCAGATTCCAAGTCTGGAGTAGGTCCAGTAGAACACGCTTCTGGACAGTTTCTTCAGTGAGGCTCCAGTAGTCGAGTCTGGAGCGAGTCCAATAAAACACGTTTTCTAACAAACCTTAAGTAAGGTTCCAGTAGTCCAGTCTGGAGCCAGTCCAGTAAGTCTGGACTAAATCTGGACCTAACAAATTCCCCCTATTTGTTTAGAAATAATGCAAGTATTTTTCCAGACTTATAGATATACAAATTTGTATGTCTGGAAAACACTTGGTCGATTTAAGTCTAAAAAATCTAAGTTACTGGAAAACACTTTATAGATCATGAGTGTTTTCAGTTTCATCTTTTAAGTTCTAACTTAGACTAAATCTGGTCATTTACTTATAAAAATAAAAAATTGCAACTATTATTACTTTCATCAACAGGAAAATAGTTACAACTTTCATAAGACAATTAATTACAATAAGTACATGATAAAAGGTTCAGGCCCTTCTTTTTGATGTCCTTTCTGGAGCATCTTCAGTAGCCTTCCTTTTTGGAGATGGAGATGATGGAACAGACACTGGTGGTCTCAAACCCAACACAGCTTCCATTTGTTGTATTCTTCTCCAGACCTTCTCAATCCTCTTCATAAAGGCCTTAACATCTGGAGACAAATTAGTTTTACCTTTAAAGGTCATTCCTATCTCCTTCAGTTCAGTCCATCCAAAAGCTTGGACTGAAGTATCCTTCCTTTCATCTGTAAAGTTACCCTCTCTGGTCAACTTTACATTGAATCTGGTCATTCCTTGATGATTTTCAGCCAACTTGATTTCAGCATCAATAATTCTTCTGGCATTGGCCCTGAAATTCATCATATCATCAAACTTTGCTTTCTGCTTTGCCATATGAACCATTTCTTCAGTTTCCTTGGATACACCACTCTGTTGTCCTTCAGTGGACTGGAGTTCTTGGCGATTTATTCTCAGAGTAGTATCCAGAGGAATGAAGGTGCTTACATCAGCATCTTTTATTGCCTTGATTTGTTTGGCAGTAAGATTCGGCAGACCAGTCAATTTCTTTCTGTACTCTAACTCTAGAGCACCAGCATTCTTCCTTATCTTCTTCTGGAGGCTTACCAGTTCCTCCTTTCTCTGTCTGATCAACTCTGGAATAGTAACCATAAATTAATGAATCATATACCTGTTCTTCTTCAGCGTAGAATGAGCGTATATGAACATCATTCAATGCATCTAGACACTGATGAACTCTGGGGTCATCCTTCATCCTTTTAAAAACTTCAATATTAATGCCTAACCTTCCAGCATTGTAGGAATCCAGAGTCCCATGATTAGCCATATCCCTATGATGGGCCAGCAGTTCATCTCTTTGATTATTCTTGAAAATTTCGATCATGATGCATTGTTGTTCTAACTTCCTTGAAGTTTCATTATCAACATCTTCAGTCTGCTCTTCCTCTTCACCAGATACAACTTTTTCTTTTCCTTTAACCGCCTTCAGTGTAACACCCCAACATGGCGGAATCATGGGGTATCACTTAGAAAAGCATAGCAAGACATGGGAATTATGTAGAGTCAAACTATATGAAAACATAGGATTGAAACAATCCTTAAACTTGTACAAACGTATACAATCATCAACATTCATCGAAATACATGTTCAATCAATAATAAAAGGCAATTCAATCGATAGTAGTTAATCCTAAAAGTAACCCATAAAAGGGAAGTAAGGATCATGGATCCAGAAAGTCCAAAGTTAGTCCAATCCTAGCAAGTAAGCATGCAATCATCCATTTTGTCTCTGATTAACTTGATTACCTAAAAAGTGTACTAAAGAGCGTCAACATAAAGTTGGTGAGTTCGTAGGGACAAGTAACAAGGAATAACCATATCGGATACAACCGTTAACAATAAGTGAGGATTAGGAGAACTAATCACATCCAAGGAAAACCTATAAGGTTTCACATTATCATAATTCAATACAAGTCAACGTTCAATAATAACGATTCCATATAACGTTCAACAACGTTCCATAACAATCAATAACGATCAACAACGATGCGGCTTACATAGTTAATAATTAACAATGCGCTAACGGTGCGACTTACATAACGAGTAACGCGCTAACGATGCGACTTATATAATAAATAATGCGCTAACGGTGCGACTTACATAACGAGTAACGCGCTAACGATGCGACTTATATAATAAATAATGCGCTAACGGTGCAACTTACATAGTAACCAATGCGCTAACATGTCCACATAAACAATTCAATCATACAATCAATCAAATCAAATCAACAATCAACAATTAAACAAACATGTACACTTTTCAGCCCGAATCTCAATTGAGTAGGGAGGGTTTACGAAACTCACCTGAGATGAACAATTATAACCTTTTACGATAGGTGATAGCAACGCCAAGTCTCAACAATGATCGCAACCTACTTCATAACATCAAATCATTACAAAATGTCCCTAATATACGCTTTACTAGTTAATCTATATCATAACCCAAGTTCATGATTTGTCACTAAATTTGGACGGAAAAATCAAAGTGTTTAAATGTGTGTTTTGACAAGTTTAATACTCTTTTTATGATGATATAAGACTATTAAGTAGGTTTTGGATCATTAGAAGTCGACCGATAACTATTTGAAAAAGTTAGGAAACGAACAGAAGCTTCACGGACGCTTCACGGACACACGAGCGTCCGTCCGTGAGTCCACGGATGCAGTCACGGATCGTCCGTCAGAGCGTCTGTCTGCTGGAATCATGTATATGTTCTTAAGAAATAGCACGGACTCAGCACGGATCGTCCGTGCGAGCGTCCGTGCTCTGCCTGGACGAGTTTTGGCTCAAAATTGGCTATGTTAAACACAAAATCAAAGCCCCAAACTCATACATGATCATCCATAAACATAATCAAGCATAAATAACAACTCAAATCATAAACCCACTTCCAAAATCACTAGTTACCATTTATGAACTTTGAACTCAATTTATTTTCATTAAAACTCAAGATTTGGCCAAAGGATGTATTAATCTAGTTATCAAAGACATATAACTACATGAAACAAGTGTTTAAAGATTGAATTTACTTACCAAAAGTGTCTTGATGCATAAATCCGAATTTAAGCCAAAAGAATGAAATGAACTCTTTAAACCATGAAAATCTTGAATTCTTGATGATAATTGTTATTGTTATATCAATTACTAGTTGATTCTCCTAACAATTTGGTGATTAATTTCGAAGTTAAGAAGAAGATTAAGAGAAAAGAATGATTTGGGGGAAAGGGGAAGGTTTGGGTTCTCTGTAATCTCAAGGAAAGAAAGAAAGGAATAATAGAAAGAAATAATGGAGTCACGGTAGGTAAATCAATAAGTGAGGTAGTATGGATATATATCCGCTACTTGACCGGGTCCATGATTACTAAACAACCAAAATAATCACGGGTTTATAACATTTTATAAAAGTTTTGTCGGATGTCCACTAATAACATTATTTCACTAATAAACCAAATATAGTCTATGATATTTTCACGAGTATTCCTACTTTCCATAAAGTATGTCGGTCTTTGTCCCATTAATGGAATTATTAGATAACCACCGACACTGTGCACCGACACTATTAAACCGTACATTATACTTAAGGTTTCATATATACATTTTTCTCCGTTACTACAGTTACTCAATTATCGTTATAATCTAATTTCCATAACACGTATGGGCCAATATCATGGTCTTGGAACATGGGCTTAATTCTAGGAGTCCAAATATGACATTATAATTGGCCCAAATTACAGATAAATAAACACAATTAGGCCCAAAATTTTCGTTTATTAAAGTAGTTAATCGAATTACAAATACAGTCAAACGGGTAAAAATTACGGATGTTACATTATTCCCCAGTTAAAAGGATTTCGCCCTCGAAATCTAGATTGTATCGAGTAAAAATATACTTAACTTGATTTATGTTTTGTCTAAGTGACAATTAATCGATTCTAATACACATTCACACATAATTAAGAGAAAGATACAAGAAGTACTCATAATTGATGCCTTCTACTCTCAACGGAGTAGGATAATCTCATATGATTCTAAACAGAATTCTTCTACTCTTAACATAGTAGGATGAATTTGCACACAATCCTCAACAGAATTATCATTTAGAACTAGTGTATATATATATAAATAATTCTACAGCTTGTACACATATAATAACCAACCACCTGTATACATATAGCATGAATTACTTGTACATCTATGGTATATCATAGATAATCTGTCTAAACACAGGTAAATCTGACTAAAGTACTATACATCATTCAAATTCACTTTCTCTTTCATATTTGACCGTTAGAAACGGCTCCTTTTTAGACTATATAATAATACCACACACATATCTCTCCATATTAACTTAACATTATCCTTTTCTCCAACCTAACTGAAACGAACACTTATACCAAAAATGTTAAGCCCTTTTCTAATTGTGGTTTACATAATTATCATAGCTTGGTTACTTACTGTGGCTCAACTACCATTGGACGAGGCTTATCCGTGGTTAGTAGCGTTCGTTCTTGGCGTGGTTCCCTTACTGTTTATATCAACGTGGGTTTCTGTGTATGGTTTTTAAGTGTTATATTCTCAGTTGTTGTATTTCTATTTAAATAATGCAATGAGTATCATTCAATTTGTACCAGTGATGAAATACAACTTTCTTTCTCTTTAACATGTTATGAAGTTTGAGCTGTAGACAACTATGTTATCTATTATAGACTATTACTTAACTGTTTGCCTTCTCATACTGTTTCTGAAAATCATGGTTTTTGATGTCCTGTAAATAGTATCCGTCACAACATTTGGGTACCATACCAGTGATAATACAAAAAGGAAATTCCTTTATCTTTTTCATTTGAATTTTTATGTCAGGTAGGGAAATTCCCCAGTTAAAAGAATTTCCCTTAATCATTCAAATTGATTTTTAACGACCCAAAGGTAAAGAGGAGAATTCAAAAATCATATTACTATCGTGATGATTATAGATTACTGTAATTTTATGGACACCTGTCCGTTCTCCAAGGTCACACTTCGTCTTTCATTCTCTATATAAGAAAGGCACTTGTAAAGATAATAGGCATTATGAAATTTCCTTCTCTCCTTTACATTTTTCTTTGTGTGAAACTATATTTCGACACATCAAATCAACCACCGTTCTTTCTCAACTAAACCATGGCTACTCACACATTTATTGCACTTGAACGTTCAATCGAGCTTTTGTTGAAGCAATTTGATCAACTTAACAGTATTATAGTATCACTTTCTACTAAACCCGAATCGACCAAATACACAATAGTGCACCTTTTCTCCTAGCAGCTGATAGAGCACTATTAAGAAAATCTATCGATAAACAAACAAAACTTGAAGCAGAAATTAGAGAAATTAAAGGGTTGTTGTATCAACTTGCTGATTTCTCACAATCTGAAGAAGTGGGAATAACAGTTGACCTAACTGTATTCAAAGGAAAAAGGCCTATGTCGCCATCTAGTCTTGTTTCACATCCGGAAAATTTCGAAGCACTTCAGGGTGATTTTCAAGAAACGATTCTCAAAAAGATTATGGAACGACAGAAAACACAAGCGATGGAGGAAGAGGCTTCTCTGAAGTTAGCTAAGGAACTACTGCTTGCAGAAGCAGGAGAAACAGGTTCTGAGGTGCAAACACCAGCAAATCAACACGTCAACATATTGGAACTTGCTAGACAAA
>CM067169.1:49596920-49638620 GCA_034093135.1 Erigeron breviscapus
TTAGCTTATTGTCGATGTAATCCCCCATGTATGCAGGTCTTTTTTGAATGGCCCCGGGGTAGGTACGAGGATCTCGGAGCTCTGTAACGCAAATAGAGTGGATGCTGAATCAGAACTGATCTGATTTCTTGCTGCAGAGGGTCGTTTGACTCTTAAAGGCTCTGAGATTGTGAAGGATACTGTGGGTCTATTGAATGAAGCTATGAGTGGCCTTGAAAATGTCCATTCATAGTATTTATGTGCCATTTCCTCGGAGCCGGATGCTTCTCCTTCTCCGCTGTTGCAGATTCCTAATGCATAAAATGTCCTTGTTGTTTGAACTTTTTTATCCATTTGTGTACTGGATATGTTTTGCTACTTTGTTTGGTTGATACACTTGTTGGTGTGAATTATGTTCTTCTTCTTGGATAGTTATAACAACCATTCTTTAGCAATGTGGCCTTTTTTGGATTATCACATGGCTTTTGCCTTTTCAAGATGCTGATCAGCTATCTACTGTCTTTTGCCTTTGCAAGACTATTCCTCAAGGCGGGAATTCTCACAAGATTTGCCTTATTGTTCCCAAGGCTTTATCTGTGATATAAACTGGGCTTTCATTATCTTATGTAAGATTTATCCATAGTGTCATTAAATGTCTTATGATGGTCGCCCTATGACATTTGTCTTATAGCGATCACTTTTGCTTTATGGAGGCATCATCGGGCGTCCCCTGAACCTCTCATAAAGTCTTTGATACATGTATATTTTACGCGCGCGTTTTATGTTTTGATCGATCTTTGAAAGCTCTTATTTTATTTGAAAATAATTGGCAGGAGGACTTTACATAGTAAGGTTCCTAGCTGTTAGCTTTCTTTTATGGGACTTATCCGGTAGCTGATCGGACTTATCCCTTTGTCTTTTTGGAGAATTTTCTTTATGACGGAGAGTTTTCTGGCTCTCCGTTGATTTTCTCCTGTGTCTCTGAATGCTTTGTGCTCCCTGACCCCTCGGTTCCTTTTCTGCGTCATGTTTTTGAACCTTGTTGTTTCTGGGGTCCGAAGTACTTCTTATTTTGTTTACAGAGCAAGCAATTTCCTAGGGCTTGTCGTATTAGCCTCTCCAACTATTAATGTTGCTCCGTATTCTTCCCAGATATGGGTCCGATATTGGAGGTTGGTTAGTCTTATCCATTAATGTTGCTGCAGTTCTCCCATGGATGCTGACTATCCTTCAACCTCATATATCAATCTTTCACTATGGTTGACTCCTTTATATAGGAGCTTATGGCAGGTTTTTCTGATGGGTTTCCTACCCCTGTTGATGACGTCCCTCCGTCTATTTTCCTTTCCAGATGTTGCAGTTTTCCATCAGTGAGCGCGTCTTCTATAGCCTTCTGGAGGTTCCGACACAGGTTTGTATCGTGCCCGTGATCTTTGTGGAATGCACAATATTTTCCCAGATCTTTCTTACGAGTTGTTAACCTTGGTGGGGCCGGAAATGTTTGTGCTACCCGTTCTGTTGCAAGGATGTCTTTTGGTGATTTTGTTAATCTTAACAATATTATGTCCTTTCCCTCCTTTGTTGTGCTTTCCCCTTTTGGGTTTTTGGCGAGGTTCTCATTTTCACCATCCATTGGTCCTTTCTTTCGTTTTCGTAAGGACCGTTCTGTCCCCGTTATTCCTGTGGTGTTAATCCAAATATGGGCTTTGATGACCAGCTCGTCGTATGTTTCGGGCAAGTTCGTCGTTAGATATTCGACTAACTCGAGTACTCGAAGCCCATGGATAAGTCCTGATATTCTTTGACTCTCCGGTAATTTGCTTATCTCCTGGGTTTCATGTGTGTATCTTGCAATGAATTCCCTAAGCGTTTCCTCATTCTATAGTTTTATGCAGTGTGCTCATACATGCGTCTTCCTATGGTCTTTCTGTGCCTTGAACCGTAATCTAAATTTTGTTTTTAGAGTCTCGAAGTCACTTATCGAGTCCGTCGTTAGGCTATCCATCCATTCCTTTGCCTCGCCAGTCAGGGAGTATGAGAAAGCATGGCAGGTAGTTAGCACATCCCATTTATGGGCTAGTGCAGCTCCGATGAATTTGTTTAAAAAATCGTCTGGATCTCCCTTACCGGCAAAACATGTTATATCCCCATAATGCTCCCAGCTTTGTACTGGGCGGCTTTGTATATTAGGAGAATTACACACGCCTATCAGGCATGCTGAGTCTCCATTTTTAAGCATGGACGGTGGTTGTTTCGGGTCACCTTTTCTGTTTGCTGTTTCTGGCTCTACTGCTAGCTCGGGCTGGCCCTGGGATTGTTTTTTGTGGGTCTTTTGCTTAAACTCGTCATCTAGACTTCTGCTCGGACATCCTGTACATTGATTTTGCAGGGATCTCTTTCTTCTTCCTGATAATTTTTCCTGGTGTAAGTGTTCCAGTTTCTTCCTGTATTCCCCCTATGCTATAGGCGTGTGGGGTTACAGGTTTAGGTTCGTATACCTGTCGTGTATCCCTCAAGCGCCTAATTATTGCACATAATACGTCGTAATTTGCTTGTATGTATTCGTCGTTGATTTCTTTATCTATTAGTGTCGACTTCCGGTCCTCATGTAAGCGTATTTCCTTTGTGTGCAGTGCATCCGGCGGGGGAACCATTATGTGTGTTTTCGACTTTTCTGAGACGGAGGAAGCGTAATTCGGCCCATGCCTTTTATGTACTCTGGCCTTTTCGAACGTGAGGTTATCCGAGTGTATCGGTGATTATGCGATTTCTACGTTTTCCTGATCTGGTGATGCTGGCGCGGTCCTATAGACACTTCGGTACGACGGCCCTGTCTGGGACTTATCTCGGCCTAGATCTTGCGTCCGTAGAATGGCCCTATCTTGTTTTTGACTCCGTCTTTCGGATGCAGTTGTATCCTGTTCTTGGTTTTGTAGCTCCAACGAGGTCCTATCCCGGTCTTTTATAATGAACCTACTTTGGTCTTGTCCTTGAGACCTAAACACGGACCTATCTTGGTCTCGTGGTACGGTCCTGTCCCGGTCTCGTGGTACGAACCTATCCTGGTCTCGACCTCGTGGCCTGAGCACAGACCTATCTTGAACTTGTGGTACGGACCTGTCCCAGTCTCGTGGTACGGTCCTGTCCCGGTCTTGTTGTACGGACCTATCTTGGTCTTGACCTCGCGGTCTGAACACGGACCTACCTTGGTCTTGACCTTGTGGCCTGAACACAGACCTATTTGGTCTTGTGGTACGGACCTGTCTAAGTCTCGTGGTACGGTCCTGTCCCGGTCTTGTTGTACGGACCTATCTTGGTCTTGACCTCGCGGTCTGAACACGGACCTACCTTGGTCTTGACCTTGTGGCCTGAACACAGACCTATCTTGGTCTCGTGGTACGGTCCTGTCCCGGTCTTGTTGTACGGACCTATCTTGGTCTTGACCTCGCGGTCTGAACACGGACCTACCTTGGTCTTGACCTTGTGGCCTGAACACAGACCTATCTTGGTCTTGACCTCGTGGGCTTGGTGCCGTTGAATTGGGCGCACCATCACCATCCCGTCTTTTCGCTCTATTATCCTATAGCGATGATATTTTTGCCAGGTCTTTCAGACTGTTTGTTGTGCATTTTTCACACAATTTATCCTTAGTGTAGGTGTTTTCGGGGACCTGCGGGGTTTCCTGGTTTATCTGGACTGGCTCGGGCTTCTGAGTTTGAGAGTATGTTGTTGCGAACGTAGGTTTATTTAAACCTTGACCTTGTGACTTAAACGCAGGGCACCCCTGGCGTTTCTGTCGTGAGTCTAATGTCTCCTTAGCAGTCATAGTTTTTCTTTTGATAGCGACAGCTGGTGGATTCGAGATTGGCACATGTGCGTCGGCGTGGGATTGTCTGCACAAGCCCGCTTCTTCTAAGGGCGCTTGCGATCTTTTTTCGTCGTAATGATCTGATAAGGGTTAAAACTTCTTGTTTGGTCATTGGTGTTGTTTGATTATTTTGATTGTGAGTGGGGTCGAAAAAAGAACTCGTACTAGGTGTCCCACGGATGGCGCCAATTTGTTTGATCAAATAATCGCACTATGGCTCAACCGGAGGTGTGAGTAAGGAGATTGGGGTGTTAATGGTGATTTAGAGGCGATTCCCTTCCGGTAAGAGGGCCAAAGACCGCTTTACGCCTATTGTTGATTACTTCCAGCCGCTGATGAGGCTGAGGTTCTTTTTCCGGAGGTCGGATGTATTAGGGTTTATATATGGAGTATTGAATTGTGATGTGTAGATCGTATGGTTCTTCCTATTTATATAGAGGGTAAGGACTTAAGGAAGAGGGTAAGAGAATTAGGGTAAATCTCTCCCTCTTTTGAGAATATCTTCTAAGTATGGAAGATATATCTAGGACTCTTAAATCATGTCCTAGTTTATAGGTTTTTATTAATATCATTCCCTTATTGGGAGATCAAATAAGTTTGGAATGGATTTGTGTAGATCCATTCGTTTATTGTTTGTAATTATCTTCAGGAGCTCCGGAATCGCGGAGGTATGCATAGCGTCTTTCGGCTTTGAATATGCCTGCTTAGTATGATATTCCAGCACCTTCGTTATTTACGAAGGGTTCTTCGTACCCAGTCTTATACGGAGGTAAAGCTCCGTATACCGTATATCATCACGGGTCGATTTGGGTTATGTTTATCTATGACATGTCAGACCGGTAAATCAGAAAACAAATATTGTTTAAAAGTGTGCTAAGTTTACCAAATGATGCAGATATTGTTGAAATGTTTGGGAACTGTGAAGAAAGCACCATCCAAACATCCTCGCCACACCCCATTTGGAACGTCTAAATGAAGTTTAATAGTTGTGTACCTGTGAAATGAACCCTTGACATGTCTGAATGCACTTTCACGTGCACCGTCCTAAGAAGAAAGATAGTCTGAGTGACACATCTTGGGGGCGAGATATCCACAATTGATGTTAATTAAGCTAGCAATGTCAGCACATCTAAATGGAAAGGAAAGGTGTTCGTTTGTTTCGTGTAAATGGAAATGTGTTGATTAGGGTCATTATATGTATCAAACTTGTTAAAGCAAATTAAAAGTTGCATCAACGTGTTTGAAGTGCTTAGGATTAGGACGTCCTAAGTTAATATATCTAGAAGATATCTTATTCGGCTTAGTAATATAGCTTACCGTATTGATCACGTAGATTTACCCCAGATCGATGCACTTTGCCACTAATAGTCGTAACCATTGTTTACTTCGCCCACCACACTCCTTGCATAACGGCCTTCGTTAACCACCCAATGTACAATATTGTTGCAGCCTCTTTTATATATATAAAGAATCCAGAATCTATAACAACTACTGAAATGCTAAATTTCATACCTGGTCTCTGTGATTTGATAATCATCTGGCAAGCTTGCTTTCATCAGCCTACATATAATGTAGAAGGAAGTAAGATTGACTGTTATAATATTACAGTAAGGTCGATAAAAGCCCTCATGTTATTAACCGATGAAAGTAGTTTTGTAAAAGAGTAGGCATACCTTTCTTTCTCATGTAGTCTGATCTTACTACCACGTCATGTATACGTCAAAGAGTTACACAAAATATGAAATCAATGCTTGATACATGGATATTGACCTTCACTACAATTTAACTTTATCTCTTAATACATTGAATTTTCTACATTAAAGAGTCTCACGACAATTTAACTTGATCTCTATACATAGAAGCTACTTTATGAGTATTCAACCAACACCTAATCTATAGGCGTACATATATCATCGACGTTCACAATGCATTTGTTTCAAGTAAACTAAAACTCATAAGATATTGGCTATTGGGATATGGGTCACGGGTCACTCTATTTACTGTTTGATCATACCATTGTGGCATGGTCGCGGGCTTGGGGCATGAGTTTCATTCTCACATTATCGAATTTCGCAAAAAGGATCACAAAAAACATGTGTTAGGAATCACAAAGCAAATGGTTATCGACGCACCGTAAGCCGTACTTCCCGATACTATGCAAGTGAGACAAATTCTTGCTAATGGTACAAAAGGAGCCCTTAATGTGGGGGCTTTTCTTATTTTATGAGAGGTATTTGGAAACAGTAAGACTAAAATAATATATTTTGAAATCAAAATAACAAAATTTGGATAGCGTTTCTGATCAATAAAAAGTGACCCATTTCAAACAATACCGAAAGGACCAATTGCCCAGCCAGCTAACCCAGCCTGCATGAAGTGCCCATCTATCCATCTTAAGATGAAGTCGATAAAGATATGGATTTCTATAACTATAATCATTAAGAAAAAATAAGATTTCGTAACCAAAGGACCTTTCCTTTGGTACATGGTGAATAAGAAAAGGTGTTGTAGCAATATGATTCATTTTAAACCAGTCAAATGTAGTTAATATAATGACCAAGTAAGCTGGGTTGTCTAACATATGTTGAACCAGAGTTCACTGATTCAAAAAGATAACTTATGAAATAGATAATAAAATAGAAGAAAGCAATTTTATTAGTGTAATCCATGTACTTAGATTGGTCAATTTCTCGTGAAAGGTCATTTATGCCACAACTGCTATGCTTGAATATGCTAACATGGAAAATGGAACTTTCCCGATGATTAAAGAGCGGCAGTATTTAATCTTTAGATGGTAATTCTCAGCAAACTCAGGCCAGCCCTTCTGGAGCCACATTAGACCATCCAACACATATATCTTGCCATTTGAAATGATGATTATGATGTCTTTGTTGTTCGACGGGATCTGTTTCTGATATGCTCTGTCAAAGTCGACGGGAATTCTCTGATCACAAAAGAGAGGTTACCTATTATTAATGTTCATATATAAGAAAGAAATAAAGGGAACTCATGACAAAGGTTACTCAAGAGGCTGTTGTCGATGGGGTTAATATAGGTGAAGAATTTATAAAAGCTAAGTGGCTTTCAGCTTGATGACATTTTAGGAGAGGCATAAACATGGCCTCGAGTCTTGGACTAAAACTTTTAGTTACCACATATTGCAGGAACACGAAAGCATCCAACTTATCCTCTACTACTATATCAACATATTAAACCGCTGTTATCAACCTTCTAGAAAGCATATTACCATTATATATTACATGTATTCTCTATTATTTATTAAATATAACCAATACAGATATAATGATAGTACAAAGAGTAACTGCATAAAAGTTACTACCCGATGATAGGCAAACGGGCAACAAGCTGCGCCGCCACCCCTTTCTGAATAGCAAAACCTATCCTACTAAAAACAAACCCTTGGTCCCTGGGGGTCGAGGCGTTGCTATGAACGACCTTCTGTATTCTAGAGAGAAACCGAACCGCTTCTGGGGCTAAAAAACCAAAGGTATCGAAGGCAAAAGGGACAAAAACATGTTGGTTTTCAGTACAAGCTTTATCATGTTTAGCAAACTTTTTCTGTTCCGCCTTTAATGCCGCCTGCCCTGCCACAAAACCGTTATCCCGGAGGCCAACAAGGGGGGATACACCTGTGAGATCCACGCACGTGTGTTTCCCACCATCCCATCCAAAAACTAGAACATCCGCAGGGCGCAAGGTAGATCTCACCTCAGCCGGATCTGTTAGAAAGTTAACAGGGGCCTCTTTTTTTGCAGATATCCTTGCCATCCTTAGAGCATCCCACAACACATCACGAACCAAATCATGCCGATACTTGAAACCTGGCAATTCTTTGCAATGCAACGCATGTTCCCCAAACTTATCCAAACAGGCCTTATGACACACCGGACAAGGCTCATCCACTGGGAACAATGGGACCATTAGACGGTATTTAAGGACCGCCCTGTATTCAATCGAAGACATGTGTTGCCCAAGCCCCTCAATAGGGACAACAGACAGAAAATCTTGTGCATGAGGTCCTTGTAAACATTCCAACACTGCATTCTGCCGCGGGGTCAGATTATAATCAATCCCAAGACTTTTGACGGTTTTACTATAAAGGGCACTCGCCAACATTTGTTGAGGTTTTTGAGGGGCGGTATCCTTACTAGAAAAAACCCCTAGATCAAGGTCTGGGAGTGTCACATGTAAACATTGCAGCACATGTTCGTAGTCTGAGTCGAGATCGGTGACACCACTATCACGTAGGATGTGATCTTGCAGCTTCCAAGATTGAGCCCTTGAAGCCACAAATGCGTAGGTGGAAACTTCTTCAGCCTTAAGAAGCCCCAACCCTCCAAACCGGATCGGGAGGGAAGCCATCCTCCATTGTAAATCACCAAAGTACGGCCCCCCACATACAACGATATCTTCAATAGCACTCCTGAGTCCTTTGTCAAACAACGACACTGCCTCCTTAGCAAAAGAAGGTTGACAAGTACGCAAGCCGAACAACATCTTAGCAACACCCATACATGACCTCAGAAGGAGGAGCTCACTTTGAGGATCCCTTAACTGGGGAGGCACCTCATAAGGTCCACCGCGCTAGAGGCCCTTTTGACAGCCAACTTACTAATATAAACTCCATCCCTACTGACGGCTCCCCCCAGAAGTTTCACCCCTCTATCCGGCCTCCCAATTTCACTGGGAAAAAGGCCTTCTTTCACCTTCAACCCATTACAAGACGGCCAGAAAACTTCGGTTTTCTTGATGTTGAGCTTGAGTCCCAAGGAAGGACCCTCTGCTCTAATAATGGTTAAAGCTTTAGCCACCTCCTCTACGTTACCAATGATCGTGCCATCATCCAGGTACCAAGCATGGAAAGGGAGGGAACAAGTGTCTCTCACACGGTGAACGAGAGGGTGCAAAGCAAGGGCAAAGAGTAGAGGACCAAGAGGGTCCCCTTGTTGAACTCCAGTAGTAGACCCAATGCATACATTCCCAACATATAATCTGGCAGGTTGCGCATACAGGAACTGAACCCAAGACGAAATAGAAGGGCAGCGCAGGCGGACCTCGCGTAAGAGGGCCGTCCTATCCACAAGGTTAAAGGCATTAGAGAAATTGACGGTAAGCATAGCTAAAGATCCGTCCGAATGGAAATAATTAAGAAACCTGTTCGCACTGTGAAGCACAGCCTCCGCCCCATTCGGGATCCCAACCCCAAATTGGAAATCCCCCAAATAATTTGCCATTTCTTTCCCAACCTTCTTCATAGCCACTTTCGAGACCAATCTCCTCCAAATAGCACCAACAGCAATAGGTCTAATCCCATTATCCGGCTTGAGCAGTGGAGTTAGAGGAGCCGAGGCAATGAACTCAGCGAGTACCTTGGGGCAATTTCCCCCCAACCAAAGGTTAACTACGTCAGTAATGGCAGCTAACAACCCCGATGCGGTCGCCGAACCCTCCCCACAAAGGCCGTCTAAAAGATGTTGGGCCCTCAGGCCATCTCTGCCACAGGAAGTCCCTTTCGGAAAGGATTTAATGCATCCGACCACACAATCCATGTCAACTGCAAGAGGTGGTTGGGTAACCAAAACAGAAGGCAACACTGGCGGGGGCATGACCGGGTGTTTTTCAATTAGAGCTTTTAAAGTGGAGTCACCAAGGGGCGCAACCCCCGATGAACATAACACCTTAACCGCAGCTGTGAAGTGACCATCTGCAACTTTTCGAAGACACTGTTTAACGTTGGGGCTTTTTTCAGTTGATCTCTTCCCGGGGCTCGAGTCCTCCTCTTTAAGCGACTCCAAGAGGGAAGAAACCAGCTCACTAAACCCAACCCCATCTTTCCATACTGCAAGGGCATGTTGGATGCTACGATACTGAAGAGACTTGCGATTCCCCGACCGGCGTTCTTGTCGACAAGCCGGGGGAACCACCCGAAGAGTGCAACTAGGCAAAAGAAGAAGTTTAACCCAAGCTTCAACACAACCAGGGGTAGCGACAACTTTACGCAAAGTTTGAGTCAAAGCTTGCGAAAATGCCAAGCGGCAACTAAAAGGGATACTTTTGACAGTTTTAATTGGTAAGGAAAATACATGCTCAAGGAGGGCGACATCTGCGTGCAACTCTCCCGGGCAAAATATCTCAGGAGGCTCACAGGGTTTAGGGATCCCCACAACGAAATCATCCGCCTCACCTGAACCATGCACGAATTTAGAAACGCCATCAGTATGATGACACCCTCTACTGAGAGCATGCAACGACATGCATTTCCCACACAACCACTGTCTAAGCATCATCAAAGAATTCCCCACGTCCCTAAACAAGACCAAATTTGTAGACATGGCATCTCTTAAAACGTTTTTCCTATCTTCTAACCCCAAATGGTCACGCTTAAAGTGAGAGAGCAATCTTGGATACCCTAAGGAACCAAGCCTACCGTCTTTACAAGAATGAAAATTTTTAAATGGACATGGCCACACCCCGCAAACTGAGCTAGAGCTAGCCCCGTCCAATGGAGTAATAATGGCCCTTTTTGCTGACACCATGGATCAAAACAGCAGCTAAAATCTAGTTTTCAAACTGAATATACATACCTTTTTTTGACATCTGATTGTTGGTAATCACCATCAAATGAGAAGAAATCAAGACCAAATGAGTATAAATTGAGACCACTGTAGTGGTGCAAAGACAGCCTCACCACCAAAACACCATTGCCGGAAAAAGCCTCACCAACAGAACTACACTTACTGGAGATGCTATAGTTGTGAGCTAAGAAGATATTTTGTATTGGGTTGATTATGATTGCTCCGATCGTGAAGGAACACTAACCATGAAAAAGAAATGGATCTCGGGAAAAAGGGATCGGAGAACACTTACATAATAGATCTCAAATGGTAGATGGAAAAGGGATCGGAGAACACTTACATAATAATATAGAATTGAATTTACTGGAGATGAGAAGCAAATTGGTGAATTTAGAACATTTGAGAAAAGCAAACGGAATGGGAATTTAGCTGCAAATTTATTCTCTTAATCCTATTAACTTCCATTATAAAAAAAAAAAAAAAAAAAAAAAAAATAAATTCGTCAAAAGAGTTAGCATCTCTCTTCTCTCTCTCTAGAGAGCCGTTGAGAGGTTTCTCCGGCTTCTCTTTGAGATCGAGAGTAGATCTGAGATCGAGATTTTTCCGGTTAAGTCTTCCACTCCGGTGGATCTAACCCTATTTTTTTCACCCCGGGCCGGAGGTCCCTTCCACCTCGGTGGATCTGGAAGCAGCCTCCCTACCTTTGTGTAGGGGTAAGGTCTGTCTACATCATACCTCCCTCATAGCCCGACTTATGTCGGGATTGAGTACCTTGTTGTTGTTGTTGTATAAAAAAAAGGTAGATGCTTACGCCAAAGACTGTTGCAGCATGATTGAAATCCTTCCCCACACTCAATATTAGTACCAGGTTGACGGGTCACAATAAAGACTAAAGAAAAATTGAACCAATGGCATCTCTCAATGCAAGAAGTAATCGATTAGAGTATTAAAAACATAAATAAACAACAACAAAGTAGAATATCGTTCGGTCTCCAACAAAATCAACAATGGTTAAACCTTTGTCATACAACTCCATGTCTAGAAACAGCTAAAGAATATATAGTTCTATCAATGCTTGCATCAATTTGATGATTTTTAGCTTACATATTTGGTTGTAAACTCCATCATTAGCAATCATGATATACACAAAATGGAACTCATTTTACCCTACAGAAAATTGCATACTTGAAGTTTCAAACTTCTAAGGGGAATTTTTTTATATCAAACCTTTGTCTCTAACATTCAATATTTCACTCGAAGTTACATCGTTTGCGATAAAGGGGAAGGAAAACAATTAATTAATTATGTATTATATATATCAATCACAATCATAACTATATATACATTAGAACATAATGCATATCAAAATATGTGTATATATATAAAATAAATTTGGAGAACTTTTTTTCCAAACAATCTTTAGCCAATTTTGATAACCACCGAATTGTTATGCAATGATCCTATTTGAGAAACTGTAAATTACATAAGCATACATCGCTGACATACAAGGGGGATTCTGACTATAAGTGACATCATTGGCCTTACATAACACAACGCGTTTTGGGCGTATTGGCTGTGGATGAGAGGAGAACTCCACAGTTAAGCGTGCTGGGGCGGCAGTAATGCCAAATGGGTGACCCTTCTGGGAAGTTTTCCCGAGCAAGCAGAAACAAAATCGTGAGTCTGCGGGCAAAGCGGACAATATTGTGTTGTGGTAAGGCGGGGTGTTACAAGTGGTATCAAAGTAACTCTTGGGATTGTTAGGAGTGTATGGCACACTTGCATAACTTAACGAAGACGTTGAGTTGTATTGAGGGGGTGTGAAAGCATACATCGCTGACATACAAGGGGGATCCTAGCTATAAGTGACATCATTGGCCTTACATAACACAACGCGTTTTGAGTGTATTGGTGTGGATCAGAGGAGAACTCCACAGTTAAGCGTGCTCGGGCGGCAGCAATGTCAAATGGGTGACCCTTCTGGGAAGTTTTCCTGAGCAACCAGAAACAAAGCCGTGAGCCTGCGAGCATAGCGGACAATATTGTGTTGTGGTAAGGCGGGGTGTTACAGTCCTAATGTTCATTATGAATTTGGTAATGACAAATCTGACTGTAAATACTTAGTAAATCTTTTGGTGTTTGTAATCTGATCTGGGTCAGACTAAGCTGACATAGCTTGCGATCTGTAACTGACCCAAGTCATGCTTCATGTATTTACTTTGTAATATCTTATGGAAGCTAGTATTATTCAAGCTGCATCAACATCGTTATTAGCATTCAATCCAAGTCGAAGAGGATTATTGAAGATAGAAGACCAAACTGGTAGTGGAAGTCAGCTTGGAAATACTTAAGCAGATTGGTGCTTTGACAAACGGCCCAATCTGTGTCTGACAATCAAGTGAAGATAACAACCTGGATTGAAGATAAGGACAAATGATGTGACTAGGAAGAATCCTAGTATCCAGGTTGGTGGTTGGTTTTATATATGCGTGTCCATATTCTTATTGGAGGAGAGAAGAATGAGTGGCGGTACGTTGGGACCACTCGTACTACTGAATGGCACGAATGAATATTCTCTCTGACATCCAATAGATGACAACTAGGTGGATTATTTGGACACCAAGTGAAGAAGGGCCTTCGCCTATAGAAGCCCCAATCCTTGATTGCATATGTGTGACATTCATGAGAATCATTCTTCACACAAGTTTTCTCTGTTCTTATTCACAGCTTAGTCTGTTGGAGATCAGCTTGGGCTGATTCTCTTGAGCTGAAACTTATTGATTGTAGTTTTTCATTTCAAGGGTTGTTTAGATAACTGTAGGCTATCTTATTTCCGCAACAGCCCTATAATTCTGTGTATAGAATATTTCTTAATAAAGGATTTCTTTGAAAATTAGTATCTCTGTTCAAGAATTTTTACTGCTTTACTGTTTTATTGATTCTGGTCTTTACTTTCTTAATATTAAGTCAAGTCTATAAAACTGGTTTATTTAAAAGTCTATAAAGATCGAGTAAGTTGTATTCACCCCTTCTACAACTGTTCTGCGTACAATATACTTTGGTATATTGATACACCGTGGGACGTATTAATTGTAATACCTTTAATGATCAGTGAAAACTCAAAGGTCTTCCATAGAGTTAATAAATCATTCGTTAAATAGAATATAATATGCAATGAGAAATATTGGGGTAAACGAATAGTGGGTTTATTACATATAATGATAATAAATAATGATGATAGTAAACCCGAATTAAAGAATTAAAGTATGGATATAGTTTTGTAGGGTAGGGTTAACGTGAGAACCAAAAGATGGGAGAGAATCGTGAGAACCACTAGTTTCCCTCCCACTTTCTCTTTTTCGGTGTGGTTTTTTATTTTTTTAATTTTTAGTTTTTATTTTTTGAATTTTTTTTGTTTCTTATTTTCTTTTAACAAAAACCCATTCTAAAAAAAATAAAAATAAATAAATAAATTTTTTTGTAAAAATCATATGGGTAACGTGTTGAAAACATATGGATACGGTACGGGCGTTCCCCTCATTCGTTCTAAAGGGGTTGTCACCGGATGCATATGAGAATAGTATGGATTTGATTAGCGGCGATCCAAGAGATGGTTGCGGTATGATACGGACATATCTTAACTCTAAGGGCAAAGCCCTTAGAGATGATTTTTTAGTGGTTCTCACGGTTCTCACCATATATGTTGGTTCTCACTTGATCCCTTCACTAGTTTTGTATACTTACATTACATTGAATCATTAGTAAAGAGATCATTAATTAATAATACTAATGAAGTGTTTAAGAAGCAACTTGCATCCAACTTTAGAATTATATATATATATAGATATGCATTCAATGATACAAATTAACCAAAGCACTTTGATATATTCATATTATTATTATTACCATCTTATATAATAATGACAATAAGCATAAACCCTAGATAAAAATCATACATATAACCTCATAAACTTTGTGTCAAAACAAACTTTAGGCCTTCGACTATATATGTTTATAGATTTTATAAAAAACCAATTATATAAAACACATTAATGAAAAGTCTCTTAATATGTTTGATTCAGATGATGACCGGTTTTTTATCATTCAAAAAACCGAGCAAATATGTACATGGATGGGCAATGCAAAAGATTATGGGGATAAATGAAGTCATTATAACTGGTAACTTTTATTCAATGGAGACCTTAAAGGTCGTAATAAATCAACCTATTAAACACATTAAATTAAACTCCACATTAACAATAACACTAACTATCAACATAATCATGATCATCATCAACATATAAACATCATAGCAATGAGAATTGAGCATAATAATATCAAGTCATTAATTTCATCACAACTTTTGTACTAACAAAGCAACTATAGCTCAACTTTATATTATACATCACAACTTATGTGCTAACAAAACAACTATAACTCAACTTTATATTATATATATATATACGGGATAAAGTACTCGTGCGTTGCGGCGGTGAGATGGTGGGGGAGATAGCTCATAAAGTGTGATAGGTCATAAGAGGTGATAGGTCATAGAGTATGATAGCCAAATGCCTTATCCGTACGGGCTCCGCCCTCGGATTTAAAAATTCGTCGAAAGTATATCGAATGACCACTCTAATGAAAGAGCATGAAATTTTAAGAACACCCATATAATTTTTATAATTTATCGATATATGGTTTTTGAGATAAAAGATTTTGAATGAATTAGATGAATAAAATGATTTATAGAGAAAGGAGAAAAAAATAAGTGCTTGAGATTTGAGGAGAGAATGAAAATGAGTGGTTGAAAAGTTAAAAACTTAAAAAATTCGAGAACGATACCCGCGCATTGCGGCGGTGATGGAGGTGATGACGGGGTGGTGATGTAATGGTGGCGGCGGCGGTGGCGGCGATGGGGTGATCTACCTTACGGGCTCCGCCCTACTCATCGGATTTAAAAATTCGTCGAAAGTATATCGAATGACCACTCTAATGAAAGAGCATGAAATTTTAAGAACACCCATATAATTTTTATAATTTATCGATATATGGTTTTTGAGATAAAATATTTTGAATGAATTAGAAGGATAAAATGATCTATGGAAGAAAGAGAAAAAAATGATTGGTTGAGATTTGAGGAGAGAGAAAGGGTATTATAGTTATTTTAGGTAAATATAGAATAGATAGGAGGACATTTTGGGAAATTACTTAAAATCAATATTGAAAATTTAAGTTTAATGTTGAAAATGTAGAGGAAATCTGCTTTATAATATTGTATAGATATAGATGTATAGATATATATAGTAGAGAATAGATAGTAGAATAGAGATATATCTTTACTATCTTATAAAGTATTTTGAATTTTATTTATGGTATTTCTTAAAAATTAAGCATACTTTTTTTTCCCAAAAAGTCCCTTTCAGCATATTTATGGTTCTCAAAATGTCTCTCCACACATTACAACACTAAATTACCATATCTACCCTTATAACAAATTGTCACTCCTAAAACAAAATTCCGCCGCAACGCGCGGGTATTATGCTCGTATCTTAAACTATTTATTTATATATAATAAAGAAATAAATATACTTTATTCAATTTAGATGGCAAAATCTTGAAAGTTTAATAGTGGGCTTTGGGCCCATGACTTTTTGGGGTTATATTACATTAGATTATAGAACCTCAGCCATTGTTGTCGATCAAATTAATCAAATTATTATAAACAGAAAGAAAAAAACTTCAGAAAATGGAAGTAGGAGGAAAGAAAATGGAACACGAGATCGGAGGGCTTAAAAACGATGCACTTCGTTTCGGACTTCAAGGCGTCAAGAGTGATATCGTTGGATCTCATCCTCTTGAATCCGCCTTTCAATCGGTATCCCCATCTATACATATATCCTCCTGTATCTATATTAATTGATTTTTTATAATTAATTCAGGATTTGTTTTTTAATTTTATTAGGCGGTTGTGAGAGAAGAGCAGATGAAAAGGAAAATCCTTGCAAACACTTATGGTTCAGCTTTCCCTTTACGCCAGGAGCTTGACCGAAAAATACTTTCTAGGTATTTTCTTCTTATTTTTATTTTATTTTATTATATTTAATATATATATGTGGTTCTTTTTTAGATCTAGGGTTTTGCTTATTTTGTGTCTTTTTATTTATTTAAATTGATTAGAAAAAAAATCAATATCTGAAGGCTTGTAGTTCAGTGTGTAGTTATTTTAATTCGTAACCAAGTCATATACTATGAAGTTTGTTGCAGGTAGATTTTACTTTATTGATTTGGTAAATGATTAAACCTGATAGTTAGTTCCCTTTTTGAATGTGTTTCGTGCAAAAAATTCCTTGAATTTACGGATGACGGTCTAAGACATATGAGATAGAGACTAGTTGCTTTTATTAAATTGGATCTTGAATGATCATTATTCATTAAGTTAGTTGTTGGTTGTAGTAGGGTTTTTTTTTTTATTTTAAAGCTGTTTAGATATAATCCGGAATCCTTTTGATTATCCCAAGCTGCTCTTGATGGTTAGGCATATCAAGCTTGGACCTTTTAATGTGACAATTTAGAATTTAGAGTGTATACTTGTTGTGAAGAGCCAAGAGGTTGTTAAGAGCATTATAGGTCTCCACGAGATTGACATAAGGGGAGTTTTAAAAAATATTCAGAGTGAGCGAGTGGAATCCACAAACAGATGTATATTTAATTCTTAGTGATGGTATTTATGTCTAGGGACTGTAAGGCTTTGCCTTTTATCGGCTTTCATGGATACGTCTAAGATAAGATAGCTAGTTTGGAATTAGTACATTTGTTGACTTAATGTGGTTGCTGCTTTAGATTGAAATTATGAATTTTGGTGAGTCAGTTTCATAATGATTTGATTTCAATGTTGAAATTGCTTAAAGAAAAGATGGGTTAATGATAATACCATGAACATGACTGGAGAGGCTGCAAATAGTTATGTGCTATCGCATATCCCTCCAATCCGTTTTATGTATCACCGTTTGGTGACACGAAGACTGTAAAACTTTTCACAACTTGTTGTATTTATGAAAATAGAGCTTAAGTTTGCATGTCACCTGAACTCCTGAAGTGATCAGGCCTTCTATGAAAGGAGTCGGGACAATCTGCTTTACTTTCTTAGTGTTTGGATATCTGAGTTTTGAAGTATGCCTCACCTATATTTCAATAGCTAAAGTTTGTTTCATCATCTTGGCAGTCATTTCTTCTCATCTTGAATACTCAACTTGTTTAATAGATTTAGTCAAGTTTCCTTGTTGATAGTAGCTTTTGCAAGTGTATATACTTTTCATGAATTATATATTGTGGGTGTTCCTTAAAATTTTTAATGCTTTCAGATTTCAAAGGCCTCCCGGGCTTATCCCATCCTCCATGCTTGGATTAGAATCTTTGACAGGAGCTTTGGAAGATTTTGGAGTTGAAGATTACCTCCAAGGTAACAGCATAACACGTAGTAGACTTATTTTTCTAATTTTTTGGTCCGTGTTGGGTTTACTAGGTTTTGACTTCATGTTGATGGTTATGTAGGAGTTCATGACACTGAAACAATGCGGGCACCGGACATGCATCATGGAATGGAAGTTCGTGTTGGGCTCTCAAAAGGACCAGTTCATCCCAGTTTCATGTGAGGCAGTGGGGATTATGTGTATGCACAATGTTCTGCTTCTGAATGGCATATTTTCGTTGTGATCTTTACCATTATAAGATGCATGGCAAAAATGTTTTCAGTTTTAATGTGTTATTTCTCTGTACTGCCCTATCACAAATTCCGTTTCATATGGAAGGAGAATTCTATTGTTCGACACGTAATCTAATGAATCAGGTATATTGGCTTTTAAATCGTTCGTTAGAAAGATGTGAGCATGTCATAATCATTTGTGCATTTTCATCTTGTCATTTTTTTCTAAATAGCATTGAAAAGGACTAAAGTGTAAATTTCAAACTCGTATGCACCCTACTCTATGCATTCTCCCAATTAACCGCATTTTCGTGTCTGCTACATTTGGGAACAAGACACCTGCTTAAAATTCTCGCTTGAATGCGTTTAAGATGAAAATTATTTTGCTTATTTTTACTTGTATTCACTTTATATACAAATAATAAGATAACCATGTGTGTACAAATAAGGGTTTTTCCATATCATTTTAACTTTTATCTGAACAATCATAAACTTAAGTTGTCACTTTTAAGTCCATAGAGGTGAAATACCTATTTGCCCACACAAAAAATAAAAAATCAAAAATCAAAACAATATATTTAACTGACCTAATTTTACACTAAACTCACAACACATGCTGATAAAACAATTTATCATTCTTTTCCATTCATGCTTCATTTTATACAACCGATCACAGAATTAAGAAGCTCAACCTTATCCACAAGACAAAGCATCTAACAAAAGCTCCCTTGGCTTGCTCATAAAGTGTAGCCATTGTCTTCGAGAAAATGTAAGAAAAACAAGCTTCCCAAAAAATGATACAACATACATTCCAGGCACCTTAAAAAGACTGAGTTATTGTCACTTGTCAGGCCCTTGATGTAAAAGGCAGTAAACTACATGCGGCAACTGATTCCAAAATCCAAGTATGCGCAACGACAGAAGAACCATATTCTAGAGCTAGATCCTGTGCTGAAGCTAATCTTTGAGATTTAGTGGTTTCTTTTTCAGCATTGTAAACGACCAAAGTTACTTGATTCACTTTCACACCTGTAGATGCATAACTACGTGATGAAAGTAGTTGCTCCTTGGTCTTGCTAACTATGCCCCCAGCAGTTGTAATCAAATTTATAAAATCAGACTTATAAGCTTCTACAAAATCTCCTACAAAGTAAAACTTCATGTTGTTGAAAAGTTTTGGAACCTGCAAATATAAATTAACAAAAGTAAATGAATAGGAAAATTTTATTGAGCATCAATTTATGTAGAAGGGGAAATATTGGTCTTACATTATTTTTGAGTCTTAGCCTCCCTGCTTTGGGACCGCCAGAAGAGCCATTGTTATCTAGCTGAACTTCATACGGTTCTTCTTTCACAAGATGTCCTGCTTCCCTGCAAGCATTTACCCCTGAAAACGAAAGATGACACTTTCTTGTTCAATCAAAAACCCCAAGATCAACTGCTAAGAATAAAAAGCCTTACATTGCAAATTAACAATCCATTTGCCATTTAAAATGGCCATCAGAACTTTCACTGTTCTTATGCAAGCATCATTTGAATCTGTAGCAGCAATGACATGGGTGACATTATCTCTCCAGTACTTTGATACCACTGCCCCATTACTACTTGCAAATTCAACCAGAGATAACTGCACTCTCAAAGTTATAGATTAGAAAGAAAGCATGAACACATGACAAGGTTGTTGCCGATGTAATTTTCTGTACCAACCTTTTCATCTGAGGAAAGATCTGAACCACAAAGCACCAAATCGTTTCCAGCATCCGCCAATGTTGTGCGGGAACTCAAATTTTTATTAGATTTTCTACAATAAAAAATTAAATTCAGTTTTTTTAGTTCCATATGAAATGTGTATAAAAGATATTTGATAACTCATACTTGCTCTTAATGCGTTGCTTCCGGGGTTTTGAAATTACTTCTGTTGGAAATTTGCACGATGTATGGTTTGGACACAGTATCAAATAGTCATCCTAGAAAAGGCACGCAATTACAAAACTCGAACAGAATAATAACATAATCCAAACTTGCATGAATCGTTGCTTACACTATCCCTTCTGCAAATGTCCAATGCACATGGCACATGGTATGTTTTTGTGCAAGTTTCCATGTAGCAGCCAAGACCAGCTCCGTTTTTAGTACACCGGCTACATTTTAGCCTGTTAGCTCTTTTCACTTCTGATTCTAAGTTCTGGATAAGTCCACCCTTGAAAAAAATTCGGGGAGTCCTGCAATATATGTACCTTTTAATATTCCCATTACAAAGATTTATTTTAAGATTGTGTGAGCAGAAATTTGTCAATTTAATCTCTTTTCTTTACTCAAAACGTGAAATAATTAAGCTTCAATACATACCAGTTACGACACCTTTCATGAACATGTATAACCTTGGAAAAGTTGGCCACATCGCCCACCACTTCCTTCCCTTGGGCATATGCTAACATTGGTCCACTTTCCTACACAATTCATTAAGAAGGCAATGGAAGTTTTTGATTCTCTTTAACAAAAGCCTTATTAGGTAATCTAAACATTTGATCACAATCAAGAACATCACTCAATACGTACTAAAAAGTTTGACGTTAGAACTCACCTCAGTCTTCTCAGAAGAATGGCAAAAGGCACATGGACTCATTTTCAAATCCAATTTGCTCAAAATGACAGATGGGTTCTTACAAGAATTTTTTATTTCAAAAGTGGTATCAGAAGTACCGCTGGCAGTAGCAAGATCTCCAGAGGCCAAATCACTGGTATCATCTAATCGATCATCAGTTTTCTTTTGCCTTTTGGCTTCAAAACTTTTAGTTCCAGATGCCCTTCTACTATTTGACTCCAGATTTCCCACAATACGACCATTTTCAGCACGTTTCTTTGGTGAAGAATATTTTACCTGATTCTGAAATGATGACCATCTAACTCTTACTACATAAAATTATTATGACAAGTGTACAGATACATCATAATAATATAGTAACTCACCAAAACAGCCCCAAATATGTCCAGGACCAATACTGTGAATACTTACGTAACGGAAAGGAAAAAACTGAGGCAGCCGAAATGTAACATAAATTTTAAAAATATGGAACTATTTTCTTACCTTACGCCTTCTGGTTGGATCACTGCAATTGCTGTCTGCCATATCTTTGCTATCACTAGAAATGAAGAGCTAAGCGGTCCAAACTTCCAAGAATAAGGACTTTCTTTACAGGAAGTCCCAACATCTAAGGTACGGATTTACCTCTGTAACAAAATTAAAAGAATTACAACTTAGTAAAGCTGTACCGAAAAGAAGCCCTAAATATACAACCGAAGAACATTAAATATCGATACAAATACAATACAACTACAGTCAGCTGGTTTAAGTAATCTTCCAATCACTTTACGATCATGCCATTTGCACACAGACAAAAACTACCTCTAGAATGTAACAAATATGCTAAAGTGCTAACTACCTTTTAATTATGCTTTTTTTTTTTGTCAGAATAAATATAGGGGATGTTTGGATTAGCTAAATCTTTTGGCCTTATCGGCATAATAAATTGTCAAAAAGCCGATAACCTCATTTTTCCCTGCTTGTAAGTTTATCAACATGAATTAGCCGGAAAATACGAGCTTATTGGCTTTACGAAATTTCAATAAACTGATTAATTCTACAAAATAAGCTAATCCAAAGACCCCCTTGGCACACATTACTTTACATCGACATTAAACGCAATCTACA
Organism: Erigeron breviscapus; assembly: GCA_034093135.1. NCBI lineage: Eukaryota > Viridiplantae > Streptophyta > Magnoliopsida > Asterales > Asteraceae > Erigeron > Erigeron breviscapus. Next base: position 49,618,778 of record CM067169.1, read on the forward strand.
TTCGAAAATTATACTATGCCATTCTAAATGAATAAAATCAGAACAAAAAAAAAATGTGTGAACAGAAACTAGTATCTACTGATGTCAACCATTTGTTACGATCACTCGTTCTCACCCCTGAAAGGTTACGTGTGAACAGAAACTAGTATCTACAAACACAATAACATCATAATTGATTAGATCAAACTTGAATTATTGTTCACCAATCCACACCGACTATAAAATCCGAGTTCATGTTCGCAAATGCTAGGAGATAGATAATGGGTCTTGTGGTTTTTTTTTCTTCTTGATTTGGGTTTTTAATCACTTATTTTTTTAGATGATTCACAAGTTTTTAGGACGATAGATTGAATTTGAGAATGAGAGGAGCTAATTTTAAGGAAATCTCTGTTAATGTTTAGATACAAATTGACATATATTTTTAATCTGTTAAAAAGCATTTACGAATTGACACTCATACCCTTACACCCGTTTTCTTTTGTTCATCCATTTATTAGTTGATGATAATTTACAAAACTGCCACCTATCTTTATACACCATTGATCAACTAGATCTAATGGTCCTAAATGGTTCTTACAAAATTCAACTAGTTCTTACAAAATTAAAGGTTCTCATTATAAGGAGTTTATATATATATATAGGGGTTGGGTATTGTAAAACAAGTATTAAAGTAAAACAAATAAGATAAGATCTTGACCTTTGGATCATGGTTATATTGATGCACGAAGATTCACGAAGTAATTGATGCACGATGATTTTGATGATGCACGATGATATTCAATGAAGAGAAAATTATTGTTTTATTTGTTTTACTTTAATACTTGTTTTATTTTACCTAAAACCTATATATATATATATATATAGGTATAATAAGTATAATTTTTAATAATGCAAACAAATATTATAAAAAAGAAGGTGATTGTAGATCCAATTACAAACAATATATAATTGTTTTTAACACTGATAAAATAACAAAAAACATCGGCACACCGCACACATATCTTTATTCGAAAACACTCCTACACATCACCCATTTATTTATAAGAAAACCACTCCTAATAGCGGTGTGATTTTTTTTGGTGGTGGTGGTGGTGATGGTGGTGGTGGTGGTGGTGATGGTGTGGTGGTGGTGTCGGTGAGCAGCCATGACCAGCTGGTGGTGGTGATGGTGGTGGTGGTGGTGGTGGTGGTGCAAATCTCCAGCAAATGTCTTCAGTTTTTTGCTCGGTCAGGGGGAATTCGACTTTTCTGCTGGCTTCCCATATTCTCCGATTCTTCTCATACTTGGAGAGAGTCATTGTTATGGACTTATGGTTGTGTGAAACTGTGAAAGGGCGAGCCATAATTTATAAGGGTCTCATTTTATGATGTTACCATATAAAGAAGATAACATCATTATTATGATACTTAGGATTTTGGTCCGTGTTGGGTTTACTAGGTTTTGACTTCATGTTGATGGTTATGTAGGAGGTCATGACACTGAAACAATGCGGGCACTGGACATGCATCATGGAATGGACATTCGTGTTGCGCTCTCAAAAGGACCAGTTCATCCCAGTTTCATGTGAGGTGTATGCACAATGTTCTGCTGCATCTTTGAAATTTCTACCTTGTAGTCATTTGTGGTTTGACTTTGAATATGAACCTTAGTACCTGGTTCTGAATGGCATATTTTCGTTGTGACCTTTACCATTATTAGATGCATGGCAAACATGTTTTCAGTTTTAATGTGTTATTTCCCTGTACTGCCCTATCACAAATATGAAATACCGTTTCATATGGAAGGAGAATTCTATTGTCGTTTGTTAGAAAGATGTGAGCAGTAACGGATCTTTATCCTATTTAGTAGAAGGGGCCGAAGGTCATATTACCAAGATATAACATTAAAAAAAATAATCAAAGGGGACAGAAAGTCACGAGAATACAAAATAACACTAAGAAAAATAATTTTTGAACAAATTACGGATAAAACTATACTAATAATCGGAAAAACGGAGGGGGCCCGGGCCCCAAAAGAGATCCGCCCTTGCAAATAAGGGTTGTTTCCATTTCATTTTAACTTTTATCTGAACAATCATAATCTTAAAGACTGAGTTATTGACACTTGTCAGGCCCTTGATGTAAAAGGCAGTAAACTACATGCGGCAATTGATTCCAAAATCCAAGTATGGGCAACGACATGAGACCCATATTCTTGAGCTACATCCTGTGCTGAAGCTAATCTATGAGATTTAGTGGTTTCTTTGTCTTCAAACCAAGAACAATCTGAAGTGTCAGCATTGTAAACGACCAAAGTTACTTGATTCACTTTCACACCTGTAGATGCATAACTACGTGATGACAGTAGTAGTTGCTCCTTGGTCTTGCTAACTATGCCCCCGGCCAGCAGTTGTAATCAAATTTATAAAATCAGACTTATAAGCTTCTACAAAATCTCCTACAAAGTAAAACTTCATGTTGTTGAAAAGTTTTGGAACCTGCAATATATAAATTAACAAAAGTAAATGAATACGAAAATTTTATTGAGCATCAATTTATGTAGAAGGGGAAATATGGTCTTACATTATTTTTGAGTCTTAGCCTCCCTGCTTTGGGACCGCCAGAACAGCCATGGTTATCTAGCTGAATTTCATACGGTTCTTCTTTCACAAGATGTCCTGCTTCCATGCAAGCATTTACCCCTGAAAACGAAAGATGACACTTTCTTGTTCGATCAAAAACCCCAAAATCAACTGCTAAGAATAAAAAGCCTTACATTGCAAATTAACAATCCATTTGCCATTCAATATGGCCATCAAAACTTTCACTGTTCTTATGCAAGCACCATTCGAATCTGTAGCAGCAATGACATGGGTGACATTGTATCTCCAGTACTTTGATACTACTCACTACTGCCCCATTACTACTTGCAAATTCAACCAGAGATAACTGCACTCTCAAAGTTTTTGAAAGTTTTTGATTCTCTTTAACAAAAGCCTTATTAGGTAATCTAAACATTTGCTCACAATCAAGAACATCACTCATTACGTAGTAGAAAGTTTGATGTTAGAACTCACCTCAGTCCACTCAGAAGAACGGCAAAAGACACAAGGACTCATTTTCAAATCCAACTTGCTCAAAATGACAGATGGGTTCTTACAATAATTTGTTTTTTCAAAAGTGGTATCAGAATTACCGCTGGCAGTAGCTACATCTCCGGAGGCCAAATCATTGGTATCATGTGATCGATCATCAGTTTTCTTTTGCCTTTTGGCTTCAAAACTTTTGGCGAAGAATATTTTACTTGATTCTGAAATGATGACCATCTAACCCTTACTACATAAAATGATTATGACAAGTGTACAGATACATCATATAGTAATTCACCAAAACAGCCCCAAATATGTCCAGGACCAATACTGTGAATACTTACTTTACGGAAAGAAAAAAACTGAGGCAGCCGAAATGTAACATAAATTTTAAAAATATGAAACTATTCCTACCTTAGGCCTTCTGTTTGGATCACTGCAATTGCTATCTGCCATATCTTTGCTATCACTAGAAATGAAGAGCTAAGCGGTCCAACTTCCAAGAATAAGTACTTTCTTTACGAGAACTCAAACTCGCAACATCCAAGGTACGGATTTACCTCTGTGACACAATCGAAAAGAATAACAGCTTAGTAAAGCTGTGCCGAAAAGAAGCCATAATTATACCACCAAGAAACATTAAATTTTTCGATACAAATACAATACAGCTACAATCAGCTGTTTAAGTAATCTTCCAATCACTTTACGATCATGCCATTTGCACAAAGACAAAAACTACCTATAGAATGTAACAAATATGCTAAAGTGCTAACTACCTTTTAATTATGCTTTTTTTTTTTGTCAGAATAAATATAGGGGATCTTTGGATTAGCTAAATCTTTTGGCCTTGTCGGTATAATAAAGTGTCAAAAAGTCGATAACCTCATTTTTCCCTGCTTGTAAGTTTATCAACATGAACTAGCCGGAAAATACAAGCTTATTGGCTTTACGAAATTTCAATAAACTGATTAATTCTACAAAATAAGCTAATCCAAAGACCCCCTTGGCACACATTACTTACATCGACATTAAACGCAGTCTACATTCGAAAATCAACTATGCCATTCTAAATGAATAAAATCAGAACAAAAAAAAACGGTCCTAATCAGAAAACAAACCCTAGATTCTCTTAAACAACAAACTCACCAACAACAACAACAAGGGTACCCAATCCCGGCATAAGCCGGGCTATGGGGGAGGTATGATGTAGACAGACCATACCTCTACTCAAAGGTAGGGAGGCTGCTTCCAGATCTACCGAAGTAGAAGGGACCTCCGGCCCAGGGTGGAAAAAATATTCTCAACGGCTAGCCGGAGCTACGCCGGAGAAGGCAGTTGAGATCTCAGATCTCTAGAGAGAAAACTCTCTAGAGAGAGAAACTCAAACGGCGATCTATCGATATATAATATCGATAGATACAAATAATTTCCTTAATCTCTAAATAAATATAGAAAGGATTTTTTTTTGATAAACACTATTCGGGTATGGATTGACAAACAACAAACTCACCAATTTTCCAATTAATTTATACTAATTTAATTTGAACATAAAAAAAAAAACCCTAAAATGTGCTAACTATATTTCACCTGCTTTTCAATAACAATAATTAACAATAAAATCACAAATCATACAAAAGATATGCATATCTAATATAATTAATAAAAAAAAATACACTGATACTCATGTGTCCGTGTTGAGTCATGGATTCGCTGAAGATCACTTGCTGAGTCAAGTCGCTGACAGCCTCAGCGAGAGGCTTCATCAGCGAGCCTTCAGCGATCACAATTATCTTCAAGTTAAAGGATAAGTTCAATGACTCACCGCCATGTGTTGTAAGTCAAATATGGGCGGGAAATGAAGATAAGAAGACTGGTCCCCAAGGACACGTGTTGGAAGATCAGATTGAAGACAAGTGACCTTGTACCGTTTTGGTACTAAGCAGTTTCTCTTTCATGCCGTTTTGGGAAACAAACAAGATGAAGAAAAGAGATCTCTGCCGACCAGTCTTACACACCAATAGAATGTTGACAACCTTCATGTGTCAACATCTATTGGGTTGTCATGTGATGTCTCTTCTCTCCTATAAAAGACATCACTTGACCTAGCCGCAATTCTGTTGGTTTATTCTACAATAGTCACTTAGTGTGTTTTTCCTCTTGTTGTAGAATTATAGCATTGTTAAGTTTTTCGTGTGGGCAAAAACTTAACAATATTTTCTTTCTTCTTTCATTGTTATCCAACCATGTATTCACCGTTTAATTAACACTACTTATGATTAAACGTGTTTACTTTATTATCTTACATTCTTAGTGTAATTTGCATTAGTTGTTTAATTACATAATCGTTGCAAACTTGGGACTTTCAGTTGGTATCAGAGCGGTGGTTCGACACACCGAATCTGATCTGAGTAAAAGTTTGCAAGATTATCTTTCTCTCTTTCCTTCTGTACTTTAAATTTCTGCATCTAAAATCTTTTCCTTAAACTACTGGTTATCTTTCTTTTCTTGATATTATGTCTTCTGTACCTTCTCTGGTTAATACCAGAGATTTTGGGTATGTCTCCATCCCACCAAGGTTCGATTCACATGATTTCGGATCTTGGAAGGAGAGAATGCTCCTACACATCGTAGGAGTTGAGCCCTACCTTATGACCATCTTAACCAGAGGGCCATATGTACCGGTTCTGGTTACCAGGACACCAGGAGCCACTGCTGATGCTCCTGAGGTTGTCACTGAGTTAATAAAACCAGAAGTACAATGGACAGATGACGAGCGTAGGCTTGTCAATCTGGATGCTCGGTTGAGAAATCTTCTCATTACTACCCTTCCTGATGACATAATGAAGTCTGTCATCAAACTTTCTTCTTCTAAACTGGTGTGGGACAATCTGTGTATCAGATTCGATGGTACACAGATGTTCTTGCCACCAAGAAAATAGATCTGAAACGTGCCTATGAAGGATTCTTCTCTCTCCCTAATGAGAGTCTGGATGGCACGTATAATCGGTTCAAGTGCCTCTTGAATGATATGACTAATGTGGGCATAGAGCATAACACTCTTGAAATATGCTACAAGTTCATTGACATCTTGCCTATCAAATGGCAAGGTTTGAGGCAAATTCTTCGAACCACTAAGCAATTGAAAGAGCATGACTTAGAGTCACTCTATGGCACTCTTCAATTTGAAGAGAGAGCCCTCGCTCAAACTCTGAGAGCTGAGGCTGAGTCTAGAAGACATGCTGGTTCATATGCTTCAACTTCTTCTTCTTCTTCTGTATCAAATGTCTCAAATGTTCATGACCCTCTTGCCCTGGTCTCTGCTGAGGTCAGTCCTGTCCATCTTGACATGGACATCAGCAATTCTACTCCCTCAACGTCCAAGATCTTGTCAATGACCTCGATTTCGAGGAGAGACAAGAGATGTTCTCGGACTTCATGAACTTTGCTCTCATTGCTGGTAAACGTTACTCTAGAAAATGGAATGGTCGTAGGTCGAACTAATTTCCAAAAACCAGTGGTGGACAAGTCTCAGGAAGAATGTTGGAGGTGTGGTCGAAAAGGCCACTACCAAAAAGATTGCAAAGTTTCTATTCCTTCTTTGCAGGCAGCGAAGCCTTCTTCATCATCAGCGAGGCCCTCTTCAGTTAAGCCTGCTGATGAATACAAAAAGAGTATTATGAGCTTCGTGCCAAAATGGCCGATGTTGAAGAAGCCAAAACCCCTGCCAAAGGTCTTGTTGCTGAAGAACATGACTGGGCTGACTCCGATGTCTCTGACAGCGAGGACTTTGTTGATGCCATCTGCTTTATGGCACTCGCTGATGACCAGGCGCTGACAAAGGACCAAGTGTGCTCCAGTCAGTGGGTCAATGCCACAATCAAGAAGGTATGTACTTTCTCCTCTGCCTCTGAAGAGGACAAACCTACTATTCTTGAATCTCTTACTTGTGACATTCAGTATGTGGTGTCAATTCGTGCTGACCTTCAGTCCAAACTTAACTCAGTTAGTGCTGAGTTAAGTGATAAAGCTGACAAGCTCAAGGACCTTAGAAACGTCCACATCGAGCTTGAATCTCAAAAGCTTCTCAACCAAAATCTTTTGATCTCTAACGAGGAGCTGAAGAACAGGGTCGCTGACCTTGAGAGGATCGTTACCTCTTGGTCTAAAGCCTCCAAGCTTCATGACCAAATCTTCAGCTTACAAGTCCCAGCTCAAATGAAAGCCATAATTGGTGGTGACTATGAGACGGCCGCTGTCATTGCAAATATGTTCAGTGACTGTCCTGCAGCTGAAGAGAGGATTCCTTCTAAATCTCTTGAATCTCGTGAAGGGTTGCTAAAACATTATTTTGTTAAAGGCATGAATGATTATCATTCTGAACTAAATAATGAAGCAACCCCAACCAGCACTTCTACTTCTGCCTCACAAGATGAAGCTATTCGTCTCTTTCTCGCTCATGCTGCTTACAAAGGCTTCATTGTCTATCAAATGGACGTCAAGAGTGCCTTCTTAAATGGTGCTCTTGATGAAGAAGTCTATGTTAAGCAGCCTCCTGGCTTTGAAGATCCGAAGCATCCTCACTATGTCTATAAGCTTAATAAAGCTTTATACGGCCTTAAACAAGCTCCTAGAGCTTGGTATGACACTCTGTCTACCTTCCTTCTTGACCATGGTTTTCGTAGGGGAACCATTGACAGCACCCTATTTATCTACAAGCATAAGGGTGATGTTCTGTATGTGCAGATTTATGTCGATGACATTATCTTTGGTTCCTTATCCACAAAACTCTGTCGAAAGTTCATTTCTCTTATGTCTAGCACTTTCGAAATGAGCATGATGGGAGAACTCACCTTCTTTTTGGGGTTACAAATAAAGCAGCTTCCCTCTGGAATATTTATCAATCAGGAAAAATATATTCGAGATATGTTGCATAAGTTTGACTTCACCCATGTCACTCCCAAACGAACTCCAATGTCCCCTCCTAATAATCTTCACGCTGACCCTGATGGTAAGTATGTGAATCCTACTTACTATCGTGGCATGATTGGGTCACTCATGTATCTCACAGCGAGTCGCCCAGACATCATGTTTGCAACATGTCTCTGTGCTCACTATCAAGCTTCTCCTAGAGAATCTCATCTCCTCGTTGTGAAGCGTATCTTCAAATATCTCAAGGGTACACCCACGCTGGGTCTTTGGTACCCAAAAGACTCTAACTTTGAGTTAGTTGGATATTCTGACTCCGACTATGCTGGTTGCATGCTCGATCGGAAAAGCACCAGTGGTGGATGTCAACTGTTGGGGGGGGAAGCTAACTAGTTGGTCTAGTAAGAAACAGCATACAGTGTCCATCTCACTAGCAATATTGATATTCGATATCACTTTATTCGTGATCATGTCATGAAAGGTGACATTGAGATCTACTTCATTCCAACTGATGATCAACTAGCTGACATCTTTACTAAACCATTGGATGAAACTAGATTCAAACTGCTTGTTAGCAAGTTAGGAATGTTAAATGGGGAATCAGCGACATGACTTGTCATGTATGCTAATTCAGCGAGCTTAAGTCAGTCTTACTCGCTGAACTCAAAGCAATGAAGAGCTAAAAGTCTTCATCTAGTCCAATAGCGAACGGTTATTGGTAAAGACTAATCAAATCCATTTATCCCTGTTGCTTTGGGAAAAAGCAAACAATAGCAATGAAGAGCTAAAAGTCTTCATCTAGTCCAATAGCAAATGGCTATTGGTAAAGACTAATCAAATCCGTTGATCCCTGTTGCTTTGGGAAAAAGCAAACAATAGCAATGAAGAGCTAAAAGTCTTCATCTAGTCCAATAGAGAACGGTTATTGGTAAAGACTAATCAAATCCGTTTATCCCTGTTGCTTTGGGAAAAAGCAAACAATAGCAATGAAGAGCTAAAAGTCTTCATCTAGTCCAATAGCGAACGGTTATTGGTAAAGACTAATCAAATCCGTTTATCCCTGTTGCTTTGGGAAAAAGCAAACAATAGCAATGAAGAGCTAAAAGTCTTCATCTAGTCCAATAGGAAACGGTTATTGGTAAAGACTAATCAAATCCGTTGATCCCTGTTGCTTTGGGAAAAAGCAAATAATAGCAATGAAGAGCTAAAAGTCTTCATCTAGTCCACCAGCAAACGGCTAGTGGTAAAGACTTATCAAATCCGTTGATGGCTGACAGTTTGCCAAAAACTGTAGTCAGCGACCAATGTTAGTTGTGAAGTCGCTGACAAAAAGCCTCAAGCATGCTGAGCATCTTCCAGCATGTTGTATTTCAAAACAATACATAGGATATTTTCAAAACTAAGTGTTTTTAAAGTAACTATGAGGGTGACGTGGCAAATTTCTGAACCACATGTTTTATACATTCAAATTAAAAGGTCACCTCGATTTTTGTCTTGATCACGTCATTTGTCTGTTGTGACAGTCTGACTGACAGGTTATGACTGCACAATACGGCGCGCACTCATGAACTTTTTGGATAAAGTTTCCTTTTATTTTTCAAAACGTTACTCTTAAAACCTTTTTATATTATAAATGTACCAAAACAGTTGTTGTTCACAACTATTCCTCAATACAAAAAAAAGGGAGAGAGAAATTGTGGCCCACAACCGTACCTTATATATAGAACCTCACCTCATAACCTTATTTTCACGCTTCCTATTCACTCTCTCTCTAAGTCAAAAATCTCTCTCTCCATCTGTTCATCTTCTCTCTCAAGCATTTAGTTAAACACCTTCCACTCATCTCATCTTCATCTTTACAAAATCTATGGCTTCTTCTTCAGATATTCCTCCATCTACCTCTACCGCCGCCGCACAAAACCCACCGGCTCCTGAACAACAAGTTCAGGAACAAGTTTCCACCACATATCTTAATTCATCTGTTTTCACTCCTTCAAACATCACAAAATCTTCTAAAGTAAGTTTCTCTGCTTCCCAGATTGTTGTGAAACCCAACAATCATGTTGGCACCTCTGTGTTACCAAAAGATTCTAAAGGATACAAGCCCATGCTGGACTTTATCCATGCTTCTCCTGCCAAGTATTGCATCATGGCAGATCCGGGTAAGATATTTGTTCATCTTCTCCGTGAGTTTTGGTGGACTTGTGAGTATGATGATGTATCCAAGTCCATCACTGGTACTGTTCGTCAGGGGTCAAAGACGATTACCATCACTCCGGCGTCTCTTCGCCAAACACTTCGATTTCCACAAGTTACTGCTGAAAATGTTTTTGTGGAAGCAGCTACTGATGTTGAATGGAAGGATTGGTTACCTTCCATTGGATACAATTTTAATTTGAGGAACCCTCCAGCAATCCCAAGCAATCCACTAAAACAAAATCTCCCTGGAGTCTGGAGAGTTCTTTTCACCCATGTAATACAGTGTATGGGTGGAAATTCAGGATCATATAATCAAGCATCAACAACATCGATGCCAATGATTCATGCACTCGCTGAGGGGCGTTTCGTTGATTATGCCCAGCTGATCTTCAACGACATGAAGAATAAGGTCAGCATTAACAATAGGTCACACACTGTGCCTTTTGTTAGAATCTTTTCTCTCATCTTCAAGGAGGCATTGGGAAATGAATATGAGCTGCCCAAGGCCTCAACAATTTCAATAACGAGGGTTGGCAACAACATCTACAAGCAACCAGCTGATCTCTTGGTTGCACGCCTCACTGCTCATATAAAAGAGGTACTCTTCTCTCTTAATCCTTCTTTATACCCGAAAGACAGCGACTGGGAGGCAGCACTTCTTACTGATGAAGTGGCTGATACGGTCGCTGTGGACGCCGAAATGCCTTCTGAGGTTGGCTCGCTGGAAAACCCCCCAGCGACCTCCAAAGCCTCTAAAAAGACCAAAGATAAATCTAAGGCAGCGTCCTCAATTCAAACTTCTCAATCTTCACCCTCCGCTACCGCTGACGTCCCAAAACGTAAGCGGAGTGTATCAAAGGGCAAACCCAAGGTTAGGAAGTCCTCACTGCCCAAGGACGATAGTACCCAAGCCACCCCATCAGCAGCCTCCCAACAGGCTGTTGACGAGTTAAACGGGAACAGCAGGCAGCCACCTCAAATTTCTGTAGGAGAGGTTGGTGAAGTTATTGGGTCACCCCAGCCCACTAGAGGTCAAAGTCCAACTCCACCCCCAAATAATTCCCCTTCTTCTTTATTACCCTCTGAGTCGTTGACAGCAGCCAGATCACAGGTGATGCTAGAGTCAACCTATTCTACGGCCGATGAAGTCTTAGTGGAACAACACACTGAGATTGAGGCACCAGGTTCCCCTACCCAAAATATTGCTGTACATATCTCGGAAACTGTTAGTGCAGGGACCGAGACAAATCTTTTGTTCGCTGAGATGGAGGTTGATGATGAAGATTTGGGCAGCGAGTTTGATCTCCAAGATCATGATGCTGAAATTAGACTCGCTGCCGCAGAAGAAAGTGAAGATGAAATGTTTGTTAGTGCTTTCTTGGATGACGACTTGGGCTATGTGCTAATCTCTTCTCCTCCCACCGAATTTGAGGATATCCCAAATGTGTTAGGTGATATGCCTCCTTCACCTTGCTACTCTTATAAACCCACAACTTCTCATGAGCAGGATGGATTTCAATATCTCTTCCTTCTCCAAACATCAAGATAATTTTCACACCACCCTTACCAAAGAAATTTCCTCCCTCAAAACTCATATCCTCTCTAGTACCCCATTTCAAGTCGCTGCTGACAAAATATTGTTGAAAGAATCTGTCAGCAGGACGAAGAAACTTGAACAAGAGGTCACTGATCTTAAAGGCATGATGCAGTCAAATGCTGGTTTCTCTTCCAAGCAAAAATAATATGTCGGAAGCAGCAAGTTTCCATCAAGCTGCTCCTTTCTAATGTGCGCGCAGTGAAAGCTGCCCCTGAAAGAGGGCCCCAGCAAGCCATCAAACAAATGCAATCGATGCTCCCTTCGCTGAAAATGAAAACGCTGAGATGGTTAATGAACCGGCAGCAAGTGTTCAGGGGGAGCAAGCTGATAAGGTTAGTGAACCGGCAGCTAATGTTGAGGGGGAGCAAGTCAAAGAAGCTGAGAAGGTTGGTGAAACGGCAGCAAGGCCTATCAATGTGTCTACTTTCAAGCCAACTGCTGAATTCCACGCTGCCCTGGAAAAGAGATACGCTGATAAGGGTAAAGCAGCATTGGTTGCTCCAAGCAAACCACCAAAAGTTCCCACTTCAGCAAGGGAACAAGAAAAACTTATGATTGGAGCCTTTCCAAAATCCACAACTGCTACTGCTGAACAGTCTCCTGAAGAAGTTGTTCGTCAACATGAAAGGCTAAGCAAGAAGAAAGAAGAGGAGCTGTCTCAAAAAATTCATAAGTGAGCAGATAGTCAATGAAGAATTAAAAGATGCTGATGATGAAACGAAAAGACTAGCTCAGCAATTTGGTGGTTTGATTGCATTGAAAAAGAATGAAGAACAATTCTTTGCCAAGCGTGTTAAAACATTTGAAGAAGGACAAGCAACCTATCTCGAATCGAGAGAGGTTAGGCAAAGGAAAGAGGAGATCCTGTCAGTCAAACAGGTCACTCTCACACAACAAGGAATGAATTTGAGATTGCAAAGGAAAGGAGTGCCCAAGCTATACACCTTGAAGAATGTCAAATCAAATACACTTGGGCCAACTGAATGGATTGAAGTGTACAAATTGGTCAAGGATAAGAAGGCTGTGGGGTTTGAACCCTTGATCAAAATGGCAGGTGAGCAAATAAAGCATATACATCAAATGGAGAAGAAATACAAAATCAAAGACTCCTTGCTCAGCGCTGCCAGACATCCATATCCTCCTCCTCCACCTCAGCAACCAAGAAGTGGTGTAAAAAGAACAGCGTCTGGTCAAGTGGCCTCTCATCGCCCATTTGTTCTCAGAGCTGTTCCAAACACTGACATAGATACTGAGCCACTGCTGAATCTAAGAATGCCTTCTAGGACCCTCTTTGTAGATGGAGTTTATGATGACAAGCTAGGAGGGTTCTGTTTTTGCAACATCCATGGTCATGAACTGTTCTTCAGGACCAATGAGATTGGAATTGCTCCTTCTGACTTCCTGTTGAAGATGAGAAAGTATTGTGTTCAGTCTTCCAATGATCCCAAGTTCTTAAAGCTGATTGATCAAGAGCTGCTGAAGCCTGAAAGACAACAAGACAAAGCTTTCATAGAGGCCAAACAAGAGTCACAATGGGATTAAGAAAACTTGTAATCTTTGTAATGCTATCTGTATTGAAAAGTTGTTTATCAAATAAATAAGATCAGCATTCCCTCATATCCAACTATTATACTTCTAAAAAGTAACACATACTCAGCAATGTCTCCTCAGCGAATAGGGGGAGATTGTTGAGTCATGGATTCGCTGAAGATCACTTGCTGAGTCAAGTCGCTGACAGCCTCAGCGAGAGGCTTCATCAGCGAGCCTTCAGCGATCACAATTATCTTCAAGTTAAAGGATAAGTTCAATGACTCACCGCCATGTGTTGTAAGTCAAATATGGGCGGGAAAATAAAGATAAGAAGACTGGTCCCCAAGGACACGTGTTGGAAGATTAGATCGAAGACAAGTGACCTTGTACCATTTTGGTACAAAGCAGTTTCTCTTTCATACCGTTTTGGGAAACAAACAAGATGAAGAAAAGAGATCTCTGCAGACCAGTCTTACACACCAATAGATAGTTGACAACCTTCATGTGTCAACCATGTATTCACCGTTTAATTAACACTACTTATGATTAAACGTGTTTACTTTATTATCTTACATTCTTAGTGTAATTTGCATTAGTTGTTAATTACATAATCGTTGCAAACTCGGGACTTTCAGTCCGTTTCTTATATACCTTAGCTTTTATATATGGAATGGTGATGATGATCCGAGTTTTTTTATTAGTATTATTAGTATTATTATTATTATTGTGATTAGAAATTATTAAACTTTTTTTTGTAGACAATTACACAGAGAGACTTTTTGTATTTATATTTTTATAGAATGATGGAAAGAAAAGGAGGGAAATGGATTTCTCTAAATTGATAAAGGCAAGGGTCGGTGATGGTTCTAATGTCAGGTTTTGGTTGGATTGTTGGCATGGTGATCGGGTTGTGCTTGGGCCTGATGGGTGGTCATGGATTTGGCAATGGAAGAGGATGCTTGCAACCGAGGGTAAAATGACTCAGTTGCATCAGCTACAAGATTGGATTCAGACACCGAGCTTATCTTCTATAGGGGACAGATGGGAATTGGATCTTAACGGTTCCAAGGAGTTAAGATTTTGTCCTATTTGTTTTACCTTAATACATGTTTTACAATAACCAACCTCATTTTATGTATATTCATTTAACCAAATAATTACAAGTGATGAAGTCAATATATATACATGTGCAAAGTAAGTAAACTGCAAGTCAGCTTACTAACATGAAACTGAACTAACCGACTTGTAACTAATTTTGTCGGCTATAGGCTACACTGTGTTACATTTCTTGAGATACTTGTGATGCCTTATATATTGAGTTGTTACACTAGTGACGGATGGTGTGCTGGTTACACCTTTGTTATGTCTAACATTATATGATCTTCAATTCTTCACTCAAAGTAACAAAAGTTGTTAAAAACTGGAACATGCCCACTTTCACATGAAGCTTCACGTGCGTCTGAGCTCACTCCGGCTTTACACCATGAGTCTCACCCTGCCTTTGGGGAGTTTCACTTTTAAAAGACATCACTTGACCTAGCCGCAATTCTGTTGGTTTATTCTACAATAGTCACTTAGTGTGTTTTTCTCTTGTTGTAGAATTATAGCATTGTTAAGTTTTTCGTGTGGGCAAAAACTTTATTTTTTTTTTTTTTTTTTTTTTTTTTTTTTTTTTTTTTTTTTTTTTTTTTTTTTTTTTTTTTTTTTTTTTTTTTTTTTTTTTTTTTTTTTTTTTTTTTTTTTTTTTTTTTTTTTTTTTTTTTTTTTTTTTTTTTTTTTTTTTTTTTTTTTTTTTTTTTTTTTTTTTTTTTTTTTTTTTTTTTTTTTTTTTTTTTTTTTTTTTTTTTTTTTTTTTTTTTTTTTTTTTTTTTTTTTTTTTTTTTTTTTTTTTTTTTTTTTTTTTTTTTTTTTTTTTTTTTTTTTTTTTTTTTTTTTTTTTTTTTTTTTTTTTTTTTTTTTTTTTTTTTTTTTTTTTTTTTTTTTTTTTTTTTTTTTTTTTTTTTTTTTTTTTTTTTTTTTTTTTTTTTTTTTTTTTTTTTTTTTTTTTTTTTTTTTTTTTTTTTTTTTTTTTTTTTTTTTTTTTTTTTTTTTTTTTTTTTTTTTTTTTTTTTTTTTTTTTTTTTTTTTTTTTTTTTTTTTTTTTTTTTTTTTTTTTTTTTTTTTTTTTTTTTTTTTTTTTTTTTTTTTTTTTTTTTTTTTTTTTTTTTTTTTTTTTTTTTTTTTTTTTTTTTTTTTTTTTTTTTTTTTTTTTTTTTTTTTTTTTTTTTTTTTTTTTTTTTTTTTTTTTTTTTTTTTTTTTTTTTTTTTTTTTTTTTTTTTTTTTTTTTTTTTTTTTTTTTTTTTTTTTTTTTTTTTTTTTTTTTTTTTTTTTTTTTTTTTTTTTTTTTTTTTTTTTTTTTTTTTTTTTTTTTTTTTTTTTTTTTTTTTTTTTTTTTTTTTTTTTTTTTTTTTTTTTTTTTTTTTTTTTTTTTTTTTTTTTTTTTTTTTTTTTTTTTTTTTTTTTTTTTTTTTTTTTTTTTTTTTTTTTTTTTTTTTTTTTTTTTTTTTTTTTTTTTTTTTTTTTTTTTTTTTTTTTTTTTTTTTTTTTTTTTTTTTTTTTTTTTTTTTTTTTTTTTTTTTTTTTTTTTTTTTTTTTTTTTTTTTTTTTTTTTTTTTTTTTTTTTTTTTTTTTTTTTTTTTTTTTTTTTTTTTTTTTTTTTTTTTTTTTTTTTTTTTTTTTTTTTTTTTTTTTTTTTTTTTTTTTTTTTTTTTTTTTTTTTTTTTTTTTTTTTTTTTTTTTTTTTTTTTTTTTTTTTTTTTTTTTTTTTTTTTTTTTTTTTTTTTTTTTTTTTTTTTTTTTTTTTTTTTTTTTTTTTTTTTTTTTTTTTTTTTTTTTTTTTTTTT
This sequence comes from Erigeron breviscapus, assembly GCA_034093135.1. Taxonomy (NCBI): domain Eukaryota; kingdom Viridiplantae; phylum Streptophyta; class Magnoliopsida; order Asterales; family Asteraceae; genus Erigeron; species Erigeron breviscapus. Next base: position 49,634,981 of record CM067169.1, read on the forward strand.
TTTTTTTTTTTTTTTTTTTTTTTTTTTTTTTTTTTTTTTTTTTTTTTTTTTTTTTTTTTTTTTTTTTTTTTTTTTTTTTTTTTTTTTTTTTTTTTTTTTTTTTTTTTTTTTTTTTTTTTTTTTTTTTTTTTTTTTTTTTTTTTTTTTTTTTTTTTTTTTTTTTTTTTTTTTTTTTTTTTTTTTTTTTTTTTTTTTTTTTTTTTTTTTTTTTTTTTTTTTTTTTTTTTTTTTTTTTTTTTTTTTTTTTTTTTTTTTTTTTTTTTTTTTTTTTTTTTTTTTTTTTTTTTTTTTTTTTTTTTTTTTTTTTTTTTTTTTTTTTTTTTTTTTTTTTTTTTTTTTTTTTTTTTTTTTTTTTTTTTTTTTTTTTTTTTTTTTTTTTTTTTTTTTTTTTTTTTTTTTTTTTTTTTTTTTTTTTTTTTTTTTTTTTTTTTTTTTTTTTTTTTTTTTTTTTTTTTTTTTTTTTTTTTTTTTTTTTTTTTTTTTTTTTTTTTTTTTTTTTTTTTTTTTTTTTTTTTTTTTTTTTTTTTTTTTTTTTTTTTTTTTTTTTTTTTTTTTTTTTTTTTTTTTTTTTTTTTTTTTTTTTTTTTTTTTTTTTTTTTTTTTTTTTTTTTTTTTTTTTTTTTTTTTTTTTTTTTTTTTTTTTTTTTTTTTTTTTTTTTTTTTTATGTCTAACATTATATGATCTTCAATTCTTCACTCAAAGTAACAAAAGTTGTTAAAAACTGGAACATGCCCACTTTCACATGAAGCTTCACGTGCGTCTGAGCTCACTCCGGCTTTACACCATGAGTCTCACCCTGCCTTTGGGGAGTTTCACTTTTGGAAAGCTAAGACAATTTCTGATAACCCGCGTATTTGGGCCAACAGTTTTTAGTATCAACGGGCTACATCTGTGAACCATTTCTTTTCGTTCATTGAGAAGGCACTCGGTGTGAAGGAATGTTGCTGGCAGCCATCAGTTTATTTTATAGATTGTATATAAGCAAAAAAGGATCAATTTATAGTTGGCTAGATTCTGGTTAAAGAGTAGTTCTAGGCAATGTGTGGCACTGGCAACTCTAAACATAAGGTCTTAAAGCAGAACTTGTCAACAAGACTGGGCTCATTAACCAAACAATCCAAGCCTATTATCGGGATATCATTTTAACAAGTAATTCCGGTTTTTGAGACCACTCCAACATGTCGAACCGGTTTAAGTGTGTAACATCCGGGAATTTTGACCCGTTAACTTTATGTGTAATTTGACTAACAATCTTGTTGAATGAAATAATTGGGTTCATTTTGTGATTTTATGACTTCGTGGTATGTTAGTCGGGTCGTTGTATGTGTAGTCGGTGTTTAAATGTATAACTAAGTGTATTGTGGCTTGAGAAGTGAAACGGGTCGACCCATACCCGCGACCCATCAGCCCATATGACCCATACTCCCTCCCTTATCCTTCTCATTCACCACACACTCCCTATTCTTCTATCTTTCTCTCAAGTAAAAGCAAAACCACCCAAACCATCTCATATCTCTAGTTCTTCATCATACTTGCATCTATTTGGCGTTTTGGAACTGATTAAATACAAGAATCATCATCATTGTCACCATATAATCTTCAATTGATCATAAGTTTGAAGTTCATAGTTCAAGACTTTCACCCATTTTGACCTAAATCGGGTTCTAGCTCGAAAAGGAAGCTTTGGTAAGTTAAATTCATCCCATTTACTCCTATTTATGCTTGTTCATATGTTTCTAGTTGATTTGTTATGATTCCAAGTCTTGAAAATGGTAAAATTCAATTTAGGGTTAAATAAGGTTTTGGTTTAGGGTTGATGAATAGGAAGGTTTGATGATGTTATGGACGAAATTGTGTTATGGGTTATGTTTCTATATGTTTCTAGAGGTTAAAAATGAGTATTTGCACCCCCAAAACCGAGTCTTAGGTTGAAACAAGTGATTTGGGTCGTTTTGGGTCGTGCTTGGCTGGTGTTGCTGCTGCAGGTCGAATTGGGCAGCCTGTTTTCACTGCGGCGCAGTGAGGATGTGAGTCCTTCACTGCGGCGCAGTGAAATGTTTCTGTAAAATTTGAAACCCTATCAACCAAATATTTTCCTAGCTTCGTTTCTAACGTCCTAGGATCGTCCTGACCTTTCCGGAATGTACTCTTAAGACCCTATTGGTGCCCTACACATGACAAACGAGTCGTTCAAAGTCGAGGGTCACTTTTAAAGCCGAATTGGAGTTATTAACTCAAACTATATATATTCAAATGTTAATAACTTTTGATCCGTAAGTCCAATCGAGTCATATGACCTATCGTTAGAATCGTGTGAAAGTCTATTTTCTTATGATAACATTCATTTTGTATGAATCTTTCTCCATTTTCAAAAATGTCGAGTCGAATGTGTCTTGTTCTTACGCGGGAAAGCGGTTAGACGTCTAAGAGTTGTGACTCGACCCTAATCTTACTAAACCAACTTGTTTAAGGTTGTAGAGTTAACATTATGGTATTATGGTGTATATTTATAGGTTGTGGACGCGTGGGGCCCAATATTCGCTATTAATCTTTTATTAACTCGACTTAAGCTTCTTTGCCGATCAAGGTGAGTTTCGTATCTCCCTACTCAATTGAGATTCGGGCTGAAAAGTGTACAACTGTTGTGTGCTTATGTGTTGATTGTGCATTTATATGTTGCCTTGGTTTATGACATAGTTCAATTGTGCATACGTTTGATTTCTTGATGGATGACATGACTTGATTGTGCATATGTTTGAGTGTCTTGGGGGATGACATTGTTTATTTGATGGACTTGATGACGTGCAAATACGTGATTGTTATATGACTATTGTATGTGCGTGTTGGTTGATTATTAGGTTAGTTGTGTATATATGAAAGACGGTAATACCTTTGAAAGGTTGGAGATGTGGTGGGAAGGCTGCGGGTGACCCTATATATAAGCATCAAAGGCCTTTCAAATGTAGTATCGTACGAAGTATATACACATGGTGTTTTGTTTCTGTGGGGACATTGATGGTCATGAATGAACGGCCTACGTGCAAATGAGTACAATGAGGTACATTACGTGCAAGATTTTGGGGGATTAGTCCTTGAAGTGTTTTTTGCTGATGTGGGCTGACAGGGACTAGTCTTTGGTGGATGATTCTGGTTGTAAGCAACTAAGACCGTTTTGTGTGATCTAAAATCGTAGATTCATGGAAAACAAAAAGGAGCCTTAAAAGGGGTGAAAGTTGAAAGTCAAAATGCAAAGTAAAGCAGAGCAAAAAGCATTGAAAAGAAGTTGACTGTTTAGGGTAGTCTTGCCTTTTGTCTAATTCCAATTTTAAAGTTCTCCACTAGGTCGTTGTTGATGAGATATATATATTGGTGCACCAATTAAGAACAGGGGTTATCATTTTTCTGGGCTGGAAAACACAAATGTTACTAAACTTTTTATATATCACCTATTCACCTCCCAAGAAAATAAAGTTAACCATTCACAACCCGATAGCATCAACACTTTTCGGTTGTATAATAAAAGTTGAAATTAATAAAGAAAATCTGCATGAACTTTTTGTTTCATATGCACATTCACTTGGGGGGAGGGAGTACTACCCAACTAAGCAAACCTATCCAATCACTCTTCCAATCAAAATC
>CM067169.1:49639620-49650617 GCA_034093135.1 Erigeron breviscapus
TAGGATGACAGAAGACGATATGATTTGAAACTTGTGTTGAGCTTGTCCTTGTGGTAAATTGCTTTTGTCACTTAATTCATAATAACTTAATGAGCAATTTTACTACAAAATGTTTGAGCTTCCTTGGTACAAATTTAATCGGCGAAATGTGTTCTGAACGGTTATTGGGCTAATCCTTGTGGATTGATAACATTACTTGCATACTCAAAATTCCCAAACACCTAAAAGTTGTGAGATTCATCATTCATTTATAGATGTGCTAGGTGTTTATGGTTTTGGTTTGATTGCCTTGTAAATTTGTCCCTCTCTTAGGCTCTTGGATTTATTCGGGAGTAAGGGTTCCATTTCGAACTCTGCACTAAGATGTGCAAATTTTGAGGTTAATTTATTCCATTTCCGGGTTACTTTCTTTGATATGAGTGTGCCGGTGATGTGTTGAGCTAGAACTTGGCCTGGTGATCGTTACGAGACCGCAGTGAGATCACTTTTGTGATAGAAGTACATTGGATGACGAATTGGCATATTAGGTTTGACCCGTATTTTCTTTCTATTCACCCCTTGCTTATGTATATTTTTACCTTTAGCATACATACTTTTATACATGTACATACATGTTTGGTGTTGCTGGCTACTCTGGTCAGTGATTTTCCTTTCTTTGTAAACCTTTGTTGCACTCATCTTTAGTGCAAGATACACTTAGACACACTTTTTGAACTTAGCCTTTTCCTTTGTATAAATCCACTTAAATATGTAAACTTTACCTCGCCATACCGATAGTCTAATTTTGGGGGGCCATTGATTGTCATTGGTTTGTTTGGACGGTTTGGGAGAGCTTCAATGGGTTATCGGTTGGAATATTCTTGGTCTTTGGGAATACTTCGATTGGTCAAGTTTTTGGGGAATGTATTGGATTGTTCAAAGGAAGTATATTGTTATAGACATTGTTCATCATTGTAAGAGGGTACCTACTAGTAGAGTAAAAATGGTTCAATAAAGAAGAAAAAATGAAAAACAGAAAAATTAAAAAAAAAAGAGAAAAAAAAATGAAATAAGAAAAAAAAAGGAAAAAAAGAACTTGGGCTACTAGTAGGTGCTTCTCATTTTTATATGTCAAAAGAATTGTTGTATCATGTGGTTCGTGAATAGAATGGAAGATTTGGTTGTTCCTAAGTTGTTTGAAGTTGATACACCACAATGGTGTCGGGTTTGCTTGTTACTTTTGAGGTGTGTTCAAGGGATATCATCTTATGGGTTGGTGGCAATCAATGGTAAGGGTTTGATTAGACTATTTTGTACATAACTTATACTTTTGTTATTTCCTATCACTAACCTAAATTTCCCAAATCCCATTGTAAATACCCTTAGCCTAACTTTACAACCGACTTATATGCCAAATTTTGATGATGTACTTGGTGCTCACGCCATGTCGGTGAAGCTATGATCCTTGTTCAAGCCTATGGTAAGATATGCATCACGACCGTGCAATGAGTGATTATTCATATATATTCAACCCCAATAGTAAGTTCGTTGGAGTAGGATGATTTTGATAGGCTCATTTGTTTCACTTTTGCTTAGTCGTGTTATTGAGGCTTGTGGATTGTTCAGATATTTCAAACATTTCGGATTTTCATTTAAGATTAAAACTGCTTCACCAAAGTCCTTGTCATCGACATACTTGGTTTGGCTTCTTTTTGATAATCGTAATGTGTTTATATAGCTTCGTGCCAAGGAATGTTTTTGTTTAATTTCCAGATTTGCTTGAGGACAAGCAACGCTCAAGTGTGGGGGATTTGATGTGTCCAATTTATATAGATCGCCCACATCATTATTGGCCTTTTTCGTATGTGTTTTGAGTCAATTTTGTATGCATTTGGCGCGTTTATGGTGTTTGTTAGTGCTTTCAGGTTCTTAGCAGGTTGTGCGTCCATTTGGTGCATTTTCTGACGAATTTAGGCCAAGATGTTGATCCGAGTGTCGAGAGCGGTTAATAATGAAGAACTAAAGATTTCAGCAAGTATTGACTGCGCCGCAGTGGAGATTGTTAGAAATATAAATATGGTGTTAAATTGTAAATATTCAATAGTGGAAGGAGTATTAGTTATAATTGTGATTAGAGTATAAATACTCCTTCCTAAGTCATTTGTAATTAACCCTTTCATAATAAACACACACTTAATCTAATTACTTTCTCTCTCCTCCCTATCATCTTCAACCTCCCTTTCACACACAAACACACTTTACACACACTAACCTAAATCCTCCATTAAACCTTCAATTAAGCTCAAGTTTCTTTCTAACAATTGGTATCAGAGCATAATCGGTTAATCCGAACGATCCACAAACATAAAATCAACCGATTTTGTTCGAATTTTAGAGATTTTGAGCTTAATTCTGAAAATTCTGTTTTCACGGAATTCGAGGCTGTTTCATGATTCTGATCGTTGATTTAGTGTGGATAAGTGTTCAATTTGCTAAATCTGGTTTTAATTCCAAAGTTTGGATCAATTTTCATTTGATTTCATGATGTGGAAATTGATATCTCGGCAAATAGATAAAAAGGAAAAGTCAATTTTTTTGATTAACTGTTTGTTGCAGAGATTCCTACATAATTCATTTATTACTTGTTTACAATTTCATTACATTTTACATTAATTAAAAGAAAAAGAAAATAAAAAGGCAGAAAAGAAGAAAATCAACAAAATATTTTCATAACTTCTCTCTTCAATTTCATCTTCGTTGTTGATCGATTGAATCCGAAATTCACGAGGTTTTGTTCGCGGTCGAATCCTGATCGTAATCGTCTTTTCAATTTCTCGATTTGACAATTTTTGTTGACGGTTGACTTTTCCGGCGAGATAGTGAATTTTCCGGCGAGCTTTAATCGGCTTAATTTTCAGTTAGGATTTGTTCGCGGTTTGATTTAGAGTGTATTGGTGGTGGTTTCAAGTGTTAATTCAAAGGAACAAGTGAGTAATCGAATTTTGCAGTTTTCCGGCGTGGTATTTGAAATTTCCGGCCACTGTCACTATTATTTTATGCAAATAATTCATTTGCCGAGCTCGTGTTTAGAAAATCGCCAATTTCATCTGGATTTACACTTAGCCATTTGCAGAAGACTTGGATTCGTGTTCATCGCATTTGCATAAGTCATTACTCGCATTTGCCGACTTGAATCTCGTGTTTGCCGACCTCAAATTAGGCCAAATCCACCAACTCTTCCCAAAACTCGCATTTGCCGAGTTAACCGACCAGAACCATCATTACCCGTGTTTGCAGAGCTAACCGATCACTCGTACCCGTGTCTGCCGAGCTCACACTTGGCCAAATCAACCAACCATCCAAAACAACACACTGCCGAGCTTATTGCTCGGCATTCAATACAATTTAACACTTAGAATTTTTTTTTTCTCAAACCACCATTTGCAGAGCTTATTCCTCTGCATTCAATACAAATAACCATTCAACTTGAATACTTAGACAATTTTTCCTTCCAAACCACCATTTGCCGACCTATTTTCTCTGCAAACCTTACAAACAGAAATCTTTCTTAGATCAACCATTTGCCGAGCTCACATCTCGGCAAACAGTACAAATAGACCAAAACTGAAATTTTTTTCCAAAATCGTGTTCAAAGTGATTATATATCTTGAACGATCTTTGGTGTAAAATTTTTGAGAACTTTGTTTTGAACACCCCATTTGCCGAGCACTGAGCTCGGCATCCAAGGCAAATAGCATTTTTGTTCTTCATCTCTTGAATCTTGGCTATGCTGTGTGATGTGTTGACTTGTAATTTTTTTTCTTCTTTTCTGTTCTAAGTTGTTTTGTGGTGAATCTGTTGAGTAAGAACTTTTGAGTGGTGAATCTAAAAGAGTTTTAGAACAGAAAGTTTAGTTGATTAAAGAAAGAGAGATCGGATATCATAATTTTTTTGTGAGAAATAAAGAGTCTGAAATATTTTTTTTGTTGAATATTGAGTGTGTTAAAGTGAAGAGAAAGAGTGAATTAGAGATACTGAATACGTGTATTGATATACAAAATTGTGTAAGAAAAGGTGTTAAAAGATAGTGCATGTCTTCACGTGCGTGTTAAGTCAAAAGGAACGGTTGTGGTGTAATAAAGTTGCATATGCATGTGAGCTGTCTTGTGTGATTAAGAAAGTAAAGCATGTTACTATGTACTTTGCGTGTGTCAGTTGTTTAAAAAAGTGAATTGTCAAAAACGAATCTGGACATAAGTTTGTCTATATTCTGAAGTATCATTTGAAGCTCTTTGAATTGAATTAACTTTTCACATGGTCCAGTGTGTAACGTGTATAGGTGGTGTAGGTGTGTAACGTGCTATTGTCTGGGTACATCGATACACGTATTTGAACTAGTGGGTTACAGTTGTTAAATTTTGAGTTCTTCTAGTGTTTGATGCGCATGAGCTGGCACGCCTTTGGTCAACAAGAAATAGTGTTCAGACAATTGTTTCTTTACATTGCATTGTCTTTTTAGTTTTTGCTTATTATAATAATAATAATAAAAAATTGGTGTCTAGTCCGTGTCAAAATTTTCTTTGAAAAGTGGTGTAGTCACGTGAAGTCTCTTCCGGATTTTTAGTTTTTATAATTTTTTTATTTTCTTCCCCCTTGAAGAATATTGATGAAAAATGGTTTTGAATTGATTTTCTTGGAACTTTTGATTTGAGAATTTCAAAAACAACTAAATGCACTTTATCATTGACCAACCCAAGGTAGATTCCAAAGTTTGTGATCCATCTGGATGTTCTGTGATTTCTATGTGTGAAATTGTAAATGCTTCTGTGCAAACTGAAAAAGAATCACAGATCTTTGATATGTGCAAACTTGATTTTGACCAAAAGTTTTCTGAATCATTTGAAAAAATCAATAAGAAGATTTTATCTATGAAAAAGAAAACCAATGTGTTTGAAGAGAATCATCCAATCCATGTTCAAAATGTGAATGTAGACATCAAGAAAGTTGTTCATGTGTCTGTTCAAACTGATGGTGATTTAGATGATGTTCATGATGTTGATGATTATTTCTTCCCGATTGCTTCTGAAATTGAGACTTTTACCAAGTTTTCTGAAGGAACTCAATCATACTTGAATGAAATTGATGCTTTCAAACAAAAGTTTGAAAAAGAAAGAGAACAAAGGTTGAATGTGCTAAAGGAACTTAATGATCTAAAAGTTGAATTCCAATTTCAGAAAATAGCACTTCAACTTTTAAGAAAAAGAAAAAGCATCAATTCCACTCAAGAGAAGTCCATGTCCGATAAAGAAAAGTGAAGTTAGTGTGAAGTTGGAAACTGAAAATATGACAAATTTTTGGAAGAAAATCATGATTTTGATCCTGAATTTGAAAAACATTTTGTTCAAAAGAAGGAAAAACTTGATTTTTATCTAAAGAAGATTCCAAAGTCACACTCTTCACAACCTTTCAATTCGATAAGTTCCAAAGACCAAAGACCACCCAACAACCAAAGACCAACCCGTTACCCAAGACTAATTCAAAACCAAAGTCCAATCAATCACCAAAGAAGGATTCAAGTCATAAATCAAAGAAAAGTCCCACAGTCCAAAAGACTTCTAGGCAACCAAAGATGTACAAGGTCAAATCTGAACCTCAGTCACAAAAAGAAGTCAAAACAAGCAGTGGTCCGAAGATTGTTAAGAATGAAACTTTCTCATTAGGTAACAAACAACCTCAGCAGGTTAGGTATTCTAGTTTCCCTAGGTATTCTCAGAAGAATCCTAAGTGCACTTTACAGAGGGTTAGAGATACTTTTACTGGCATGACTAAATACAAAGACCAGTATGGTTGGTTGTCACCTAATAACATAAAGAAAGTGAATAAGACCACAGAACCCATCAAGAAGAAACCTGTTAAGAACATAAATGCTAAATTGATTTCTAACTCTAAGAATGTTCGTGTTTCAGGTGACTTGTGCTTGAATAGTAGCAGTAAATGGATTCCAAAGATAGATTTTTGCATGCTACTAGAAAAGTCAAACTTGATGGAAATACTACCCATGTCAAACAAGTGTGGATTGTCCGTAGATCAAATACATTAGATAATGCTAATACATCTAGGACTAATTCCGCTTGTATCAAAACTTGTGTATAAACAATTACATTTCTGTGCTTGTAATTTCTATTTGTGTTTTGAACAATTATGTGTGTTTGTTTGTTATTTGAATAAAAAGTTTCTTTGTGTGTCATTTTGCTTGATGTTTATTTTTTAATGTGTACTTGCATGTTATCCCTCTAACCTGCAAGGACCCAATTTACATGGTACCTAAATCATATACCTTGTCTTTGCAGGAATTTCTCATTTGTGTATGGTATGTTGACTCGGGATGTTCCGTCATATGACTGGAAACAAGTCCATTCTTACAAACTTTGTCGAGAAGTTCATGGGAACCGTCAGATTCGGAAAATGATCATATTGCTCCTATTCTCGGTTATGGAGACATTGTTAAAAATGGTGTCACTATCAAGAGAGTTTCCTATGTTGAAGGATTAGGACACAATCTTTTCAGTGTTGGACAATTTTGTGACAATGATCTTCAAGTATTATTCAGGAGATATGAATGCAAAGTGCAGACTGAAGATGGTGTGGATATTCTTACTGGAACAAGAGACAATAATTTGTTCACTATTGATCTCAACAACATTCCATCTAACTCTTCAGAGATTTGTCTTCTTTCTAAAGCAACTGCACAAAATTCTTGGTTATGGCATCGCCGTCTTTCTCATCTTAATTTTCAAACAATTAATGCGCTCGTGGATAAACAACTTGTTGAAGGTCTTCCGGATTACAAGTATGAAAGTGAACATGTTTGTCCAGCTTGTGCAATTGGAAAGATGAAGAAAGCTTCACACAAACCAAAGAGTTCTAAGTACAATCCTTTGCACCTTATTCATATGGATTTGTGTGGCCCAATGAAAGTTCAAAGTATCCATGGCAAGCGATACATTCTTGTGATTGTCGATGATTATTCTCGTACACTTGGGTATTCTTTCTTCATGCAAAGAGTGACACTCCGAATGCAATTATTGATTTCATAAAGAAGACCCAAGTAAATCTTAAATCGTCAGTTAGAATTGTTCGCTCAGACAATGGAACTGAATTCAAGAATTCAACGATTGATTCTTTCTTCAAGTCCATGGGTATTACTCATCAATTTTCCGCTGCCAGGACACCTCAACAGAATGGAGTAGTTGAACGTCGAAATCGAACTCTTGTTGAAGCAGCTAGAACAATGCTTGCTTATTCTAAGTTGCCTCCGAATCTATGGGCTGAAGCTGTTGCTACTGCCTGCTTTACTCAAAATAGATCAATCATAAACAAGAGGTTTGATAAAACTCCATATGAGGTGATAAACAACAGAAAGCCCAATGTGAACTTCTTGCACATTTTTGGATGTGTATGTTATGTTCTCAATGATCGAGATAATCTGGGCAAATTTGAACCAAAAGGCGATGAGGCATATTTCATCGGTTATTCAAGAGAATCGATAGCATATCGTGTATATAACCGAAGAACCAAGAGAATTGAAGAGAGTATGAATGTTAGATTTGATGAACTCTCGGGAATGGTTCTTGAACAACACAGTTCAAGACCCGAACTTCAAAGTCCACAAGCTTCCGCAACAAAGACTGCTTCAAATGTCAAATCATCGTTCTCTACTCCAACAACACAAGATTTGGATATCTTGTTCGAAGAATTTTTCCAAGTTTCGAAGAAAGTTCCTGAATCTGAAAATGCAAATGAACCATCCAGTTCAAATTCAAAAGAGATGGATCCCAATGAGTCTTCACCATCACAATCATCAGATGTTAATTCATCATCTGATTCTCCTCCACCTACCGATATTTCAGAGTTGCATACTCAACCTCATAATATCTCACAAGTGAGAAATCCTACAACCAATCCTGAAGATTATGATCATGATGACTTTGTTGAACCAATTGCAACTTCATTTGAACAATTAACAGAACAACATTCTCCTGATTTTATTGATTCTGAAGAATCTGGTGATCCACTTGATCCAATTCCTCACACAACCAAATGGACAAGAGCTCATCCAATTTCTCAAGTCATTTGTAATCCAACACTGGAGTTCAGACAAGATCCGCATCCGCGAATGAATGTATGTTTGTGAATTTTCTGAGCATTGTTGAACCAAAGACAGTGAATGAAGCTCTAAGTTGTCCAGATTGGGTGAAAGCAATGCAAGAAGAACTTAATCAGTTCGAACGTCTTGAGGGGTGGAAATTGGTTCCCAATCCTTACAAGAACAAGGAGCCAATTAAGACCAAATGGATCTTCAAGAACAAAAAGGATGAAACTTGAGTTGTTGTACGTAACAAAGCACGATTGGTTGCGAAGGATACTGCCAACAAGATGGAATTGACTACGATGAGACATTCGCACCAGTTGCACGAATTGAGGCTATTCGGATGTTTCTTGCCTATGCTGCCTACAAGAAATTCACAGTCTACCAAATGGATGTCAAAACTGCCTTCTTGAATGGAATACTCAAAGAAGAAGTGTATGTTGAACAACCAGAAGGTTTTGTGAATTCCAAACATCCAGACTATGTTTACAGGTTAGATAAGGCTTTATATGGTCTGAAACAAGCGCCTCGTGCATGGTATGATGCTCTATCCTTTTATCTTGTGAAATCTGGTTTTAGCAAAGGTTCGATTGACACTACCTTGTTTATAAAACGACAAGGGAGTGACATCATTCTAATCCAGATTTATGTTGACGACATAATTTTCGGGTCAACTAACCCTAAATACTGCAAGAATTTCTCTGCTTTAATGATCAAGAAATTTGAAGATGATCTAGAAAGGTAACATCGAACTCTATTTTGTCCCAACAGACTACCAACTTGCTGATCTTTTCACCAAACCTTTGGATGAAAACAGGTTCAATTTTCTTAAAACCAAGTTGGGAATGCTAGATTTACAAACTTAAATATTTCATGCCATGTATTCTATGTTCATTTTCTGTTTCAAACTTTGATGTGTTTTACTTGTTACTACATGCAATGTTTGAGGGGGAGAAAAAGGGTAGAATGCATGATTTAAGGGGGAGTTTGTAAATTTATCATGTTATGCTTAATTTGAGGGGGAGTGTGCAAATGCATATGAATTTTTTTATTTTTATTTGTTTTATTTTATGTTATATGTGTTTGTTTTAAAATTGAAAAACCAAATACAAAATTAGAAAACTTTAAAAAGATAAAAAGATTTTTTGTTAAATTTTTTTTTGTTGTTTTAGTAAGTGTTTTATTTATTTATATTTTTATTTTTATTTTTATTTTCTTGTTTTATTTCTGTTTGTTAGTTTTTGTGAAAAACCTATATAAGCCCAAAACCCATTACAAGCCCAAAATGAATATCTGCCCAAGTTTGTTTGGAATTCGGGTCAACACGCGGGTCATACCCAGACCCGCGACCCGAATATGAGTTTTAAAAGGAAAATGGGCGGGTCAACCTCATTCACAATTCAAATTCAAACCAAAGTTTTTTATTTTCTCTAATCATCCAGTTGAACTTGTCATTAATCAATCAAATTGATCATCATTTTTGTAACAATTAAAGTGGATTTGTGAGTTTGATCTTCAGTGTGTTACCTATTTTTTTCCTGTTCATCGATCAGAATATCCATTTTCAAGGTAATATACTTAACTTTAATATTTGTTACCAACTGTTTGATGAAATGCCGAGATGAACTGTTCATGTTCTATATGATTTTTGTGATAATTCGCTTTATGTTTTGATGATGTTAGATGCATGATTAGGATTCATACTTGTTGTTTTTGTGAATTTTATGTCTTAATATGCATGGGTTTGAACCTTTCTGGATTCAAATGATTATGGGCTGGGTAACAATGAGTTTTGAAGAAAAGTGCCATTTGCAGAGCATTTAGCTCGGCAAATGCGCAATTTGTTCATGTTAATCATCAAATCTTCATATATTCTGGTAAAACAAGTTCATATTAACAAGTTTTTGGATCAAAAGGGTCATTTGCAGAGCATTTTGCTCTGCAAATACTTGTTTTTACCAAATCAAGAAAATTTTCACCAAGTCCATTAAAACAACTTGATGCAGAGCATTTTGCTCGGCATTCAAGGCTTTTGGTTTTCAAAATGAATCCAAGTTAAAATAAACTGTTTGCAGAGCTTTGAGCTCGGCAAATAGGCATTTTTTGAATTCCAAAATTTTTACAAGTCTTAAAACAACTGTTTGCAGAGCTCTTTGCTCGGCAAACAGACCATTTTACTTCAAAAAGTTTTCCAAGTCTAAAGACAACTGTTTGCATAGCAGTTTGCTCGGCAAACAGTGCATTTTGTTCAAAACTTTTTTCCAAGTCTTAGAACAACTGTTTGCAGAGCATTTTGCTCGGCAAACAGTACAAATTGGATTTTCAAATTTTGTCAAGACTTGAACCATGCATTTGCAGAGCTTTGAGCTCGGCAAATGCATGTAAACTTTTCACCAAGTTTTCAAATCAACTGTTTGCAGAGCATTTTGCTCGGCAAACAGTACAAAGTGAAAATTTTTCACAAGTTTTAACAACTGTTTGCAGAGCATTTTGCTCGGCAAACAGTACAAAATTGAATTTTTGAAATTTTTCTTAATCAAATTGACAACATGATTGTTGATCAATATAAGGAAATTTCATACATTGAAAAGGAGTTGGACTGAACTGCTCATTTGCAGAGCTTTGAGCTCGGCATTTACGTGTTTCAACTCCAATAAACGATGACTTGGTGCCAGACTTGAGTTTTCTCGTGTTTGCCGAGAAGTTTGCTCGGCAAACAATACAAATCAAAATTTTTCCAAAACCAATTTTTGGTCCTTGTCAATTTCTGGGCAAAATTTTCAAAATGTGCTATTTGCCGAGGTTTTTGCTCGGCAAACAGTACAAATAGAATTTTAATTTTTTTTTTATTTCCATTATTTTTATTCTA
>CM067169.1:49651617-49654117 GCA_034093135.1 Erigeron breviscapus
TCTGCTTCTTTCACCCATCAAACGCTTCGTTAATAACGACTTCCATGAAATCTTTGACCGTATGACACTCATCGACAAGCTTCTCTTCTTGGTACGTATTTAATTTGCATGCATGCTTAAATTACACAGCAAATACTTATATATATATATATATATATATATATATGTAGGGCGGGGCGTCTCAAGCATGTAAACGAAACTTCAAAACGGGTCATTTTAAAGGTTATTAAATGGGTAGGAGCCGCACACCGCATAAAACTCATGCCGGTGAAGCACCATCCTCACACATGGAGCACAAGATATATTTCTCCACTTGTCTGTGGCAAGATTTGAACATGTGACCTTGTAGTCTTCATCTTGTGGGCTCATGTGGTCACATGGTGACGATACCAATCAATTGATAAAAAAATTTAAGTTTTTGTATATGTATGTATGTACGTACAAAATTATGAGGCCTTATACATATATGCAATTAATTAATTTTATATTTACTTCAACAAAATATGATAGATCAATAAATTTGATTTGATATTACTGGATAATATTATTTTTGTAGATCATTCATGCTGTGGATAAGTCGGGGATCGGGTGGCATCGGTTACCTGTGTTCTTGGGGCTTGCTTACTTGGGTATTCGTCGTCGTCTTCACGACGGGTACAGTTTGATCAACGTTGGGAAAGCTCCAAAAGATGACAGGGTTGGGTCTAAAGCTAGTAGTAAGGTGGTTCCAATATTTAGAACGGCCAACGGTGAGTATAATGATCCCTCAAATGAATATGTGGGTAGTCAAGGAACTTTCTTGGGCCGTAACATGCGCCCCGTTGATCAGCAAGATAAGGTACTACATACATATATATACAATCACTATATATTCTACTTCTCATCACTTCATTTTATTTTTTTCTTTGAACATCCACCTCGATCATTTTATTAATGTTGCATTGTTGCGTAGCATAACCCGTATTTATACTAGAATATATATAGTACCCGTACAATATGATGGATGAATAATTTATAATTATAATTTTGTATCATGCATGTCTGAGTTTTCAGTAATACTATAAAGTGTTGACTTCAAAAAATTAAAGATATCATAATTTATCACTTGTATTTTTATTATCTTAGATGACTAAACTTAAATGGTTTTTTTGAAAAAATAGTTTTATACAGATCAATTATATGTTTCTCAATAGTTATGTTTAATTTAATTAATCAATTTTAATATGAGTCTCACTTCCCATATTCGTGAGGGGTGAATTATTAAAAGTTTTTTCGAAATTCTTAAGTTTCATCATAGTCATACGTGTAAGGAGTAGATTAGAACGTCGTTTTAGAAGAAAAAAAATTATTATTTAATTGATGTGTTATAAGGAAAGAAAATTAAATGTATGTTAAATATATTGATGTGTTAAATGTAAAATGAGTTAGTTCAATATTGAAATTTTAAGGTTTTTTTTTTAAAACAAAGTGGACAATTTTAAGTATTGGTAAAAGTATCCATATATAATAAAAAGGATTTTGATAATGGCCGTTTTTAGGATTGTTATTAATGTGTATAAGTTAGTTATATTTTTGACAGTAAAATTTAAGATTGAGATTTTGATATAAAGAGTTCAAATTTCTTATGCATGACGTTGAAAAATCCTAATAAAAATGGTATATAATTTTAGATAAAAATCACTTTCAACTAATGAGAGGTTATTAATAACCGGCTACTAGATAGTTCATTTAGGCCGGTGCTTATAAGGGGGAGCTTCTTGGAGCTTCTTGTCTGTCAACTCAGCATCACATCACTCAGGACTCTACTCAGGACACTCACTGTCTATAAAGAAAAGCTTCTTGGAACTTTTTTCCACATCATCAATTATTTTATAATTTATCTCACACACACAAATACACATATATATACCCCACACATATATAAAACAAAAAAAAAAACATTGCGACCCCACCTTTCAGCGTCTTCCATATTCTCCAGGAAGACTCTTGCTTGAAGACTCTCATCAAGGACACCCACTGCCAATAAGCGTCCTGCGTCCCTAACCTCAAAGACGCTCGCCTAGGACTACTATAAGCACCACCCTTGTACAAATTAAATAAAAGTTCATGAAATAAAATAATCATAATTATTCAAAATATGCACATTAAAAAAAAACATGCATGCTTTCCATTCTATATTAAGAACTAATTTGCTTTCAATGATACATGTGTATGACATTATTGCATTTTATTAATAAATAAAAGATAAACTTTAATTTATTTATTTGTTATTTTATTGTGACATGACAAAAGGAAAATTTCGATTTGAATAGACAAGGACAAAACATTAGGACATGAATAAATGCATACGAGGATATTCTAGAATATTTTGTGGTTGCCACGAGCCCACGAGGCCCACGATCCACTATGAATTTTCTTTTTTTCGCTGTTTCAAGCTTGGTTGATCCTACATTCCTACTTATTAATGGGTACATAATGCTCTATTCTAGACAATTTACGC